>OX456524.1:60867506-61337506 GCA_949748255.1 Eustalomyia histrio
AAAAGAATAATTTTTTATACGCAAAAAAAGCATTTCTTGCCTTTTTAAGTTGTAGATTAATGTGCTCATTAAAATATAAAAATTTATCTAGATGAACACCTAGATATTTTACAATTTGTTTATTTTTTATATCTGTGTTGTTACTGGATTTTATACCAAAAGATTTCCAATTTTTTTTTAATATTACTATTACACTTTCCAACAGGAGGGCGAAAAAGGATACTTTCACATTTATCAACGTTAATTTTCATTTGCCAATCAGAGGCATATTTTTCTACAATATTGAAATATTTTTGTAGATTTTCGTTGATTTTTCCGATTGTGTTATCAGAATGGTAAATTACGATGTCGTCGGCAAAGCCGATAATATTGTCGATTTTGGTCAAAAGGTCATATATGTATAAATTGAACAGAATTGGGGAATTTACGGTACCTTGTTGCAACCCATTAACGATAATAAATTTTTTTGTACTAATTTTGTTATTATTGTAGACTAGAAAAGATTTGTTATTTATCATATTATGTATAAGTATTATTAAATGTAGAGGAAATTTGTAATTCAATAATTTACATATAAGGCCTGGTATCCATATGCTGTCAAACGCTTTTTCGAAATCAATTAAGCAAGCGCCTGTGCATAAGGATTTGTTTAAGTTCCAATAGACATTTGAAAGCAATAAATGAATTGCTTGAATTGTCGAGTGTTTATATTTAAACCCAAATTGGTTATCGTTTGTTAGGTTATTTTGTTTGCAAAAATCATTTATATTGTTATTAATGGAAACTTCAAAAATTTTACTTATATTTGGAAGCAGGCTAATGGCACGCAAATTTTTTGGGTCATTTGGATCTTTCCCTTTTTTTGGTAAGATAACGGTTTTAGCTGTTTTCCAAGCTCGAGGAAAATATGAATTATTGAGCATATTGTTGAAAAGAGTATAATACTCAAGAACTATTTCTTGCGGAACGTTTTTTAATATGATATTGGGTATGTTATCAAAACCCGACGATAATTTGTTTCTTAAGTGTCTAAAAATATAGACGATGGTGTCTTTTGTTATAAAATAACTTTCGTTTAATTGATTGGCCTTTTTATATGCACTAAATGTAGTAATAGTTGATTCATTGCGTTCATATTCGTTTTTATTTTGCAAAAAATTTGAGAAGCAATTATCCACTTCTACATGTATGTTATTATCAGGATCAATCTCCTTAAAAGAATGAACCGATTCTAAAAAGGCTCCAATCACATTAATTTTCTGTTCCTCATCATTTATTATAAATTCATTATTTTCTATTTCCACTTCATTAGAATTTATTCCCGCATTTCTAAGCAATACTTCTTTGTCTTGTGGAATCTTAACAAAATCTGTTTTTAAGGATTGTGTTGTTTTGAACTGTTTTTTGATTTCACTAAACATGTTTGAGGGATTTTTTTGATCAATGTTTAAAAGTTTTTCTTGAAAATGTTTATTAACTGCTAAGGCAAAATTATCGTTTATGAGTTTTTTGATAAGCTTTAATTTGGTTTTAAGTAAATTAAGTTGTTGTTGTGGCAAAACCCAATCTAATCTATTATGATTTTTAATCATAGTGACGATTTTGCTTTTCTCCGCCTGTAATTTTTTTATAGTCGCATTAATGAACTTTTCTACAGAATTGTTACTTTTGAATGTTGGAACCGATTTTTCTATAGATTTTGTAATAAATTCATTCAATCTTCGTAAGTAAAAATCTATTTCAGCATTTGATAAGTTTCTGTCATTTGATATTAGTTCATTATTGTTCAATTCACTTAGCATACTGTTTTTGAATTTTCTCCAATTTGTTTTTTTATAATTAAACTTCAGAACAGGTTGTTCTTTGAAAAACGCTAATGGGTGATCATTTTCTACGTTTTTAATTTGAATTTGTAGTGCGTTGTGATCACTATCATAATCAAGGGTTTGTAGGCAATTTAATGTATCGTTTACTTTATGAATAATTAAGCGAGAATCAGCTATACACAAATCAAGGTAAGAATTACAACGGGGATATGAAGGTGCAGCTGATGCATATAAACTACTTCTAAACAAAGTTTCATTGAGTGAAAGCCATTCTTTTAATTTATTACCCTTTGGGTTACATGAATTGTTACCCCAATCGCTATGCTTACAGTTTAAGTCTCCCGCAAGTAAATAAAAGTTATTTGTATCTTGCAAATTTAATGACTGAAAAAGTTTAGTAAATTCTGAGTTAAAATGCCTGTCATTGTTGCCAGATGGATAATATGCTGAAATCACAAACAACATTTTGTTAGATATCAGTGGAATTTTTACAATACATGTTTCTAAATATTTAAATGATTTAGTTGTACTATTGGTGAAATTTATATATTTAATTCCATTTCTTAACAAAATTGCTGTTCCTCCTCCTCTCTTAGAGTCTTTTCTGTCCTTACGTATTAAATAATAGTCCTTAAAGTTAATTTTATGTCTGTCATTAAGTTTTGTTTCATTTAATAGAACTATGTCGGGATTATATTTGTTTATAAAATTACATAACTCATATCTTCTACTTAATTTGATAATGGAATTGACATTAATTTCTATTATATTAAGGTTTTTTACAATTGCTTTATCCATTTTAATAATTTAAGATTCTAACATTGAAAAAATGGTGTCTATTCTAGACGACTGTAATTGTAGTTGTTTATTTAAGTTTATAATTTGATTAGATAAATTTTGCATGGAACTATTTAGTTGTTCCAATGCACTTTGGATTGGATATAAAATAAATAAAATAAATAAAATAAATAAAATAAATAAAATAAATAAAATAAATAAAATAAATAAAATAAAATAAAATAAATAAAATAAATAAAATAAGTAAAATAAATAAGTTATGAATGTAAATCTCAAAGTCATGTTTTATTTGATTTATAATTATTTATTGATTGTTGTCAGAATTTTATAGTTCCATTATTATCATATTTTTTTCATAGTCAGAATTTTTGTAACCACAGTATTGTTACAGCCAATCATGTTCTAAAATAAAAAGTGGCAATCATGAAATAATAAAATATTTAGGATTATAATGATGGTAGCGATCATTTTGATTGTTAGAACCTATTTATAAACCAATAACTTGATTGTGACAATCATACCTGAATTCAGCTACAATAATATTGTTACAGTGATTATGTTGCAAGAATTCTTTTTTCTGCGTGCAAGTGTATTAAAGTATCAGGAGATAATATTAAAAAATAAACATAATTTTAAACATCTAACTCTAGTTATTCCTGTTAGGCATAGAACATTTCGAACTTCTCTCGTATTGAATATTTTTGACTAAGAAATAAGCAATTTTTAAAATCCATATTAAAAAAATATATACTTCTATAACATTTTTTAAGTAAAGAGTCTTAATGGAAACTAGAAAATTCTCAGGCGTCCATCTTAATAGAAAATCCTGTAAATTATTTGATTTTTGTTCAAATATTAAAAGCATATTTAACATTTAGTAAAATTAAACAAAAATATGATTTTGCAAAAATTATCTCAAATATTTGGAAATTGCCCCGTTTCTACATAATTACATAGAAATATGGAATTTAAAAGTTTAGCGATATTAATCCCTTCAAAAACTTTAAATAGCAAAACCACATACAGAATAGGGACAGATGTTGTACGTTTGTTTACTTATATTTATCCTATTGCAGTATTTCTTTTCATTGTTTTGTCGTCACGATATTTGTTTTTTAATGGCAACATTATCATATTGACCTCCCGCATAGTAATGACACGCAATTTATTTTATTTTTAAAAGAGAGCTACAAATGGAATACAAAAAGGTGAAGTGGGTGAATAGCATTACAATTCTTAAATATTTAAATTGAATATTTATGAAAATGGTAGACATTGTTAAAATACATAAATGTTTATTTACAAATATACAAAATAATGTATTCGGTATGAAGGCCGGTTTAATTTAATCGATCCGTATATTTAAAACTCACAGGCAAACTTTGATTCCGTTCGGACGCAATCTTTTCATTTCATGAACTCTAAATCCAGTATGGTCGGTAAAATATTCAAATTTTTTTGATATATGTATATTGAATACTCATATCATTGTGTAATTTCTATGTTATTTTGACCAAAATTTTAGTCCAAGAATTTGTAAAAGTTCTTTTTATTTTTAAATGTAAAATTATCTAAAGTCTCTGAGTTTTGGGGACCAAATTCTTATTATATGAACGGCAAAACTAAGGAGAAAGAGTAAAATATGAATGCGGCAATTATACATCTCTCATATAAATGCATTTTAAAAATAACGTTTTATTAGGGAAAGAAATTAATACGAAAAGAACCGATTACAATGAACATACATTTTTTTTAAAGAAACACAAAACTTTCAACTGTATATAATTTTTTCAATTATTGTTGAAAAAATTATATAATTTCCCTAACGAATTCACCCAATGTGGAGACAAAATATTGGAAGGAAATAATAAATAATCATTATTTATTTTTTGTAAAAAGATCTTGAACTCGATTTGAAGGAACAATATAATAAAGGGTGACCCAAGAAGAACGCAATTTTTAAATTTTAAATAAAACACAGATATTTAAAAAAAAAAATCGTGAAACTTTATTACATCGTAAAGTAGACAGAATGAGGTTATGTATATATCGTGCAGATGGCCGCCGCGGCTTTGCTGGCATGCGCGTGATCTTTTAATGAAATTTTCAATGACCGTTTTGCATGAATGCTGCGGTATTTCATTAACGCAGCGTCCAATTTCCTCTTTTAAGGCTTGAGTCGTCGTTGGCTTATTCGCGTAAACCATCGACTTCAAAAAACCCCAAAGAAAAAAATCTAATGGTGTTAAGTCGCACGATCTAGGCGGCCAATTCTGATCTCCAAAACGCGAAATAACACGACCGGGAAATGACTGATGCAGCAATTGAATTGTTTCTCTGGCTGTATGACATGTGGCGCCGTCTTGTTGGAACCACATGCCCTCCACATTCATTTCTTCAATTCTAGGCAAGAAAAAACTGGTTATCATTTCACGATACCGAACACCATTGACTGTTTGCGCTTGACCTGCCTGATTTTCATAAAAAAGGTCCAATGATTCCTCCAGCCCAAAAACCACACCACATAGTGACACGTTGAGGATGCATTTGCTTCTCGTGAATCACTCGAGGATTTTCCTCACCCCAAATGCGACAATTCTGCCTATTGACGAAGCCATCAAGATGAAAATTGGCCTCGTCACTGAAGATGATTTTATCGGCAAAATCAGCATTTTCATGTTGTCTCTCCAATACCCAATTAACGAACTCCCTTCGCTGTCCATGGTCAGCTGGCTTCAGTTCCTGAGTCAATTGAACTTTGTATGCATGAAGATGCAAATCTTTCGTCAAAATTCGCTGCAAAGTGGATTTGGAGACACCAATTTGCTGAGCTCGGTGTCGAATTGAGGTGGATGGAGTTTGAGTCGATCGACCTGGTCGATGGCGCGTTGTTGTCTTTACATCACTAACAGACCCAGTTTCGGCAAATTTATCCATTAATCTCTTTACAGTTGACTCTTTTGGAGCATTATTGTGACCCCAAATTGATCGCAATTTGCGAACTGTAGCCGCAAAACTTTCACCATTTTGGTAAAACGATTTCACAATGAGAACTCGTTGTTCATTCGTGTAGCGCTCCATTTTTACTAACCTCGTACCTTCTACTAGCAAACAATAATAATTGTTCAAATGTCAAACAATGACACTTCGAATGTTGCCAGATTTAAAAATTGCGTTCTTCTTGGGACACCCTTTATAATATTGAAGATCGAATAAAGGAAGATAACTATAGTTAAAAAATATATGTATATTAAAAAAGGAAAAATTACGAATTTTATAAATTACATTTGTATGCGTATGTTTTGTTAGCAGGGTTGGAAAAAGCTCCGGAAAGTTCTGAAATTTATTTGTTTTTATCTTGTTTACGTCTATTTGTAATTTTCAATATCAAAAGAATTTATGTGTATGAAAAAATAAAAATATTTATATTTAACCCATTTTGGATACACTGTTCCGATTAAACCCGACTATACTATATTTTAAATTACAAAATTACTTTATTTATTGTAAAAACTAAGCTTACCTTTATTGAGTTTGTTTGCAAATATTTTCAGGAAACGATAAAAATGTTGGAAGAAAATATGCATTTTAAAAAAAGTAACTTTGTATCGAATATTTAAAGACCAAATCATTCAAATTTGCCAAAGTAAACACCTTTTGTAAATAAATCGAAGTTCTCATATAAAATAGATTTGTAGTTGCACTAAATATTAAGTTCGACACCATAAAAAATAGCATTTTGTTTTTTATTTTAAATAATTTAATATTTCCATCTTCGTGCAAGTCAATTACAACGAAATCATTCTCCTTGAATTCGGTGTTAAAAATCCTTATTTTTCTTGTTACAAATATATATATGTGTTTGGTAAATTAAAATTAAACATATCCTCATATAATTGGTCAGTTTCATCGCAATCGATATGTAACCGGCAACAATCTCCCCAACAGCTTGATTGGAATTGTTGATGATTAACTGTAAGAGTATGAGTTATGTTTCTAAAATGTTTGGTATTTTTTGAATTTTTTTTTTAAATATTGGTGCTTTTGCTCGAATCTTATTGTGCATAAATTTCTAAAAGGCCCAAAAACTTTTATTAGATTGGGATAATGGCAAACGAAGTTAGGTTTAGACGAAACTGTAATTGAGGAAAGCACTCTCTTCTAAGCTGCATCTACATTTCAATGTAATATGTGAAAAGTTCTAACTGACCTTTATGAATTTCGTCACTGCAAATTAATCGACACATTTCAATAATTACTGTAAGAAACATCCAAACAGATTCTTCCTGGTTTACAAAGCTATTTAAGAAAACTAAAGGCATCAGGTCCGCTTTTTCTGGCATTTTTTTTCCATGGCCAGATTGATGGTTGGAAAGGATAGCGATAACTTAAGTTTATTTCGCAATGCATTTGTTGTAATTAGAAAAAAATTTAAAGCAATTTTCATGTAAAAATTTAAAACACACATTTTGTAAACTTTTATGATTATACAAATGTTTTTCATATATATATCCCGTTTTTTAATGTTACGCTGCCAATATTGCATTTATACATTGCTTCACTTACACTATTTTTTTTTAATGTAGAACCCTTTATGTTAGAGGATCCTTTTTAGTTTGCTCTTTAGATATTTTTTTTATTTTCTCTAATTGTTTTTTTGACAATTCTTGAATTACAGTTCATAGTACGTATGATAACGCATATAATGCCTAAAATTAAAATTTATACAATAAAATAATTTTGCACACTTAATGTTTATAATTTTTTAGAAATGTTTACAAACAAACAAAAGTGTTTAAAAAAAAAAATAAAAAGCATTTTGTGCGTAAATGCATGCATTCTGTGTTATTTTAAATAAAATGTTACACACTTTAATGTAGTAAATTTAAAGTAATTTTTTAGAGTGCACTTAACAAAGCCTTATGAGTTAGTCCTATATACTTTTAAATGAGATCTGCTTTCGCATTAATCGAATTTCAGCGATGCCAGCTCGAATTTTGTCAGATAATTTTTTTTGAGTTTGAGGTCAATAAATTTTCAATAACTCTTGTTCTTATTCATAAGTAACCATCTGTGTTTATCCATACTTATTTCAATTATTATTTTCCAAATCGTTTTCCAAAAAATAAAAACATTTTTAAGATTAAAGTCTAAATAAGTATGTACATCGTCACAGATTAACAATCAGAAGCTATTATCAATGAAATTGCTTAAATAATAAACCATAATTTTTGCGATAAACCTCAAATGAACAAGAAAAATACAAATGAAGTTAAAAAAAATTCCAAAAAATAATCAAGTACAAAAAACTAAAAGTAACCAACCTACAGCCGGAAGAGGAGGTGGAAGCACTCATATTTTCAAGACATGTACGAAAAAAAAACCTTCGAAAAATGCACAGCAAAAAACATCTCCCGCATACAATAAAAAAAGAGTAGATTGCAAGGTTGAAAACCAACATAAATTGCAACAAGAAAATAATATGGAAAGGATTCAAAAAAAAAAATAAAATTGAATGAAATATAAACTAAGTGTTCATACATATGAGACGACAATAATTTGAAGGCATAAACGAAGGAACATTTATACAACAACAGCGCTCAAAAAAGTGGGAGGATGCAGTGAATTTTTTTTTTTTTTGTATTATTTTGATTCTGTTTGGGTATTGTAGTTTTATTTTGGTAGACTTGTTTGGCCATAAGGCAGTTTTAGGAATGAAATCAAGAAGACAGTAGAATTAGTCGGCAGCTTCAACATCAGCAGCAAATCAAGTTAAAAATCATTTTAGCCTTAGGGGGCGAATAATAAGTAACAACAATATACTCACATACACTTTAAACTCAGCTACATTTATACATACATACATTCAAACTTACTTGATTAAAGTACATACTTAGGTATTGCAAAAGTGTAAGGGAAACTAAAGAAGATAAATTTTTCAATGAATTTTTTTCAAGTTAAAAAGTCATAAAAATAAGACATGCGTAAATAGAAGATCCCATATTTTCTGTTTTTCTAAATACAACTCCTTAATTTTAACCCTAAATGGGATTTATAAATATTATAAAAAAACAGGCAAGAAATTTAAAGCTGGGCATGCCAAATATAATTTGGATGATAAACTTTTGCAAAGACACCTGATTTATACTTTGGACAGAAAATATAAATGGACAGAGTCCCCAATATTTATGTTTCCATATAATATCATCAAAGCAAATGAAACGTGATAATGCCGTTAAGACCAACTCAGATAGAAATCTGATATATCAGGTAGGTATATACTTGATAGATTCGATCGATTTAAATATACTTCGTCTTTGGGTTAATAGAAACCCACGTGCCTACATATATTTATGAGGACACACATACGGGCATTATTAAATCGACTCAGATAGTGATTCTGAGGCGATGGGTGGGTTTAGATTATTCACTAATAATTTGGTTTTTGTGTGTATTTAATAAAAATCTCAACATTGTTTTTTTTTTTTTTTGTAGGAACCGATTTAAAAAAACTTTGAACCCAAAAATTTTTCATAAAAATATCTTTTAATGGGTTATTCCATGTCAAACCGCACAGCATTCGGATTTGTCATCAGCGATTTTAATGAAATTCGCCACAAACCCTTTCGGCTTTCGAAATATGACGTCATGAAAATTGGAAAAAACGTCAAATAACTTCTAAACTACATAACCTAAAATTTTTCTATTGGTACCATTTTAAAGGTGAAAAGATTACCTTCAAAATGGCATCCCAAAAGTTTTTTTGTATTAAAAGGTTTAAGGTAATTTTTTTAAGTTTAATTTTCAAAGACCCATATCTCAAAATCCAATTTTTTTAAAATTCTGAAAAAATTATATGTTAAAAGTTATGGCCTCTCTACATTTGTGGTTTCATACGAAAAATTTTTTACATGCTATGAGTGTGTATGTGTGTACAATGTTTAGTATACATAATGTTGTTGTGTGTAAGCTTTTCTCGTCGACGAAAATTTGCTTACGACCACGTTTGCCTTCATAACTCAGGAACCAAATGAGTCTCCACCTTGAAATTTTGCCACAAATCTAGAGAGGCCTTAGTTTTTAACATATATTTTTTTCAGAATTTTAAAAAATTGGATTTTGAGATATGGGTCTTAAAAGATTAAACTTATAAAAATGACATTTAACCTTTTAATACAAAAAAACTTTTGGCATGCAATTTTGAAGGCATGGTTTTCACCTTTAAAATGGTACCAACAGAAAACAGGTCGTTTGGTTTAGAACTTATGGGCGACTTTGTATGGACACTCTTTCAATATTTTGACGTTTTTGCCAATTTTCATGACGTCATATTTCGAAAACCGAAAGGGTTTGGAACCGAAAGGTTAATGATTTAATAAACACTACCCATTTACAATATTTTGTTTAATACAATTTCTAAGCTGGGTATGGATGTGATCTCTAGTGGAGAACCCACGTACTGGCCAACGGATCGTCGAAAAATACCCGATCTGATAGACTTTGGAATAACAATGTCTATTGCGGGAGAATTGGTCCATGTAGAACCATTATTGGATCTCTCATCTGATCACACACCTACAGTTGTTACTATTTTTAACCCCCGAGGAATTGTACCCCCTCTGGTGACTTAGCACTGACAGGCAAAACAACAGATTGGTTGAAGTATAAAAAATTTATCAGTACACATTGCTCGGAAAACATACCGCTAAGAACACCGGAAGATATCGACCTCTCGATTCAAAATTTTGAACTAAATCTCAAACTTGCTGCTCAACTTGCTAGCAAACCCCCCCGACACAACAGACAAAATATTATTTTGTCTGCCGATGTCGAACGACTCTTAAATGAAAAAAGAAGAGCTCGAAGAGAGTGGCAACAGCACAGATCTCCTCAACTTAAGGTACGGTTGAAAGAATGCACTAAAAAATTAAGAAAGCTACTTGAATATAAGAGAACTGCTTCATTAAACAGATATCTTGAAAATTTAGATCCAACATCAAGAACTGATTACTCATTATGGCGTGCAACGAAAAATTTAAAAAGACCTGTCTTATGTAAGCCTCCTTTGAGAAAATGAGACGGAGGTTGGGCTAGAAATGATACTGAAAAAGGAGATCTGTTTGTAGAACATTTAAGAAAAGTATTCACGCCAAATATAACAAGTTCTGTAACAGAGTTGCCACCGATTTTACCCCAGCACCGAGCAGCTACCCGATTAACGTTTGAGATGAGAGAGGTCGAAAAGGCTATTTTTGAACTAAACCCCAAAAAAGCTCCTGGTATCGATGGAATCGGTAACAGGATGCTCTTGGAGTTACCCCGTATAGCATTAAAGATAATTCTCTTTATTTTTAATGCTATTATACGCCTTGAATACTACCCCCCAGAATGGAAAGTTTCACTCGTTAAAATGATACCCAAGCCAGGCAAAGATCACACAAAAGTGGAATCGTATAGGCCTATAAGCCTATTATCCAATTTGTCAAAGCTGTTCGAGAAAATCCTAATGGAAAAGATAACTGTTTATGTGGAACAAAACAACTGTATTCCATCACACCAATTTGGCTTCAGGAGAAAACACAGCACCATTGAGCAAGCCCACAGGCTAGTTTCTGTTGTCAGAAAAACGTTCGAGGAGAAAAAATACTGCTCTGCCCTTTTTATCGATGTTTCACAGGCTTTCGATAAGGTTTGGCATGAAGGTCTACTGTTTAAAATAAAACTTTTGTTACCAACAAATACTCACAAGCTACTCAAAAGCTATATAACAAATCGAAAATTCACTCTTGCTGAAAAAAGTTTTGTCAGCTCTCCTCAAGATATACAAGCCGGAGTTCCACAAGGTATCATTTTGGGTCCTCTGTTATATATCATTTATACTTCAGACATGCCATTAGATATTAATACCCACACATCGACTTTCGCTGACGATACTGCAATCTTAAGCGTCCACGATGACTCAAAAATAGCGTCTAGAATGTTACAGACTCACATTTCACAATTGGAAGCTTGGTTGGATAAGTGGAGAATTAAGGTGAATGAACAGAAATGTATCCCCATTACTTTCACACTGAGAAAAGAGACGTGTCCACCCATTAAAATTAATAATCTGAATATACCCCAACACATATGTGTGAAATATCTCGGTATTCACCTTGACCGTCGACTCACGTGGAAAAATCATATAGATGCGAAAATAACTCAGATGAGGCTAAAAACTGCTCAACTCGCTTGGCTTACTGGCAAAAACTCTAAACTAGGCCTGGACTGCAAATTACTCATTTACAATTCGATCATGAAACCCATATGGTGCTACGGAATTCAGCTCTGGGGTACTGCCTCTGCGTCCAATATAGGGAAAATTCAGAGAATGCAAAATAAATTCTTGAGGACGATCACGAACGCACCCTGGTATGTTAGGAATTACAACATACATAAAGACCTGAATGTACCCCTGGTCAAAGATGAAATTATTAGACACTGTCAACGCTATTTAACAAAACTGGAAACACACCCCAACATACTAGCCCGTAACTTAACTGATAATCACGGCCACCAGCGTCTTAGGAGGAGGGACACTGCGGATCTGGTCCGCTAATAATAAGGGGAAATAATGGTCCCAGTTGAACCACATAACATTAGTCTGGCACTGGCTGGACTTAACAATTAATATTTAGTTTTAAGATTTGGATAATTATTGTTAGTTCACAGTTTTTAAAAGTGAAGATTCAATAAATATTATAAAATATGGAAAAAAAAAAAAATTTACAATATTTGTGGCGAATTTCATTAAAATCGGAGATGACAAATCCAAAAATGACAGTTTTCTGTGCGGTTCGACATGGAATGACCCTAGTCCTAAATTTTTTAAGAGAAAAATTTCTTCAAATCTGTAAAAGTCTTAGATTGCTTGATAGAAATAAGACAAATTAAAAAATTTTCTAAAGATTTATTCAAAATATTTTTTAGAATATTATTTTTTAAAACTAGCTCGTAGAGATATTAAATTAAAAATTTATACCTGATTAAGCTGTACATAATATTTCTTTCTTTGGGCTTTATTTTGATTTGTTTGAGGATAATGCTAAATAACTACCTAACTTCTCTTTTTAGATCCTGGAATCATGTCGTTCGAGAAAACTTCAATATTCTGAGGATCTATCCAGGATCAAGCAGGATCTTATCAGTGCCAGATCTCATTCTTAAAGGTCCATCGAGTAACCTTCAGCATGTTTTCAGCAATAAAATGCGCCGTACCTTCAGGAGTCCTGCAAATATTCTGCGTATATCCTGTAAATATCCTGCGAGTATATTTGAACGCGCTTTTGACAAGGAAGTGTGCCATACCAGGTCATATCCTTCAGAAATCCTAGCGAATATCCTTGCATCTAATTTTAATTAGGAACGAAGTTACATCTATCGACAGCAAGTATCCCGAAAATATTCTGTAACTATCCAGGAAGTTATTTTATTATTATGTAAAGTATTGTTTCAACAAGAAAGTGTTCTTTAAGCTTCCCGTGACAACTGTAAACTACAATAAGTTTTGAGAAGGTGCAAATAGATAGTAGCGTTTGTGGAATTTTTCTATATTTTAGACGTCTGATAAAGGGAATATACCTGTAATGCGTTGTGCACTCCACTGGGCAATTGACTTCAAATACAGGTGCTCTAATGAATAAGCGAGCGTTACGAACTAAAATTCGGGCTATAGGGTAAGTTCACTTATCTATCTAAGCAAAATATTTTCCATGGTAATAGCAATAGAACAGTGATACACATTTAACATTGCAACGATGTTCCAATGAATCAATAGAATTAGATAACCTGCTGTTATTAAGAGCTCTGGTGCCCTTTCATGTACACAGACCAGGAGCCTCAAAATATAATTTGGAATGCCTGGCCATATATGGGAATTACACTTCAGGGAAATAAATTTAAATTTAAAATTTAAAAAAATTAAATTTCATTACGACAACCGAATTTATTGCCAACTGAATAGTTTAGTTTCAGCAACCGAAGTATTTGGTTGTCCGTTTGATGTATACATTTTCAAACGAATTTCTGTTGTGTTAGTTGAAATTCGGTTCCATTCGGTTGGCAAGAAATTCGGTTGTCACAATAAATCTATTTGCTCTGCCTAGTAAGCAGACATCACATTGAATTCACATGCCCACGATATTAAGATCATCCGATTTCTCGCCAAGCGAATGGTTCAGTTGTGGCGACCGAATTTTTCACTTTGGTCTACCGAATTGTTATTGGGACAACCGAAATTCGGTTGTTGCAATAACATTCTTATCTCCATTGGGCTTTTGTTGTCACAAATGCAAAATTCTGAGTCAAAAAAATAAAACCAGCCTGCCTCGTTTGAGTTTTGCTTCATACTTAAGTAAGCTAAAAGTTTTCTTCACAAATCTTGCCTTGAATAAATTCATCAAAGGACTGGTACGACCCCCAGTAAAATCCGACCATACAGTAAAGCGCACAATAAGCCGACTTTCAGAATGTTGCTAAACAACTGACACATCAAAAAAAAAAAAACAATTTATTATTCAGTTAAAAATAAATATTAAAATTCTTTAAAAAAAATACTGATTATTAATTTCTTTGAAATTTCATCCGTTTTTTATATTTTTGATTGATTTGTTATCTACAAAATGTATACTCACACGTTCATATACACGTTTTGTGTAAATGACCATATATGTGTGTGTTTATGAAGTTATTGTAATTTGAATTAAAATAATTTTGAATATAACCAAACAATTTAAATTAAAAAAAAAATTGGTATTTAATTTTTTTGGAACATACAGCAAAAAAAAAATTAAGTTTGTAATAACTTTAACGGAAAGAAATAAATCACAAATTTCCGTTTTGTGTGTAAATTTTTATGAAATTTTAAATAAATAAAAAAATTAAATGAAACTGTAAAAAGTTGGCAAATGACAGTAAATTATTTAAAACAAATGTATAAAGAAGTTAAAATAAATACTTCAATGTAAAATAAATGTATTTTCCTTTATTTTTAACTAAACTGAAAGGGTTAAGTTAGTAGAAATATTTGTAAATGGTTTCCAATCTCACTTTACTATTTTTGTACTGATTTTTAGTAAAAAATTCTTATTTAGTATTTTTTTTTTTTGCTATTTACCTTTTACCAATTACAGAATTTTTACAGAAGATTTGAAAACCGATTTGCTAAAATTATCAAAGTGGATATTGAAGGAAATAATTAAAACTTATACATACAAACTTAAATTGCCTAAAAATGTTATATAGGTTGAAAAAAAGAGATCGGAAGTGAAGATACATTTCACAACCGACTCATGTCCAAAAATGGGACATCCACTTAAAATAGCACTTAAAACTTTTTAAGTTCTAAAATTCAGACCTTTAAATAATTAAAATTTGACCTTATAATTCAAAAAAATTTCAAAAAATATTTTTCAAAACAAAAGTTAGCAAATTAAAACAAAATAATCAATTCGTTTATGTTTTTACTATTTTTTAAGCCTTTGAATATTTTTTTAATTTTGTCTTAAATAATTTTGTCTAATAAATAAAAAAAAAAACTGTTACTCGATAAAAAAAAATATATATTTGTGCTCGTATATTCGAATTCGTAAAGCAATTTCAAAAGAAATTAGCAGCTTTAAAGTGTAACAAGTGTATATAAAAATAAT
Organism: Eustalomyia histrio; assembly: GCA_949748255.1. NCBI lineage: Eukaryota > Metazoa > Arthropoda > Insecta > Diptera > Anthomyiidae > Eustalomyia > Eustalomyia histrio. The sequence goes on from OX456524.1 coordinate 60,882,817, forward strand.
TGAGTTAATATGTGCATTTTAATATTTTTTTTTTATGTCATACAATTCATTAATTTTACAGCAATTTACTTAAATTTAGTAGCTCTTACTAATTTTGTATATTTACTAATTTGATTGTACTAATATTAATAATCTTAAGTAAATTTTTTTGCTGAATTTATCAAACCGATTTTAAATTCCATTTTACAAAAAGTTTACTAAAATTTGGTTGCGACTACTAATTTTTTCTACTTACTTCATTGTACTACACGTTAGCAGACATTTCTTGCTAAGATTAGCAAAAAATACCGCTGGGCTCAAATTAGAAAAATTTCCCGTAGTAACAGCAAAATGTTCAGTTGCCGTTACAGACTTTTTTGGTGAGTGTTAGGCGTTCTCTTAATTTTTATTACGTACATTTCGTTCATTTCGATTTATTGAGCTGATTAATAGCTTAGTTTAAATGTTTAATTCATTCGATAATTTGATTTAACTGCGTTTTCACAATGTCCCGTTAGCTATTACCAGGGAATTTTACTGACACATTTGCTGTTGTTATAATATAAAATTTAAATGTATGATTATATTAGTTAAAAATTGGTTTGTTAATTTTGAATATAATTTTAATTAAACCAGTTCATTTTAGTACGATTTGTCCATTTAACTTAGAATTTTCAAACAAATTATAGTTAAATATAATCATATGAATTTCTAAATTTACTTAGTAATTAAATGAATAAACTAGAGCAACAATTAAGTTCAATAGAGCGCCCCGGTAGGCTAGTTGGTAGCGTGCTAGCTTATAAGTGCGGGGGTCGTGGGTTCAATTCCCACCAGAGGCTCTGGTCTGTTTTCGCTACAACGAGCCGAAGGCCTTTGTTGCTAGTGCTCGGTTAGGGTATTAACATATAATTTGTAATTATATGATTAAAAAATAAAATAAATAAATAAATAAATAATTTAGTTGAATATATGAAGACAAGCGAAATCAAAGATGAGCGGCTTGCCCAAGACTAACCTTTACTCGATGTCACTGAGTTACTTCGATTTTATTGACCCGTAGAAACTCGTCTTTACACTTTTAACTCGTCTTTATACGACAGCCCAATTCCAGCATGTACCCTATAAAAGGTTAATGCAAATATTATCGAATATTTTTATTAATATAACAAAAATATCCTTATTGAAGACAAAGTGCAAGTTTAGAATACGTCAATAAATTTGTTGTATATACCATGATTTTTGCTTTTATTTTAGACTTAAACAGCTTCTGCAGATACAGCAGCTAATTGCATTTATACTCAGGCTAAAAGTCTGCCTTGCGAACAGATTTGTAGTAGATGTTATACCAACCAACCAGCCATGCAGGCAAGTCAGTCAGCCTGCCATCTAGCCGTTCAAGCAACCAGTCATCCAAAATGTGGCCTGTAGGCTTCAAAACACATGGATGGTAGTTGTTGGCCAGCGTTGAAGATGTTTTAGTATAGATTTTAACGATAATAGCTCTCATACGTAATAATCAGTTTGAAACGCATTTAATAAAAAAACAACACACAACATATTCCTTATGCACCCCTACTTTTTGTGCAATTTAGCTGTGATATTGCTGTATGTATATGAATTTTTGTAACCATATTTTAATAACATTCTGTTTTTCAGAATTCATTGAATATTTTTGTTGAAGAAATAATTTTCCATTTCCGTTTGAAAGAAAAAATTATCTTAAAAGAAATAACCTGATTTTAAAGTAAATATTACTATAAAAAAAAATCTAGTCAAATTTTTTTGTTCTTTGGCAAAACATCATGTAACAATTTGTCAAAATCGTGTTTTTAAGAAGTTACCAATTGAAAAAGGAAGAAGAAGAAAAAATACGAAACCCACTAGTATGCTTACTACCTTGTTACCAACTATTCGTGGATTCAGCGAGCAAAAAAATAGACTCCTTTAAAATTGTCCCAGCATAAGCAACAACATGATGCAGACTTATGTTAAATGTCACTAAAACATATTTACAGCCAACAAAAAAAAAAAAAAAAAGATATATAATATAATGAATAGTTAGGAAATAGTTTTTACAGATTTCGTTGAAGAAAAACAAAAATAATTATAATATTTTTTTCTGATTCAATAAAAACCTTTATTGAATTTTTAAGTATCAATTTAAATAAGTCTGTAGAGGGCTGCCGGTGTGACCCACGGCCACGGCATACGAGTGCTTGAATGGTATCAAACTACGGAAGTGTGGTCGGTCACTCCTTTGTGTCTGTTATTAAAAATGTGTTCTTCTTCTAATTTTTCCTATATATAAGAACTTTAGAACACTGAAAATATTTTTACGGTTACGGACTGCAGTTTATTTAAAAAGTTATCCGTACATTTATTTTTATAGTGATTAAATATTTTAAATACAAAGAAATATATTTTCAATTCTTTTTTACATTTATTTGATGAATAAATTACATATAAATTTATCGTTTATTTTTCAGACTTTGAACTTAATTTTATAAACATTTAAAAAAAAAACCGAAATAAAAGAAATATTACATAATTTTACGGATTTTCTAGTTAATTTGTTTGACAGTAACAAAATCAAAAAAAAAAAAAAGAAAATTCAATAATTCTTACGGATTTTCTGTTTAATTAGTTGTCAGTTAAAGGAAATATAATTTTTTTATTTATATACCCATGTAAAACATCTAAATATATATGATCACTTATATGATCATGCATGGGCAGACAAGGTCAAATACATCCATACATGGTTCAATATTATCATATCTCATATATGACTATATATCTTCGGATCCGAAATTGTAGGGTGTATGGCCGTATATAGTCATGTTTGATTATATATGGGCACACATGTATAATATATGAACATGTATTGTATGATAATATATGACCATATACGGCCATATACCCTCAAATGTCGGATTCTAAGATATATGGACATATATGGTTTTTAAACAGGGACGCTACAAAAGTAGAGCGACAGGGACAGCAAACGACGCCATATTTCTCTTCAGTAAGGTTTGCCATTTCATAATGGAAAGATATACGAGCCAACAACGAGTCGAAATTATTAAAATTTACTACTGCAATTCGGAGTCAGTGGCCTCAACGTTAAGAGCGCTACATCCAATTTATGGTCGTCATAATCGTCCTAGCAAATCAACAATTGAGCGTCTAGTGGAAAAATTTGAATCCACAGGCACAGTACAAAATTTTCAACAACTTGAAAATGATTCGGATTTTCATCGAAAAATCATCTTCAGCGATGAGGCTCATTTCTGGCTGAATGGCTTCGTCAATAAACAAAATATGCGTTATTGGTCAGACAGCAATCCACTCGTACTCCATGAGTCATCATTGCATCCCGAAAAAATTACGGTTTGGTGCGGTTTATGGGCCGGCGGCGTCATTGGGCCATACTTCTTCCGTGATGATCAAGACCGGCACGTTGCTGTGAATGGGAATCGCTACCGTTCAATGATAACCGAATATTTTTGGCCCCAATTGGATGATATAGACTTGGAGGACATGTGGTTCCAACAGGACGGCGCCACAAGCCACACAGCGAATTTCACAATCAATTTATTGGAAACCAAGTTTGGAGAACGTGTTTTCTCACGAAATGGTCCAGTCGATTGGCCGCCTTGGTCGTGCGATCTGACGGCGTTAGACTATTTCCTATCGGGCTACGTCGTACGAATATCGAACGTGAAATTGCAGCAGTATCGGCCGACTTATGCTTGAAAACCGTCGAAAATTGGGTTCAGCATCTGGACTTCTGCAAGCGTGCCCGTGGTGGCCATGCAAAAGAAATAGAGTTACATACATAATGGCATCGAACGTACTTTTACAGGAATAATGAATTTCATTGATATCCAAAAACGTTTTTGTTTTATTTAAAAAAAACTTTTGTAGCGCTCTTATTTAAAAACCCTGTATGAGAGCATATATGGTCAGATATTGAGCCATGTATGGACGTTTATGACCATGTATTTACATATATTTCGATTTTTACATGGGTATATTTTCTTACAAAATTTTTAATCTTTTACCTCAGCTCCAATTGTGGCTTTGTGTTTATTAACAGTTAAAATAAATTAAAAATCATTTATTATTTACTGATATTCTAAGTTATTTTATTAGCATTTAAAAATAAAAATTCCTTTGATATATATGAAAATTTCATTTATTTTAAATAACATTTTCAGTTAATTTAAACTACAAACTATTTCGAGCGAAAAAATCTTTAGTCATTAATTCTAATATTTATTTATTGCAGTTAGCTATATGACGGGTAAAAACACTTTTATAATTTTTATTAATTCAATTTTTTTTTATACAGGGTGGCGCAAAAATAACCTTCCGATGTTTTTTGGCTGTAATTAAAAAAAATGAAAAACTTTGATTCTTCTTGTGGATTAATTTTATTTGGTCTTTTAATTTTTTTTACATCAAGTCGAGAATATGATGTCATGTAAATGGCCGCCGCCACAGTTAATTGTCATTTGAGCCCTTTTTATTTCATTTTCCATCACTTTGGCCAAAACTTCCGGCGATAGGTCCTCACATTCTTGACGGATATTGTCTTTAAGAGCTGCAAGAGCCTGAGGCTTGTTGACATAAACCCGCGACTTCAAAAAGCCCCACAAAAAGAAGTCTGGAGCGGTCAAATCAGGCGATCTTGCTGGCCAGTGCAAATCGCCAAAACGGGAGATTAGGCGCCCGGGAAATGCATCCTTCAGCATATCGGTTGTGGCACGTGCAGTGTGTGGCGTTGCACCGTCCTGTTGGAACGACATGTTTCCAATCCCAATTCATCAAGTTGCGGCAAAAAGAACTCGTTGATCATTGCTCTGTAGCGCTCACCATTCACAGTAACCGTTTGGCCCGCGACGTATTCGAAGAAAAAAGGTCCAATGACTCCTCCAGCGAAAACAGCACACCATACAGTGACTTTGAGCGGGTGTAATGGCTCTTCGTGGGTTACACGCGGATTTTCAGTGCCCCAGAAGCGTAAATTTTGCTTATTTACGTACCCGCTAAGATGGAAATGGGCCTCATCACTCATAATTATTTTTGATGAAAAATCATCTTCATTATTGCTCAAATAAATAGTCATCAATATTCCGCGTTCTGGAGCAGTGTAGCGTAACATTGTTTATTAACGTGTATTTCGCATGTGTTTACTACACAAATGTCAAAACAGAACTGACATTAGGGGCCAATCGCAAAATTTATAGCATTTTCTGATAGGAGGATTACTTTTGCGCCACCTTGTACTTATAAATTTATATGTTTTATAAATTAAATTTAAATTAAATTAATCAAAAAATAATATATCAACAATTTTATATGTCATATACACGCTAAAAGCTAAGAAATGAGTGATAAAACACTCATTCGTAGAAAAAATTAAATTTATACTTTTCGTGACAGATAATTACATACGTTTCCACTGTGGAATTCATCCATAGATATACTTAAAATATTTTAATAAAGAACATAAATCGCTTATAAGAAATATTCTATTTCGGTGACTGTCTTTAAGTTTAAGATATAAACAACAGAAAAATCTATTCAAATAAGTTTTTTTTTTTTTGATCAGTTCCACTGGTTTAAATAAAATTGCGTTGGTGGTGGTCGTCTCGTATATCGTTTTTTTTTTGTGGGTAATGAAAAAATCAGAGTCCTTGAGACTTCTTGTTTTTCCTGAGTACTTTTATGTTGTTTATGTTTTTTGTTCGTTGATTGTTGTTTGTTGCTGGTACATTATTGTTGTATCAAAATATATCGATAAAGTAAAATTAGCTTAAAGCATAAAAATGCCAAATTAAATTCGACACATGTTGTTATAAAGCTCAACTCCATTCTATATGCATTGTTGTTTCTTAAGTGTATCATGGATCAAATGCAAACGAAAAAAAAAAATAACAACAGCAACATGTATTTAACAATGTTCTTTCTTTTTTTTTGTTGTTGTTGTTCCTTTGACAAGCAACATGATTTTGTAGGCGCTCAACATGATCACCAACCAGTAAACGCGTGCTTATTTTATCAGTTAAAAAGAATTTAAAAGATATATAAATTTTTTAAGCATAATAAACTTGCCATAAAGTTTGTGGGAGTTTTCAATGAGTTCGGGTATCAACATTAGTAATAAAAAGTACAGATTTTTTGTAATTTTAAAAATCCAGAAAAAACTAATTTCATTTACTTTAAGGGCCTGCGCACACTTGGCCAGTAATTTAATGAGTTTATTAATAAAAATTATGTTTTTTGTCGCTGTAAAGTATCATAAAAAATTTCACTTTATATAAACAATTTTATTTAATTTAACTAATTTTACTTAATTAAGTTTAATTAAATTTTCTAATTTTTTTTTATAATTTTTAATAAATTTTCTAGATAAGTATTTTATAATTAGGGAATATTTTTTGTTCATATTAAAAAATATCTATTAAAAACACTAAAAATTGTTTAATAGCAATTGGAAGGAGACGTCTTTAGTCTCTATGGTCGTCCGTTCAATATGCTACAATTTTCAAACTACTTGAATTTTCATTCCCAACAATTTCAAACATATATTTACATACATATTACAAATATAAGTATTTTCCTAGGTTTGGAAAGTTTTTTCGCAATGTTAAGGAATATATAATTTTTTAATTTGCTAAAAGAAAATAATTTTTACAAGTTTATTTTTAGTTTTTGCCTACTTAAAAATATAAAAATCTAATATAGCCGAAATTTTTATTAAATAGTATGTGATGGTAAAAAGCTATAAATTTTGTTATACATATTTATTAATTTTTTCAAATACTCTTGTAAAAATCCCCCAAATATTTTCTTCTTTTCTTTACCCCAAAGAATCTCCTAAGAAAACACTTCTACCTAAAAAATTCCCTAAAAGAGAAAAATTCACAAAATTTAGGGAATGAAACCTTAAACTAGCAGCACCAAAAGTTTAAATTTCAGAAATTGATACATTTTTAGAAGAAACTTAGATTATCAAATAACTACACTTAGAATATTATGTAGTTTACTGTTTGAAGTTTTAAAAAGTTTTCCGTTCCATTTAAAAATAAAAGAACATACATTTATTTTTTAAATAAATATCTATATTAACTTTTTTATACATTTAGTCGAAATGATTTACTATCATTTACCGATTTTTTTCAGTTTTATTTATTTTTTTTCATTTGTTTGAAATTTAATAAAAATTTACCAACAAAACGGAAATTTTGTCGTTTATTTGTGTTCGTAACAGTTATCAGAAACTTAAATTTTGTTAGCTGTCAAAAAAAAAAAATTCAAAAAATTTCATTTGTTTTTTTATATAAATTGGGGTAGTACATAATTCAAATTACTTCATAAACACACATACATACACAAACACATTTACACAAAAAGTGTCTATAGCTATGCATACATACAAAAAGGGCAACAATTTCTCAATAAATGATAAAATCATTTATTTTTTAAGAATTGGTAGGTAAAATTTTGACATTTATTTTAACTGATTATATCATTTGTTTTTTACGGATGTGTCAGTTGTTTAATCAACATTAAAAAAAAAATAACAAAAGGCATTTAATTTAAATGAAAATTAAGTATACCGGTTTTGAAATGAAATATCATTTCTTGTAAATGACAAACTACTTTAAGTGTAGTTATATACGGAAACTAATATTTTTTATGGGTCTGCCCTAAACGTTGAAGCTATGAAGTTGAAAATGGGTATGAAGGTTCCTGATCTGTAGGTTCCTTTAGGTTCCTTCTCCGGTATAAATATCTGCTCAGATGGGTTTTTTGAAATTCCTACAGGTAGAGGACAAAAAGGGGAAATTGTCTCCCCCTCGACGGACTCTCATTAGTAAAACACCTGAAACGTGAAATATGCGTTCCCTGGAGTATGGACTAAGTGATAAGTACAATTTGGAATTTTTGCCAAGGACGTGGTAAAAATAGGGTTCGCTGGAACTAGAGAGTTAAAATTTGGTATGCAGGTTCCTCCTTCATACCAAAAGAGAAGGAAAAAAGAGGATTATTTTCCCCTTGACGGTCTGCCAAAGTCGCTGAAACTAGGAAGTTGAAATTTTGTATGTAGATTCTTCCTGCGCTCAGATTAAATTTTTGGAAATTTCTACTGGTAGGGACAGAAATGTAATGCGGTCCTCTTAAACGGCCTGCACAAATACCTTTGTCTAAAAATATGACATTTTAAATACATGTTAGCTAGAGCATGAGCTACTAACTGGTAAAATATGTGTTCGTTAGAGTATGCCTCACTGATAAGACGGTATTTTTGGATATACCTACGCTGAGGCAAAATGGTGAAAGAGAGGGCGACCTGCCCAAACCTCTTAAACTAGAAACAGAGAATATGTGGAATTACAATACTGGACAAGGAAAATGAAATGGGACGGGGAAAAAGCGCAATAGAAAATTCAATTTAAATGTATGATTACTAAGTTTAATCATAACGCTGTTTTGATAATTTTGGTACCAGGATTATATAAAAAACAATTTCAGAATTTTTTTCAGAAGCAATTGTATTTTAATTAATTCTATAAAAGTATTTTAGGGTATAGAAAATCCAATATATTGTTTACTTACTACCAACAATTTAAGAAAATTGTTTTCGACTATATTTTTATTTAAACATTAAATTTAAAAATAAAACGTATTTTTCATCTTTGGCATGTTCTAATGCAGTTTCTATCGCCATAAAATTGATTTTTTAGAGAAAATTTCTATTTGATTTGGTGTATCGTTATGTGAAGTATAAATTTTTTTATTACAACTCAAAAATTATATTTTTGTAGTACTTTTTATCAGCCTATAGCTATAACCTATAAATAATAACATTTTCGATTATTCATAATTTTGCATAAGCTTCTAAAAAGCATTGGCATTTTCGGGGAGTTTAATTTAAAAGCAAGAAAATATAAAACCAAATTGAACAAATTTGCAATAATGAAACTTTTCCTTGCACTGCTTAAAGTAATCCATGCGTTTGATGTGATTCCTTAATTGATATATATTCTCACTTTTGTATAATTTGAAATATATATTCTTCTTACTAGACAGCTTACATCCTGTGTGAAAATAATCTAATAGAATTGATTTGATATTATTTTAGTACATAACAAATCTATGGCAAATAAAAATTAAACATACATTTTACACAATGCAGTGACATTTCAACACTTGTTGTCAACTTGTTTGTAATACTATCAATGACAACCAGAGAGACAAGCGCGTATACATAACATTACCAGCCAGCACCTCGGCCGACAGACATCAATTGTCAGTTATGCAAATCGCCTAAGTTACAACATGAGCTTTAAGACTACTTACTAACCGACAGCGATTCATTCACATGGAGTTGGTGCATGGAGCGGAGCAGAAGCAGCTTGATGCTGACAACACAACATACTACATATATCAGAGCAAAGAAATACATTTTAGGACACATTATTTTGCGTAAGTAAAAAGAAAAATATAAAAAGGTTTTTTTTTTTTTTTTAACAGAGGCTTAAAAGAATTTGTTATTTGTTGAATAGATTAAAATTATTCATTAAAATTGATTTCATAATTTTATAATAATTTTAAAATTAATAATTTTTTTTTTTTGTAATATAAGCGTAGGCTTGTGATTACCAATATTTTACGACATAAATAGGGTGATCATAAATTTTAATACTTTTGATTTTTGCTTTATTCCATCACACAAAAAGGCTAAGGAAGCCAAAAAGTTATATTATAAGTCTATGCAGAAATCTTGTATTTAAACATTTCTTTATTTAAACACGAATCTGATGTCAAAGAATCTCTGAAGAATCTTAATTTCAAAAATAAATTAGCTTAAAATTTTGACATATTTTTGAATCTACAGAATAGATTTGCAAAAATAATTTATAAATAAAAATCATAAAACTCTTACAAATAATTAAATATTTCGGTTTAAAATCACTGTTACTTAGAATTCCTATTAAGTTTGCACTTTTATTTACTTAACTAATTAAAAAAAAACTATACCGCACTCAAGCTCTTTACTATCGGAAAAAATGCACGAACTGGTTCAGAATTGGTACCATGAGGAGTCACTTTTACAAGTGGTCAACTAACGACCTTCTAAAGTAGGTTTTACACACTATGTATTTTACAGTGGCTTTGTCAGCTGCACGATCTATCTGTAATTGCGCATATCTGCCAAAATTGCTTTAACACTTACGTTTTTAGTTTTATCTGACATAACCTACAATAGTTCATAACAGCTGTTTTTGTTATCGCAAATTGCCTTGCAAAACAGCTGATGTCAGATGGTTTTTTCACATTGTAAATGCAGGCTGACATTAACAGAAGCTAATTTTCTTTGCTTTCACACACCATGTATATATTTTGCAGTGGGAAATTTGACAAGCACACTGTAAAACCTACTTAAGTAGTACTATGCAATGTTAAAGTGACCGGTCCTGGACCAATTCGTAATGTTATTAAGCAAAAATTCCCAGCCATTTTATAAAATTTTCTTATTTACCAAATTAATGTCAAAAGTGTTTTATTTAAACGGTGGCCGATTTAAAATATTTGTTCATTGATTGCATTCTTTAAAATTACTGCTTCTACTATTAGTTGGTGTTAGTTTTGAATGCAACGCATGTCTAAAAAGTATGTAGTTCGAGGAGAGAAGTGTGAAGAGTCAAAATATATCCGAGATCTATGAGAGAAATGTGATATTTCACACGATTTATGGTTACAATGCTGTTAACACAACAGCATACATACAACATACGAGGAAAAAAGGAAGAACAACTACAACAACAAAAAACCCAGCTAAAAACATTACAATGACATCGAGCTTAGACAGGCTAAAGCGACAGAGTTACAGGCTCATAGTAAGGTGTTTTTCATTTTGTATTTCTATTGTGGAAGAGAAATATCAGCAGCAGCAGCAGCAGCAACAGTACAATAACGAAAGCAGCTCCCACAGGTACCTAAATACGAGTAGACTGTTATAAGAAGAAAAAAATGTTGCAGTCTTGGTTTTGTTTTTTCTCCAGACCAGCTATAGGCTGCCTGGTCTCCCCAAAGACAGTGGTTTAACCAATATCAAAATGTGGACATATGTGTTAACTTTTTCTGGTGGGTTTTTGTGGGCATTCATCCAACCTTCTTTGTATTTTGTTGTTTGTTGTATGGATGGTGGTGTTTGTTGTTATTTTTTTTATGTTTGCTTTTTAGCAAAGTCTTTATTTCTTAGCGGCTTAAGTCTTTCTATTCCCAGGCGATAAGTAATGAGACCACACACGTTGTAGTTTGTTTTCGTATGCAATATGAGTTGTAGTGGCTGTGTGTTTGCTGTATTATGCTCCTGTTGTTGCTGTTATTGTCTTGTTGACATTACATACTCTGCTAATACACTTAAAAAAATATGATGTTGTTAACAAACAGTATTTGTTCAATATTTTCCGAAACGTTAATTTGTGGCTCTTGTATTCTATCTGGTTGTCATTTCCACATTGTTTATTAGATTACCAACCTGCAATTAAAGGAAAACCTTCACAAATATTTTTAAAAAATTTATAGTTTTTCGTCAAATAAAACGTTTTACAACTATTTGTGAATCTGTTTCATATAAAATATTCAGTTTCGAAATTTCACACAGACCTGGTTCAATTCCATTAACGAAGTGCTAAAGAAAGGCAATGATTATTTAAAGACCATCATTCATTTTTGGACTTATGATAGTGCAAACCAATAATATAGTTATCATATTATGATAATAAAATTACTATTATTTTATCATAAATAATATGAAAGGGTAATATGGAGTATTATGTTATATGATTAAAATTTTGACTGATCACTAGGATCATAATATGATCCGAAGTAATGATAATAATATCATTATTAATATATGATACGAAGTAGTGGTAATAGTATGTTCAGAAAAAGTAATTTTAATAATTATTAAGATTATAGTATGATAATTTCAAATCCTTTATTATGTTTAACTGTATTTTTTATTTGCATGATGAATGTTATACATACACTCAGAATATTATGTAGTTTACTGTTTGTAGTTTAATAAAAAAGTTGTCGGTTCCATTTGAAAATAAAGGAACATACATTTATTTTTCAATGAAATATCTGTATTAACTTTTTCAAACATTTATTCGAAATAATTCACTATCATTTACCGCTATTTTTTCAGTTTCATTTATTTTTTTCATTTGTTTAAAATTTAATAAAAATCTACCCAATAACAATTATTACAAATTTAAATTTTGTTTGCTGTCTGTTTCAAAAAAAAAAATATATATTCCAAAAATTGAAATTTGTTTATTTAAATTGTTTGTATATATACAAAATTATTTCAATTCAAATTACATTAACTTCATAAACACACATACATACACAAACACATTGATACGAAAAGTGTCTATAACTATGCATACATACATTTTGTACAAAAAAAAAACACAAAAAGGGAAACAATCTCAAATAAATTATAAAATCATTTATTTTTTAAAGAATTGGTAGGTAAAATTTTGTCACTTATTTTAACTGATTATATCATTTATTTCTTACGGATGTGTCAGTTGTTTAATCAACATTTAAAAATAAATAACAAGAGACATTTAATTTTAATGAAAATTAAGTAGACCGGTTTTTAATTAAAATATAATTTCTTTTAAGTGTAGAATTAGTGAAATAATTACTAAAGTGTGGTTAAATTTTAAGGGTCGATGTTGAATGTGAACCACACCTATACGTCAAGCTTTTTTCTGCATTTCATTTGACATTTATGAGTTTTAGACTAACTTAATTTGAACCATAGAAAGATACAATCGAGCAACGCGTTAAAGTTATTCAGGCTTATTATGAAAAGGGGCGTTCAAATCAAAATGCATTTCGTGCACTTCATGATTTTTTTGGTCAGCATAATCGACCAAATGTGTCCACAATCGGGGGAATTGTGGGCAAATTTCAGCAAACCGGGTCTGTGAAAACACCTGTGCATGCTCGCCCAGTTCGATCTGCGGAAAACATTGCTGTTGTTCGCGATAGTGTGGCGTGAGGTTGGCCAAGGATTTACCGTGAATGGTATTCGCTATCGCGAGATGATAACGAACATATTGTGGCCAGGAATTGAGGATATGGAACTGAACGATATGTGGTTCCAACAGGATGTTGCCACTTGCCACACAGCCAAGCAAACAATGGCCCTTTTGCTCGACAAATTCAATGGCCGTGTTATCTCACGTGGTGGCGATGTCAATTGGCCGCCAAGATCATGTGATCTTTGGGGTTATTTGATAGAAAAGGTGTACATCGATAAGCCAGCAACAATTCAAGATCTAAAGGATGAGATAATTCGGCACATTAACGGCATAGAACCTCAATTATGCCTCGGCGTCATCGAAAATTTGGACCATCGGATGGAGGAGTGCCGCCGTGGTCGCGGCGGCCATTTGGCCGATATTTTGTTCCATACATAATTGAACCATACCATATTATCATAGAGCAATTCCATATGAAAGCGATCACCTTTTGGACGACCCCTCTCCGATTTTAAAATAAATAGTCTCAATCGATTGCCCAGCAAAAAATAATGTACCTACATATTTTTTATTTTTTTTATAGTGACTGGTTTAGTGGTGGTGTACACCACTGACATGTGACAAAATTGAAGAATTCTTCATAAGGGACCTCATTGAAAGTTGTTTTAAAAAAAAAACTACTAAAGCGATCGCAACGAGTGATAGCTCGTTGGAAAGGTATTGAATCAGGCTTTAATTGAAAAATAAAATTTTCCTAATTTTTCTCAGAAATTTACCTTTTTTCCCATGAAAATTAAATTTTCCGATTTTCCACAGAAGCTCCTAAATTTTCCGGCTAATTTTATTTTTTTTGGATTCCTCATAATTTTTGCTTTAAGAATCAGCAATAAAAAAATGGGCCCGACTCCTTGTTTGGACAGGAGAAGAGCATTTAAGAGACCACCTTGTTCTCATTGTTTTTATATTTTTTAAAATTGAATTATTTTTAATTATTTAACATTATTTTATTTTATTATTAAAAATACATTTTAAAAATTATTTTACAGTTACAGTGAGTGTGTAGTGAATATGGTCTGCCTGCCTTCACAAGATCGGCCATAAATCCATGGATAATAGCAGCAGTGGCATGTAATGGCACACCAAACCCGGCTGAGGCTACAGGTCATAAAATGTTTTGTAAATTTTTTAAAATACCAGGTAATAAATAAACTGTAACGCAAAAGTTTCATTGCTTCATACCAAATATTTCTGATATGTAAATTAATGTAAAGCGGTACTCTTCGTCTGCCGACGTGCTAAATTTAAAGTTACTTTAATTTTATAATGATGCCAAGACAATTGAAATTTTTAATAAATATTGTAATTAAGTATAAGCAGCAAAATAAGAAAGATTTTTTCTTCATAAATGTATTTTTAACTGTAAAATAATTTTTAAAATGTATTTTTAATAATAAAATAAAATAATGTTAAATAATTAAAAATAATTCAATTATAAAAAATATAAAAACAATGAGAACAAGGTGGTCTCTTAAATGCTCTTCTCCTGTCCAAACAAGGAGTCGGGGCCCATTTTTTTATTGCTGATTCTTAAAGCAAAAATTATGAGGAATCCAAAAAAAATAAAATTAGCCGGAAAATTTAGGAGCTTCTGTGGAAAATCGGAAAATTTAATTTTCATGGGAAAAAAGGTAAATTTCTGAGAAAAATTAGGAAAATTTTATTTTTCAATTAAAGCCTGATTCAATACCTTTCCAACGAGCTATCACTCGTTGCGATCGCTTTAGTAGTTTTTTCAATGAGGTCCCTTATGAAGAATTCTTCAATTTTGTCACATGACAGTGGTGTACACCACCACTAAACCAGTCACTATAAAAAAAAAAAATATGTAGGTACATTATTTTTTGCTGGGCAGTCGATTGAGACTATTTATTTTAAAATCGGAGAGGGGTCGTCCAAAAATTTGGCAATTTTGATCGTTTTCATATGGAATTGCTCCATAATAAAAAGAAATGACAATAATTTCCTAAATAATGAGATACAATCGTCTAATTTACCTAAAACTAAGTTCAATTTAATATTATTAAGTTTTATTTAAATGCAATTCAGTCGATTGATTGGGTTGGGTTGGGTTTTAAATTGATTACATTATTAAATAAATTAGCCGAGCTACGATTTACGATTAACGATGTAGTTGGATTGAGTAGTCTGTATCTCGAGCACCGCGACCAAGTAGATCTATTGTGCACCCTCTAGTATTTTCCTCAGTTCTTCTCCCGTGCAGCCTTGAGTAGCAGTACAATGTTCTTCACTTCCAGCTTCATGTATTGTTCCTCCATGATATCAGGTCTGCCAAATGTGATAAATGCTTCATGGTCTCCTCATCTTCCATACAATATCTGCATGTTGTATCTCGATCATGTCCTATTTTATTCAGGATGTAATTACATGGATAGTGTCCTGTGAGTGCTCCGCATAGGAGTCTTAGATTTGGTCTGTTCATCTGAAGGGCTTCTCTGCTCCTCTTTTCATTGTATGACAAGAATTTTTTTTAATGTTTCAGTGATTTCTGTTTGTTTCAATATTCAATGGATTTCGTCTTGATCAGACCCGATGTCATATTTGTGATGTCCTTTTTCGTGGAACCAAATTGAGGACGGCCCGTGTTCCGCACCTAGTCTAGCTTGTTCATCAGCTTTTCCACTGCCTTTATGCCCACTGTGAACTGGTACCCAAATAAGTGTTACCTTATTGTTGGTCGCCAGTTGATTGAGGGCTTTATGGCACTCTAGCACTGATCTATGATGATAAATGGGATTTTTAGGGCCTTTATTACAGCCTGGCTGTCGGACATTAAGTTTATCATTGTTCTTAGCCGAGCTTACTAACTAGAATATAGTAAATTTAAAAAGGTCCCTTCTTTTTTTAAGTGCATTAGTTTATGCAACAATATGAATGTCCAAATGCGGCATCTGTTTACCACTTCTTTAACAATTCTTTTGTTTTTTCTTTATTTCTTTTGTGATTCTGCTAAAATTTAATTTGAAAGTTTTGTTGAACAAAAAATAATAAAAAAAAAACACATTGTAAATTTTGTTAGTTTTTTTGCATAATTATTGGCGACATAGTGCGATTTCTTGCAACATTCTATGTTATGGTAATGTTACTTATACCTGCAACAATTTTGTTTGACTAACAATAATGATGATCATCATCATTATCATTAACAGATACAACAGATATTTAAGTTTTTCTTTTTTTTTTCAGAAGAAACACAAGTAATTTTTCTAAATCGCACGTGCCTTATGTCAAAATATGTCACTGAAAAATGTTAAGAGTTTGTTATAGTTTTTTATATATTATCTTCATATAATACACTCCTCTAATAAACCAACTTTCTTTATAAGGTCTGATATGCACCTGTTAATTAAAAAAAAACAAATACTTTGTAATAAATAATCTTATTTTATTTTTATGGTTTATAACTTAAACGAGACATAAATTCAGTTATAACAAAAAAGTTATGTTATTGATATTATTGTAAATATTTATGAATCTTTGAAACCAAACTAATAATTAAGCAGTTTCGCCCCTCAGCAGATAACCACTTTTATTTTTGTTTTTTGTTTTTTTTTCTCTTCCTAATTTGTTAATATGATGCAGTGTTAATTCTTTAAGAAACATTATTGCAAAATATATATATATATATATTTTTTTTATTTTAAAGCCTTATTTATCAATAGACATGTACAGTTTTTTTTTTTGCATCCAGTTGAATGTATTTCCTTGCTATGATTTGACGTTAATAATTTACTCTTTTTGTTCCAACATTGACATGTTGTTAAGCTTTTAGTTTGGCATCAGTTGACAGTAAACAGTTGCTAAGATTCGTGTTAAATTATCACTTTGACAATAAAACCATATTTGTACAAAGAATTTTGTTTTATTAGTTAATTAATTGAGATTTTTTTTTTTTTTTAATGTAGCTTTTTTATAAAATCGACACACTTTTTGCTGATATGAATGAAATAGAAACAAAAGACTTAGAAAACAAACTTGATGCCAAAAAAAAAAAATGTTTCATTTAAAAGGAGTTGTTGAATTTCATAACAAATTTGGTTTTGTCGTTTACTTAGCAAAGTCTATGAACCATATTTAATTTCAATACATTAATTAATCCTTTAACTATTTTACGGCCAGAGACAAGTATGCTGGTTCAAGGGTTTTGGGCTCTTATAGTATCGAAGTTTTACTTATGCAACCTCGTATCTCCAAAAACTACTACTTTTCAGGAGACAAAAAAAAAACAAACATTTTAAAATAACCCTACGGGAAATGGACCCGTCACATAGTAAGTCACCTGATCGGAACTTTGTGACACAAACCAGGTCCTTGAGTTGGTTCTCTTATATAAAAGTAACCGCTAACTTCAACATGGGCTTGTCATAGAAGGTGGCAATTTCCACCTTTTAAAATACTTGCGAGTACTTGTAGGGTACCATATCACTGCATTGGTGTAAGTGAACAACAGAACAGGTTAGAATTATCAGATTAAAATTATCTTACACATAACTAGTCTCATGTTAGACACTACGTTATGTGTATCAAAACTAATGTAACATGAAACGTTACGTGACGGGTACATACCACAGGACTCAGGACAAGTAATTAATAAAAAACTGGTTACGTATCAATCACAATGTGTTATGTTGCAGCACTTGTAGGGAATGAATAGTTTCGTGACATATCACTTGACTGTTGCAAGTGAACCTGTCACACAGAGCAAACGAAAATTAGTAAGCATGTAACCGGTCATTATTTTGCCGGCGTGTCTCATATTAAGAACGTGTTTCTGAAAGATTCCATAAAATCCAGTCACTAAATTTACCTGCTATGCTTATTGCAAAAGTTTTTAAATTGTTTTTTTATAGTTTGCGATTTAAACTATTTTCTCAAAAAATTACAATCACAGAATGTGAATATTTTTCAAATTTTAATAAAATTAAAGCACAAAAAATTGTGTGCTATTTAATTAAACAAAAAATTAATTAAAAATTTCTAAATCATGGGCGAGGTTAAAAGCATTTCTGTGGAGGCAAGTCTGCCCCTGACAGTCCTATTCACGCTAATGCTCTAGGACTATGTTTAGCTCTTTGGCTGCCAAGGTTTTTCCGACTTTTCCCTTAATTTTACTCTAAAAATCGCATGTGATTGCCAAAAAAATATATTTTCAAAAAGAAAATTTTTGGAAAATTTTCAAGAGAGAATATTAAATCAAAATCAAATAATTTAATTTCTAAAAATAATTAAATAAACTTGTTTTTTGATTCACGAATTAAAATAGATTGTTTTTGAATTAATGTACTTTATTTGTAATAAATGAATTTATATTTAATACACTGATTTAACGAAAATTTCAAATGAAATTTAAATTTATTTCTAATAAATTATTTTTTTTTAATAAAAATCGAGTACTTTACACAAATTAAAAATTAATATTTCGCAAATCAAAAATGTTAGATCTTCTGTAATAAGTGCGAATTCAAAAAGAGTGTTTTTTTAAGTTCACGATGTTATTCAATTCAAATGTTTTTGGCTTATGTACAAAAATATTTAAAGGGTGTCCCAAGAAGAAAGCAATTTTTAAATCTGGCAACATTCGAAGTGTCATTGTTTGACATTTGAACAATTGTTATTGTTTGCTAGTAGAAGGAGCGCTACACGAATGAACAACGCATTCTCATTGTGAAATTGTTTTACCAAAATGGTGAAAGTTTTGCGGCTACAGTTCGCAAATTGCGATCAATTTGGGGTCACAATAATGCTCCAAAAGAGTCAACTGTAAAGAGATTAATGGATAAATTTGCCGAAACTGGGTCTGTTAGTGATGTAAAGACAACAACGCGCCATCGACCAGGTCGATCGACCGAAAATGTCGCAGGTGTACGTGATGATGTCGCTCAAACTCCACCACCCTCAATTCGACACCGAGCTCAGCAAATTGGTGTCTCCAAATCCACTTTGCAGCGAATTTTGACGAAAGATTTGCATCTTCATGCATACAAAGTTCAATTGACTCAGGAACTGAAGCCAGCTGACCATGGACAGCGAAGGGAGTTCGTTAATTGGGTATTGGAGAGACAACATGAAAATGCTGATTTTGCCGATAAAATCATCTTCAGTGACGAGGCCCATTTTCATCTTGATGGCTTCGTCAATAGGCAGAATTGTCGCATTTGGGGTGAGGAAAATCCTCGAGTGATTCACGAGAAGCAAATGCATCCTCAACGTGTAACTGTGTGGTGTGGTTTTTGGGCTGGAGGAATCATTGGACCTTTTTTTTTATTAAAATGAGGCAGGTCAAGCGCAAACAGTCAATGGTGTTCGGTATCGTGAAATGATAACCAGTTTTTTCTTGCCTAGAATTGAAGAAATGAATGTGGAGGGCATGTGGTTCCAACAAGACGGCGCCACATGTCATACAGCCAGAGAAACAATTCAATTGCTGCATCAGTCATTTCCCGGTCGTGTTATTTCGCGTTTTGGAGATCAGAATTGGCTGCCTAGACTGTGCGATTTAACACCATTAGATTTTTTTCTTTGGGGTTTTTTGAAGTCGATGGTTTACGCGAATAAGCCGACGACGACTCAAGCCTTAAAAGAGGAAATTGGACGCTGCATTAATGAAATACCACAACATTCAAGCAAAACGGTCATTGAAAATTTCATTAAAAGATCGCGTGCATGCCAGCAAAGCCGCGGCGGCCATCTGCACGATATATACATAACCTCATTCTGTCTACTTTACGATATAATAAAGTTTCACGATTTTTTTTTTAAATATCTGTGTTTTATTTAAAATTTAAAAATTGCGTTCTTCTTAGGACACCCTTTATTTATAGATGTCAAACAAATTGTCCAACAGAATGAAGTTTTCAAATTTTAGTTGCTCTTCTTCCGCAGAAAATTCATTTGATTCAGAAAAATTTTTAGACTTATAAGATTTTTAAGTCAGTATCAGCTCTCCTACGGCTAAAAAACATAAGTGGCTGCTTAATTTTTATAATTAATAAGGAGGATAAAGAATTAGTTTTGTAATTCACATTTTTAGAATGAATTGACTTTGACACGAATATAATTCCATAAATACATTCAAGGCGTGTTGGGGATTTTCATTAGAAAATTATAAATTAACCTTCCCCAAACACATTTTGATGAAATATCAAAACTTTACATGTTCCTTTAATAATTGAAATTTGAATATTTAAAAAATCTAATATTAAAAAAAATCGCTATAATTTTACGGGCCTATATGGATATCTTAATCTCTAAAATAATAAACATTAACATATTGGAAAGAACAGTGGGACATATTGAAAACTATTCGGTGGTATATCGGAATTATATACAATTTTATACACACGCAACTATCGCACAGATAAGCTGAATTCCAATTTCTTTAAAAATGAGCTGAGTTAGGGTGGAGTATTTTAGCGACTTTCAGTTTAAAATTTTGCGAATTTTTCACTGTTATGTAGTTTTTGTGATCATTACATGTTTTGAATTAATATTAATCAATAAATCAACTTTAAAAAATCATTCAAAAAAAAAATGGTGTATTTGATATATATTTCACGAATTAAATCACAAAACAAATTATTCTATCGAAACAAAATTAATTTAATATAAATCATATCCCACTTTTCACATATCCATTTTCAATTATATAGTCGTTTAAATGAAACAGTGTCCATAATAGAGTTAAGTGAAAAATAGTTTTTATATATATTTTAATTTGATCATTTTTTAATAAAATTTCAACAATGTTAAAAGAAAAGAGTCGTCGATAGAAATTTTCAGGGATAACATCCCGCCCAAAGTGTTTCTTAATAAACCCATAAGTGTTGTGATACCTACTAGCTAGTCGCGGGCAGCTTTATTTGCCTGTCATTGACACTTTAACATGCACATTGAATTCTTTTTGAATTAATGCAGTTATATGTCAATATGTAAACAGTTGCGTAATCACTTCTTTTTGGACTAGATTAGTGTTATGTCAATATTTCTGCAGTCACAAAGCAAAAAGTACATAATTTTCTATAGAGTATGTTTCTCTCTCACGAACTTTTTAGTACTCTCTTAGAACACGAACATAGTTTGGCGGCAACAAAGGTGAGTTTTGGTCGGCAACTTTTAGTAGTGTTTAGCGGTGCTGCCATATAACAATTTTTTACTATTTTTTTAGCCGCTTTTTGGGATGCTAGAGATTTTTCAGATTATTTCATAAAAAAATGTTTTTTTATTTTATTCATGTATTTTTCAGATTTTTCATATAAAAATATAATATTTGTTCAATATACTTTTTATTTTTACTAAAATTAGACATGTCTAATAAAGTAAAAAAATACAACAAAAATTTGCAATTGTGTTAAAATATAGCTACGAATTCAAACATAACATTGTGACATGAAAAGTATTAAAGTGTGTACACACACATTGACCAACTATGTATATTCATATCCATTATTTCCCATTTCTATGGTAAGAGTATAAATATGCTATTAATTGTTGCAACATAAAGGGTGTCCCAAGAAGAACGCAATTTTTAAATTTTAAATAAAACACAGATAATTAAAAAAAAATCGTGAAACTTTATTATATCGTAAAGTAGACAGAATGAGGTTATGTATGGAACAATATATCGTGCAGATGGCCGCCGCGGCTTTGCTGGCATGCACGCGATCTTTTAATGAAATTTTCAATGACCGTTTTGCATGAATGCTGCGGTATTTCATTAATGCAGCGTCCAATTTCCTCTTTTAAGCTTGAGTCGTCGTCGGCTTATTCGCGTAAACCATCGACTTCAAAAAACCCCAAAGAAAAAAATCTAATGGTGTTAAATCGCACGATCTAGGCGGCCAATTCTGATCTCCAAAACGCGAAATAACACGACCGGGAAATGACTGATGCAGCAATTGAATTGTTTCTCTGGCTGTATGACATGTGGCGCCGCTCGAGGATTTTCCTCACCCCAAATGCGACAATTCTGCCTATTGACGAAGCCATCAAGATGAAAATGGGCCTCGTCACTGAAGATGATTTTATCGGCAAAATCAGCATTTTCATGTTGTCTCTCCAATACCCAATTAACGAACTCCCTTCGCTATCCATGGTCAGCTGGCTTCAGTTCCTGAGTCAATTGAACTTTTTTGCATGAAGATGCAAATCTTTCGTCAAAATTCGCTGCAAAGTGGATTTGGAGACACCAATTTGCTGAGCTCGGTGTCGAATTGAGGTGGATGGAGTTTGAGTCGATCGACCTGGTCGATGGCGCGTTGTTGTCTTTACATCACTAACAGACCCAGTTTCGGCAAATTTATCCATTAATCTCTTTACAGTTGACTCTTTTGGAGCATTATTGTGACCCCAAATTGATCGAAATTTGCGAACTGTAGCCGCAAAACTTTCACCATTTTGGTAAAACAATTTCACAATGAGAATGCGTTGTTCATTCGTGTAGCGCTCCATTTTTACTAACCTCTTACCTTCTACTAGCAAACAATAACAATTGTTCAAATGTCAAACAATGATACTTCGAATGTTGCCAGATTTAAAAATTGCGTTCTTCTTGGGACACCCTTTATAACTAAAAACCTATAAAAAATGCAATAATTTGAAAAAAAATTGTTTTCATAAAAAACTGGTAAACAGTTAAGAGTCCCAAAAACTGGGATAAAAAATTACACTGTTTATGTGGCAGCACTGCATACACCAAATTTAATGTTTTTCAACACTTTAGCAACTTTAAAAATGTTGCCCTCTCATTTAAAAATGTTGCCGCTGAACTCTGTACCATGTTGAATTTCTGGTAGAGCGGGAAAAATACTCTATAGAAAATTATATACTTTTTGCACAAAGTCGGTTCTGTTTAAATCAGTTCAGTTTTATGTCAACTTTGCAACAGTCGCGGGATTGGGGTTTTCGTCACCGATTGACATTCTTTTATGCACAGCAAAATTTTTTGAACCTCTTCCGTGTTTTGTCATTATTTCAACTATAACAATTCTAATTTATTTAGTCCACATTGGTGTTATGTTAATTTCTCTTTAATTACATGATATATCCAGGAAGAACCAGTCCCTGTTCTGCCACCATTTCAATATTTGGGACGCTGGTAATTTTACAGCAATTACCACTTTTTCAGACACTAAATTATATATTACATCAGTTTTGTGACATGTCCCTCATTTATCTATCACAGATTTATCACCTTGGATCAATCGATCCTTCATTTACCGTAGGGAAACTTGTGACATTTTTTAATAATATTTTTTGGTGTAAGTTTAAAAAATAATGATGAATTTTAAATTTAAAAAAAGTAATAAATAAATTCCACAAGTTTATTGTAAACCGTTTTGTTTTGTCTCTCCTGAAAAGTAGTAATTTGTAAGACTCGAGGTCCCATTTGAAAATTCTCGATGTGTCGAAGTGGTGGTCAAGAAGCTATTAAGCAGTTTTAAACTCTGTGGACAATTTTCATAATTAGTATGGAATTTAGTGTAATGAAATTTTCATAATCGATCCTCCATAATTAGAAGAAACTTTGGCTAGAAAATATGTGTTCAATTTGATGAGGTACGTGTAAATAAAGGGATCAGAAACCTAAAATTTAAAATATGTGTTCCATGACGTATGGACTAAATTAATGACAGGGTAATATTTAAGATTTTTGCCAGCAACGTCATAAAAAATAAGGCAAAGGCGTCCCCCTTACAGGCTTGCCCAAACCTCTTTTGGCTAAAAAAGTGGAATTTTTGCTGCTTATAACATATTTTTCTCACCAGAAACGTGGTAAAATAGAAGATACGATTTTCGAAAAACGTAAAATTGGAGAAAAATCGCTAAGATTGAAAGAAATATGTGAAAATTGCTAAAATCTGTAAAGTCCAGGCAATTCCCCTTGTTCCCCATTTCATTTCATTCCCTTTCTCCTAGTTATTCAATCCCAATTGTACCGCATTTCATAACATTTTATTCCCCTTGCCTAGTATTGTAATTCCACTTATTTGCCGATCTACACCATAACGTTTTAAAATTTTTCCATTCAAGGATCAGTCATAACTCAATGCTAATCAAAAACAATTTAATTGGCAATGAAAACAATTTCATTGGCAATGAAAACAATTTCAATTTCATTTATTGGAATGATTGGAAAGATACATATTTTCCAGAGCATGAGGTACATTCGCCAAAAAGAGTCTGTAATGACAACTGAAAATTTTTCTGTTATTACGAGAAATTTTGCTAATTTGAGCCCAGCGGAATTTTTTGCTTATCTTAGCAATACATGCCTGCTGACGTGTAGTACAATGAAATTTGTAGAAAAAACTTTTTGTAAAGTGTAATTTAAAATCTGTTTGCTAAAATCAGCAAAAAAAAAATGTACTAAATATTATTAATTTTAGTACAAAATTTTAAATTTAATTTAATTTTATTATTTTATTTATTTAAAAAAAAAAAACATTTAAGACAAAGTTTAAAAAAAATCAAAGGCTTAAAAATTGTAAAAACACAAACGAATTTATCATTTCGTTATAATTTCTTTTTAAAAGAACATTTTAGTTAATCTTTTGCTAAATAGCATTTTTTTTTTACTAAAAATCAGTACAAAAATAGTAAAGTGGGATTGAAAACTGTTTACAAATTTTTCTACTAACCTTTTTTTTTTGAGTGTGATTCACTGATTTAGTACACTTTGAAATTTTTGCCAGAAAGGTTGTTAAAATCGGTTTTTAAAAGTGAAAAAATCGCTCTTTAAAAAGCTTGCCTAAAAAGCACTCAGAAAAAAAGTTAGTAGAAAAGGTTGTTAGGGGTTTTCAATCCCACTTTATTATTTTCGTATTAAATTTTAGTGAAAAAGTCATTATTTAGTAAATTTTTTGCTATTTACCTTTTACAAATCACAGAATATTTACAAAATTTTTGTTGCTAACTTCAAAAATCAAAATTAAAAAAAAAAATTGAGTTAGATGCGGCAATCAACACTTAATATTAAAATTTATCACTGTACAAAAATTTAGACCTGTATGATTACCTCAAACTGATCAAAAATTTTACAACTAACTAAAATCAATCATCTGTTTCGTACCAAAGGGGTACAAGTGCGTTTTATATTAAAACCAGCGTTTAAACATTCAGTGATTTATTAGCCATTAACAAGTTCTTATTAGTATTCATGTATATTTATTTTATCTAATAATAGTTTATTAAAAAAAAAACTGTCTGTATTATAAAGCCAAAATATTAAGTATAAAATAAACAGGAACAAAAAAACTTTGGGCCTTAATTTCTCAGAATCTTATTTTTTTGCACTTGTACCCCTTTGCTTTTTAACACCACAATTAAAATTTGACCTTAAAACCCAAAAGCTTTTCCAAAATTATTTTTCAAAACAAAAATTAGCAAATTAAAACAAAATGATAAATTCGATTATGTTTTAACTATTTTTTAGTCTTTGATTTTTGTTTTTTAATTTTGTCTAAAATATTTAAAAAATAAATAAATAAATAAAATAAAATAAAAAAAGTTGCACGATAAAAAAAAATATAAAATAAAATATATAAAATTCGTAAAATATATTTTAATTTTTTTTTTTTTTTAATCTGGCAATTTCTAAACCTAAATTTTTTGATCTTTTTGAAGCATTTAAAGCAAAATTTACAGCTCTTAAATTCATAATTAATTTTTATTTCAAACTTTTTTATTACATTGACTGAGATCTAATGTATACGTTTAAAATTAAGTACATTTTGATGGTTTTTGTGTTGTAAAGCTTCTCTCCGCTTTTAGATCATTTTGATATAAATCTGTTATGCTACGAAATTCTTTTGACTAAACATCAAATACTCGGCTTGGTGCAATATCGCGAGATGTTTGTTAAAAAATTTTCATTTTGGTTTTCGTATATTAATAGGTGTAGAAGTTGGCGCCGCAGGTTGGAAGCACACACTCATGGATGGAGAACAGAAAATAACTTAATTTTTAAACTATTTTAAAATGCAGTGGTTGCGCCTCATTAAAATATTTTGTGCTCATTTTGTATTTCATCATATTTGGGGTAATTTTTTCAAGTTAGTGTTATTTTACATAATGAATTAAAAGACTCAATCTAATAAATGAAAATATGCCCCAAACTGAATTTTGAGGCTAATTTTCATTTGGTTGGGTAATTTTTCATTATATATTTAGTGTTATTTTTCATTATGAAATTTTACCCAAATTTTACTCAAAACGACTAGATTGTTTCAAAAACTTTTCGAATTACTTCAAATGTTATTTTTAAAGCATTAATTAAAATTCAAAAACTCAAAATTTAATAAAATAAATATTTGTTGAGTTTCAATAATTTTTTTAATTGCGTTTGTTATTTTTTAATTTTAATTGATATTTTTAAGTATCGATTGCGAATTTTTGAATTTTATTTGTAATTTTTTGCATTTAAATTGTGTTCTTTCATTTTGGATTTTTTTTTTAATTTCAATTTTCATTTTTGTCTATTTTTTTTTTATAAAAAAGCTATAACTACTTGTTTTCATATATGGACTTAAACGGTACACGAATTTATTTATAATTTATTTGTTAGCTTTTGTTGTTTTAAATATTTTATCAAATTACAAATAGAAAAATTTCAAATATTTTTATGACAAATATTTTTGTTTACATTGAAAAGAGAAAAGCCAAGAATTTCTAAAACTTGGCAGCATTTTTATAAAATCTTACTTTTTAACTACTATAACTATTTTGAAAGTCTATATAATTGTTGTTAGTTAAATATTTACAAATTTGAAATACATATTTTTTGATATTAAATAAACTCATAAATCTAAAATATTGGGGATTTTAGTTAAGACTTAATGTGGTTTTTGAATCTCAGATTTTTAATACGAATATTTTTGTTTTAAAAGAAAATATACAAATTAAATAATTCCACTTAGGACCTGTGCGAGGTAGCTAAAAAAAATCTCAACTAAATACAAATTGACAAATGATTTTAAAATTTCTTTGACAAAATATTTGAACAATTTTTAAAATTTTATAGAAATTTGGATACCTGAATTTATTTTAATAAAAACAATAAACTACATATATTTTTTTTCTTACGTTTTTATTATTTTGTTGTTTTGCTGATTTTTAAACACAATACTGAGTAATAGCAGACAAGGATAGGGAACGCGTAAATCAACATTTAATTACTCCTTTTTTCAAAAACGTTCGAAAAAATATAAAAGGCATTAAATTAATCAGCTTTTCAAAATTTAAGTGTATTTTTGGTTGTTTTTACCCAAATAATATTACAAGTGTGGAAATAAGCAATGATAGAGGAAGGTTAAGTATAGAGATTTCATTGAAAGAAGCGGCCAAATAAAATTTTGTACATATTACAAGGTTAGGTAATTGAGAAAAAATTAAGAAAATTTCCCTGATTTTTTTCATTTCTGCATAAATTTAACACGTTGGCTGCCAAAGCCTTTTTAGAATTTTGATCGTTCAGTAGCAATGTCATTTATCAATTTTGGTCACCTGAGGCCAACAACTTATTTTTGTTCTATTTTGTTTTTTAGTGCCTAAAAATAAGTTTTGACTAATGACTAATTTTAAAGTTATAACGGTTTTTGGGTGTCGCACATTTTCGTGCGACATGGCCTGGGAGAACATAAAACATGTTTTTCTACTGATCTCCAACTTGAATTTCTAATTTTAAGTTTATTGTTTTTCTACTGATCTCCATTTGAATTTACATATACATAAATATATATTTTTATATTAATATTCAATTTTTAAGGCTAAAGATCTTTTTTTTATAAAATTTCTTATTTATAAAAAAAGATCTTTAGCTTAAAAAATTGCATATTAATATTAAAATAAGATCGAATAAAGTTACATATTTTTATATATTTTTTTGCTCATAAATGCATTGATTTTTAAAAGAATTAATACAAAGACAAATTTAAATTGCGGACTTTTTATTATCCAAAAAAATACCATTAAAAATACACAGCGGCCATGGAATATACACCAAAATGTTCACCACAGGCCAGAGAATCCAAATTAAATGTAAAATTCCATATTAAAATGCACGAAAATGTGCCATGTGACATCAGGGTAGCATTTAGGTGTCACACAAAAATGTGCGACGTGGCCTCAGGGTAACATTTAGGTGTCGCACGAAAATGTGCGACGTGGCCTCAGGGTAGCAGCCAACGTGTTAAAGAAAATCAATTAGAAAAAAAATGCAAGCAATTTTGTATACCATACTCAACATAGTAAAAAAGATTGTATTTTGGAAATAATTTCTGGTTAAGCCACTGGTAACAGGTAGTATTATGAAATAAACCCCGTGATATTAAAAGAAACATAACACTATTGGAATCGTAGTTTTAAAAATTTCCGTATCGGTACTAATCAGAGCGTGGTAGGCAACTATCGTTATAATGAAAAGGTAGTGCTTACCAACCATGTTTTTTTGAGACATGGCCTTATTCACTGATGATTTTTAGAATTTTTTTATTTTTTTTTATTAATTCAAAATAATTTCATTTTACAATTGATTTTTTGTCTCAGCGCCTTGAAGGCTTTAAAGTGACTGTATGGCAACATTATCTTACATATTTAGAAGAAAAAAAATAATAAATTAAAGAAATTAAAATAAACAAAATAATAAACTAAATAAATTAAAAAAAAAATCAGCTATATATATACATACATAATATACATACATATATATTTCCTTATTTTTATAAAATTTGTAGGTATGACTATATTATTTGTAAATGATTTTACTGTTTACATAAGAAGTGTTTCTATATTCTGCAGTAAGTAAGTCTATGTGATTTTTAAATGCTGATAGAACCTGAATATTTCGTAATTCATTAGACATACGATTAAATTCATGCGGTCCAGAAAATGTAACTCGCTGCTTTGTCAATTCCAAACGACATCTTGAGGAGATACTTAATCTATTGTCTCGTATTTCTCTGTGTTTGCGATATATTTTGAAAAAAATTGTATAGACTGATGAGCATTTTCTCTTATTGTTTTAAAAATATATATTAGCAACTTATGTTCGTATAGACCTCGAACCGGCAGAATATTTTTAGCAAAAATTTTGAACAGATCCATTGTACTATAACGTATTGTCAGATTGAACACTAGCTTAAAAGCTTTGTTCTGGGCTGATTGAAGAGATTTTAACGAATTATTTTGCTTACATCCATATATAATTGGAAGATATGTTAAATGTGAATGTATAAGTGACTGATAAATTAGCATTTTAACATCACAACTAAGTTTGTTCTTAAATTTATAAAGAACACCAACTGCTGAAGAAATTTTCGACTTTAAAAGGTTAACATGGGCAACCCACAAAAGGTTGTGGTGCAGCGTTATACCTTAATATTTAACTTTATCTGATTCAGTTATTGGAGACCCATCGATATGAACAACCATTTTATCTTCATTACGTGAACGATATGGTTTAAATATAACGAACTTAGTTTTATCTAAATTTAGAACCAGTTTATTCAGTCTTAAGAATTCGGACAGTATAGCAGAGTCGTACTCAATTTCGTCTCTAAAACCTTTTTGTGTTTGTATCGATAAAACAGACAAACGTCATCCGCATACATGTATAACTTTCCATTAAACTCAATATTTTTTACATCGTTTATGAAAATTTTAAACAGTAGTGGCCCGAGGACGCTGCCCTGGGGTACCCTACAGTTAACTGGTAGCAAAGTGCTTTTACATACACCAACTTGTACGAATTGCATTCTCTTTGACAGGTATTGTTGAAATATTTCTAATGTTTTGCCTGCCAATCCAATAACTTCCAGTTTCTTTAATAAAATATTATGATTCACTAAATCAAAAGCCTTGGAGTAGTCGTAAAATACTCCCGCCACGCCACTAAAACCATTATCAAACTCACCGCATATGTTCTCAACAACGTTAACCACGGCTTCCTCGGTACCTGAAGCCTTTTAAAACCAAACTGTCGTTTAAACAGAATATCATTTTTTTCTAGATAGGTCGAGAATTGATCAAAAATAAGTTTTTCAAAAATTTTGTCAACAACGGTTAACACCGAAATTGGTCGAAAATGTTCGATTCTATTAGATCCAAGCACTTTAGGAATAGGAACTATCTTGTGTAGCTTGAGAGCATAAGGGTAACAACCTTCATCAATCATTTTATTAAAAATTTCAGTTAATGTATCAACAACTTTTTCCCTATTTGTCAATAACATGTTTGGAGTTATGCTATCATAACCAGGACTTTTTTTATTATTCAAATTAACTAAAACGTTTTCTATTTTCGTTTTCTCAATTTTCTGTAGAATAAAATTACACCTTTCTGGTATTAATGTTCGAAAAAAGTTAATGTCATCCCCTGCGATTTTAGTTTGCATATTATCAACAACATTAAAAAAGAAATCATTATATGCTGCAGCTTTTTCACCATCATTTGATAAAATATCAGCATTAATATTAGTCAGAGTTCTCACATCATGTCTAGTTCTACCTAATTCTTTATTCAAAAATTGCCATGTTTTTCTCGGATCTCCAGCATATGACTTTAAATTATTCATGTAATAATTACACATTAAATTATTATTACACACTTTTATTACTATACTTATTCGTTTAAGTTGTATTAATATTGTTGCATTGTTTTTGTTCTTTCTTCGTGCTTTTAATAAAGAATTTTTGTAAGCTATTAATGATAGAAAATTATCCGTTACCCAGGGAGTTATTTTTTTTTCGAATATTTACACGCTTAGTTGTAATTTTTATGGAATGTGACGCTGCATCAGTAAAGGTCTTTATAAAATCGTTACACAAATCAGATGAGTTTCTAGAATCGATAATTTCCAGATTAATATCTATATATCTCTCTAATTTTTCATAATCTAGTTTGACCTTTTTTTCAACAAATGTATCCTGACCCATCAATTCTGGTTCAAAATTTATGCAAATCATATTATGATCACTCATATAATTCTCAATAGAATTAACAAAAACCGGACGTGAAATATTAGTAAATACACAGTCAATGCATGTATTGCTTTGAGGTCTAGTAACAAAATTGTGACAAGATCGCATATTAAATTCAGAAAAAAGATCAAGGAAAGCGTTTTAATTTATACTATTCGTTAAAATGTCAACATTGCAGTCTCCAGTAAAAAAGCATGGATCATTATTACATAAATAAAGTAAATTCTCGGTTTAAGTTAAAAAATTTAGCATACTACATTTCTGTGATCTATACATTGACACGATTTTTACAGACTTATTCAATATTTTAAGATCAGTTAATTCAATAGTCACAATTTAAACATAATTTTTACTGATATTTGCCAAAACTTAGTAATTTAGTTGAGATTTAAAAAAAACTGAATTTCCTCCATAACTATCTTCTCTGCAACAATGTACAGCTTCATAGCCAGAAATTGTGTACAGACCCTACGGGAAATGAAGGGTCGATTGATCCAAGGTGATAAATCTGTGATAGATGAATGAGGGACATGTCACAAAGCTGGTGTAAAATATAATTCAGTGTCTGAAAAAGTGGTAATTGCTGTAAAATTGCCAGTGTCCTAAATATTGAAATAGTGGCAGAACATTGACTAGTTCTTTCTGGATATATCATGTAACTAAAGAGAAATGTACATAACACCAATGTGGACTTAGGAAATTAGGACTATTGTAGTTGAAATAATGACAGAGCACGAAACTGGTTCAATAAATTTTGCTGTGTATCCCGCGAATGTTGCAAAGCTGACATAATACTGAACGTCTACTAATCTAGTTCAAAAAGAAGTGATTACCCAACTGTTTAGGTAGTGACATATAACTGAATTAACTATTTTTCCTTAACATTGTTAAAATATTATTGCAAAATTCATCAAATTAAAATATATAAAAGTTATTTTTCACTTGACTCCATTATGGACACTGTTTCATTTACACGGCTATATAATTGAAAATGGCTGTTTATTGAATAAAGTGGGATATGATTTAATTTAATTTATATTAAATTACTTTTGTTTCAATAGAATAATTTGTTTTATAAATTAATTCGTGAAATATATATCAATTTCATCAATTTTTGTTGGAAAGATTTGTTAAAAATTATTCATTGATTAATATTAACGATTCATTAATTAATTCTAACGATCACAAAAATTGTAAAATGGTTAAAAATTCGCGAAATTTTAAATTGAAAGTCGCTCAAACACTCCACTCTAGCTCAGCTTTTTTTTAAATAAATTAGAATTAAGCTTGTCTTTGCGATAGTTGCGTGTGTGTAAAATTTTATATAAACCCGATGAACCACCAAATAATTTTCAATATGTCCCACTTAGTAGAAAACGCGGTTTTGATACTATTCTAACCAATATGTTAATGTTTGTTATTATAAAGATTAACATAATTTTATAGGCTCGTAAAGTCATAGCGATTTTTTTATATATAAGGTTTTTTAAATATTCAAATAGTAATTTTTAATGGGGCATCTAAATTTTTTGTATTTTATCAAAATGTGTTTGCGGAAGGTTAAACTAACATTTTCTGACGAGAATCCTCAATACGCCTCGAATGCGTTTATGGAATGATATTCGAGTCAAATTTAATTCATTTTAAAAAAGTAAAAACAAAACTAATTCTTTATCATCCTTTTAAATAATAAAAAGTTTGCATCCACTTATGTTTTTAGTCGTAGAAAACCTGATACTGAAAATCTTTTAAGTGTAAGCATTTTTCTGAATCAAATGAATTTTCTGCTAAAATTTCGAGGACTCCTATTGGACAATATGGTTGGAATTAAAAAATAAATATTTTTGAACATAAACCAAAAACGATCTTTTTGAATTCGCACTAATTCGAGAAGATCTAACGTTTTTGATTTTTAATTTGTTTAAAGTACTCGATTTTTTATAAAAACATTGATTTATTAGGAGTAAATTTAATTTGCATCTGCAATTTTTATTAAGTCAATGAATTAAATATAAATTCATTTATTACATATAAAATACATTAACTCATAAAAAATTTATTTTAATTCGTGAATCAAAACTAATTCCATTTAATAATTTTTTAAAATTAAATTATTTGATTTTGATTTACTATTCTCTCTTGCTTTTATCCCAACCCATAATTTGAAAATTTTGAATTCATTTTTTGTTTAATTAAAAAGCAAACAAAAATTTGAAAATAATTCACAGAATGTGAACTTTTTTTTTTTTTTTTAATTAAATAATTTAAAATCGCCAAATACACAAAAATTGTAAAAACTTTTGTAATAAACACGATCTTAATATGAAACACGCGGAAGAAATTTTGACAGGTTACATGCTAACTAATTTTCGTTTGCTCTGTGTCATGTGCACTTGCAACAGGCAAGTGATATGTCACGAAACTGTTCATCCCCTACAAGTTCTGCAACATAACACATTGTGATTGATATGTAACTAGTTTTTTATTAATTACTTGTCCTCAGTCCTGTAGTATGTACATTTGAGCCAGTCATGAGACTACTTATGTGTAAGATAATTCTAACCTGTTCTGTTGCGGAGTCACTTACACCAATGCAGTGATATGTTACCCTACACAAGGTCAGAGATATGTCGCAAGTAGCTTAAAAGGTAGAAATTGCCACCTCCTATGACAAGCGCATGTTAAAGTTACCGGTTACTTTCATATAAGAGAACCAACTCGAGGACCGGTTTCTGCCACAAAGTTCCGGTCACGTGACTAACTCTGTGACTGGTCCATTTCCCGAAGGGGATTTAAATAATTCTTATTAAACCATGTTTCCTGAATAGTAATTATATCAGGAAGTTTTGCAAACCGACTTAGTGCATATTTAAATTTGTTGAATTTATTAATAGAAGAAACACTTCTTATGTTAATAGACAAAATTTTTAACAAATTCAAATGGCGATTTTTAGAATTTCAAATTAAAGCATTATAAAAAGTGAGTTAAAATGGCAAAATATGCCAATTTAGTCAGCTACCCAAACCCTTTAAGCTAGTAATCTCAAAATGAAAAAAATTACTACAAAAGGTAAAAATATATTTAAAGAAGAAATCCTTAGAAATTCCTTTAAAAAAATTTGTGAAAATACTGTACTTTTTTATAATTTGGATCAAAATTGAGCTCCCATTGTGAACGCAGTGGAACAAATTTTCAAAAAAATAAAAAAAAAAGATTTGAAAGAAATTCAACCAAAAATTGTGATCGTTTACATTCTATTTTTTACCAGCTTTACCATTTTTACTATTGTAGTTTTAATAAGAAATCCATTCGAGTACAAAAAAAAAAAAAAAATAGTAAAACTTCTAAGGGTAGATTCTGCTTGTTTTTATTCGAAAAATTTCTGCCAGCTAAAACTAGAAACATGTTTTGTTTGCTTAACAAATGATAAAATTGAACACATATTTATAGGAATTGAATTAATTACATTTAAAAGTTTTACACTCCACGTAGATTTTTCTCGGCTGTTATAAACATTTTTTTTTTGTTTATTTACTATTTTTGCAATAATTTTGCTCGAATACTTTTTAATTTTTTTTTTTTACAAACTTTATAAGATTTTTCGTGTTTTCTAGTTTTATTAGAAATGTAAGGGGAATAGGCTACTGACAAAAAACATCGAAACAGCCCACTGAACAGTAATTGTAGGCTGTTTATACGTGCGCATATATGGTATTCATACATACCTAACAACTTAAAAAAATATACTTTTATTTATTTTTATTATTTGAAGCAGTAGAATATAGCTACAAACTATAAACTAATGGTCAATAAGGCCATGGATTTTTTTTTGGAACTACTTGGAAAATCGTAGTATGATATTTTTGAGGAGATTTGAAATTTGTGAATATAAAATAAAGATTTTAATTCAGGAGGTCTTCTCAACCACAACATTTAAAATTGACATTTTAAGATAATTTTTAATACAAAAGTTTGTGTCTTAAGTCTTTTGTTTTGAATGCTTTACTACGATATACAATATGTACAGCAATGGCTTTCTTATTTGATAATTTCATTCCAATAGTTAATCACTATATCAAATTCTAATAGTAGTTTTCTTGTCACCATTGGACATTCTAAACAGAATACAATTGACATATCAATGCGTTCTCAACTATCATTTCCAAAAAGAACAAACAACATTTGAATGGGATTTCATTTGAAAACGTTATAGAATAGAAACACACACACTCACTCACATACACAAGACAAGATGTTTAATCAGAAATAATAGTAGAATTTCTCTTTTACACCATCATGGTTTCTTATGGCATTTATTTTATTTTTTTTTTTTTTTTGCTTTTACCTTGTTAATGCAAAAATAAAATTTTAAACATAAAATACTCAAAATGTTCAGTGGAAGACAAGACAATTTTAAACAATTGATAGACATTTGAATAGTGTTAGAAGCACGTGCTGCAATCAACCATTAAAATATGTAAAAAGACAATAGGAAAAAAATTCGAAATAAGTTAAATGTTATATGCAAATTGAAAGATTTGTTACAAATTTATTGGAGTGTTAAAAATAAAAGATGGAGCAGAATTGTATTGCATTAAGATAGCACACACATTACAAGACAATTACGCATGTTTAACACAAATTATTTGAGTTTATGGATCTGTTGTGAGAAGATTACCACAGCTAGGATTTCAAACAAAATTCAAATGTTCTAATAAAAAAGCCATATGTTTAAAATACATAAATAACTTTTGTTTCATCATAAAAAAACCTCCATTCATAATCAACGAGATTAAGCAAAATTACGAAATTCCCTTAGTAACTATAAATCATAATGAAGGTATCTTTACTTATAAGGTATGCGAAATTCCTTAACTGCGCATCTTCTATTTTTTATAGAAATATCCCTTAGAAAATATTTTGCCATTATAGTTTATGCAGCTGTTTCATTTCATAGTGGCAACAAAAGAAGCTTTTCTTTTGTTAACTTTAAAAAAAAAGTTTTTTTTTCTTTCATTCTTTTAAAATTACTTGATTTTGATCATTGGGCCATTACGAAAAAAAAATTAAACATGTTTTCTTAGAATGGGTGATGGGGTTGGTGATCTTCTTTTATAGATCACATTTGTGTGGCCGTTGTATATTAAAAAGCACCCTCAAAAATTCAATTAATTTGGTAGAAACTTGGTAAAATTGCGCATTTTTTTAAAATTAAAAAAAGGGGTGCTTTGTATGTATTTGGGGTGGTAATTTTAATGTTCCAGTACCACCTATTTTTTCTAACTGCGCATTTGGGTTAGTTTAAAAATGAACTGGTTTTTTTTTTTTTTAAAGTCTCATGATAACTTTTTAAGGAACATTTAAAAAGGTAAACCAACAAAAAAAAAATACATATTTAGGAAAACCGAGCTAAACTAACCAATATTTGTGATCACCAAAATTTCTATTGGGAATGTTATAAACGACGAATTAAAACATTCCTTAAAACAAATTATTTTCTTCTATAAAGTAATCCGTCTTTCGCGAGCCGTTAAAAATATTTAAAGCCATTTTTATAGCCTGCATAAGCTATAAAATATTTTAAGTTTGTCATTCCATTCCATTTGTACACTCATAAAAAAAAGTCTGAAATGGGACTTGAAAATTTTGCTGTCATTACGGGAAATTTTGCTAATTTTAGCCCAGCGTTATTTTCTGCTAATCTTATCAACACTTCCCTGTTGACGTGTAGTAGAATGAAATTAGTAAAAGAATTAGTAGCCGGTACTAAATTTTAGTAAACTTTGGAATTGGAATTTAAAATCATTTTGCTAAAATCAGCAGCAAAAAAATACTAAATATTATTAATATTAGAGCAATAAAATTATTATAAAAAATTAGTAAGAGCTACTAAATTTTAGTAAATTACTGTAAACTAAATGAATTGTAAAATATAGCAAAATTTATAAAAAAAGATTATTAACATGCACAAATTAACTAAATTATTTTTAGGTTACTTGTTGCACTTTAAAGCTGCTAATATATTTTGAAATTCAAAATTCAAATATACAAATTTATATTTTTTTTTGTATTTTATTTTTTTTTTTCAAAAAATAATTTAGACAAATTAAAAAAAAAAGAAATCAAAGGCTTAAAAACATAAACGAATTTTTCATTTTGTTTTTATTTGTTAATTTTTGTTTCGAAAAATATTTTTAATAAGCTTTTTGGTTTTTAAGGTCAAATTTTTATTTGTTATAATGGCTGATTTTTAGAACTTAAAAAGTTTTTAGTGCTATTTTAGATTGATGTCCTATTTTTAGATATGAATCGTTTGTGAA
The DNA here is from genome assembly GCA_949748255.1 of Eustalomyia histrio. Taxonomy (NCBI): domain Eukaryota; kingdom Metazoa; phylum Arthropoda; class Insecta; order Diptera; family Anthomyiidae; genus Eustalomyia; species Eustalomyia histrio. The sequence goes on from OX456524.1 coordinate 60,920,252, forward strand.
AGGTATCTTAACTACCAGTGAACTGCAAAATCAACTTTTTTCTTGATTTAATCATACACAAAAATTCTTGTTCACATTTAATAATTCAACAAAATTCACTGTTGAATAAAATCAGCATCATGTTACTGTACTAAACGCGTAATTGGGATCAGTGTGAATCATCTGTCGATTATGTTTTATGCAAATGTAATCACTCAACAAAAAGTCAGCATTGAATAAATCAGAAAAAACAACAAACAACGCGTATGAGTGTATTCACAATTAAAACGAAATAGAAACACATTTTATAAATGATATTGTTTACATTAGGGTGGGACTTAAATCCGCTTTTTTAGAATTTTTATTAGTAATAAAAATATTCTTCTTTGTGAAATATAAATATTTTTTTTGAAAAAAAATTTAGGTCGATATCTCAGGCTTGCCTAATCCGAAAAAATTTAAATATTGTCAAAATTTTTGTTCATCTATTTTGATTAGAAGGCAATATTTAACTTAAACCGGATTGGGCGAGCCTGAGATGTTAACCTTAATTAAAAAAAAAAATTTTCACAAAGAGCAATATTTTTGGTATTCCTAATAAAAATTCTAAAAAATCGTATTTTAGAATATACATATAACATTTATGAAATATGTTTTTTTTACAAAACCACCCCCTTTTTATAAATAAGAAACTATTTTGTTTTAATTATGATTACACTCATACATGTTGTTTGTTGTTTTTTCTGATTTATTCTGATTATTATTATAATAATTATTGTTGGCTCGAATGAAAAGAATAAAATCAATGGTTTAACAACGACCGATGATTATAAATCAGTGACAAAACAATTTGCCCATCGTTTGATTGATCGAAAATCATCAACAAATATGTGTGTTGGAGTATATTCAGCGTTTGAACGCAAACACATATTTATTCTTGTGTTGATTGCGTATGAACGTTTTGCAATCAGCAAATGCAGTTCTCTGTTAACTACCGATCCCTTTTTAGGTTTGTATGTATAAGTTTTAATTATTAGAAATAACATTTCTTCAATATCCACTTCTTTCAAATTAGTAATTTTTTTCTTCTAATTTTAGCAAATCGCTTTTCTAAAATTTGTAAAATGATTTCTGAAATTAGCAATAAAGATTTTTAAATATTCTGTAAAAATTTTGTAATTTGTAAAATCTAAATAGCAAAAAAATTAGCTAAAAAATAATTTTTTTTTACTAAAAATCAGTACAAAAATAGTAAAGTAGGATTGAAAACCGTTTACAAATTTTTCTACTAATATTTTTTTCTGAATGTAACACATCAAAATATAAAGCCTATAAATATAATCATGATTCTTGTGTAATTCTAAGCCGATTTAGCCATAGCCGTCTGAAGGTCGATTAAAATGGCGATTACGGCGTTAGGACAAACACGGGATTGCTGGTGAGAGTTTGTCATATTTTTTCACCAGCCGCCTACAGGTAATATAATATATATTATAATATATATTTTATATTCACCTCAAATTTGTTTTACCTCCAAAAAAATTTTTTTCAATACAAAACATGTTTTACACCTCAATTTTTTCACCTCAAAAAGTTTTTTCACCACTAAATTTTTTTCACATCTAAAAACTTTTTTCAGCGCAAAAATTTATTGTAAATTTTGTATATTATTCGATCTATGTGTTTTAATTCAATATTTTTTTTTTTAATTTTATCAGGCTCGAGATCATAATTTAATGTTACTAACGAATAGTAATCACCAATTTTTTTTTTTGATGGCAACCCTGTCAATTTGTGCTTCGAAAATAAAAGATTGCCAAAGGGTATTTCTATAAATAGATAAAAAAAGGTCAATTGTATGGGTTATCATTCACAAACTGAAGAATGGAATTTCGCATATTCATTTTCCTTAGAGTGTGTGATATATAAGCATGTTCAAAATCATGAGTTAATTGTGGGTTGGGTGGTTCATAAACAGACTGAAGATGACCTGGTCCCTAGGGTCGAAAGTGTACATTTCCTCCAGCGCTGATCCTTACAATTTTTTCCATTTATTAAAAAAAAAATTAGTGTTTACTATTCGTTAGTAACATTAAATTATGATCTTGAGCCTGATAAAATTATAAAAAAATATTTAAGCAAAAAATTTATTTTTACCTCGACAAAAGTTTCTCAATTTAAATTTTTCATTTTATCGGATTTTAACATTAGCGGAATTTTATAAAAAAAGTTAGTCAATTTAGAGCTATCTTACTTAGTTTTCTAAGTGAGATAGGATAGCAAGGGAAAATGTTAGAGAATTGACACCCTCCAGAAATAAAGGGTGTCCCAAGAAGAACGCAATTTTTAAATCTGGCAACATTCGAAGTGTCATTGTTTGACATTTGAACAATTGTTATTGTTTGCTAGTAGAAGGTACGAGGTTAGTAAAAATGGAGCGCTACACGAATGAACAACGCATTCTCATTGTGAAATTGTTTTACCAAAATGGTGAAAGTTTTGCGGCTACAGTTCGCAAATTGCGATCAATTTGGGGTCACAATAATGCTCCAAAAGAGTCAACTGTAAAGAGATTAATGGATAAATTTGCCGAAACTGGGTCTGTTAGTGATGTAAAGACAACAACGCGCCATCGACAAGGTCGATCGACCAAAAATGTCGCAGCTGTACGTGATGATGTCGCTCAAACTCCATCCACCTCAATTCGACACCGAGCTCAGCAAATTGGTGACTCCAAATCCACTTTGCAGCGAATTTTGACGAAAGATTTGCATCTTCATGCATACAAAGTTCAATTGACTCAGGAACTGAAGCCAGCTGACCATGGACAGTGAAGGGAGTTCGTTAATTGGGTATTGGAGAGACAACATGAAAATGCTGATTTTGCCGATAAAATCATCGTCAGTGACGAGGCCCATTTTCATCTTGATGGCTTCGTTAATAGGCAGAATTGTCGCATTTGGGGTGAGGAAAATCCTCGAGTGATTCACGAGAAGCAAATGCATCCTCAACGTGTCACTGTGTGGTGTGGTTTTTGGGCTGGAGGAATCATTGGACCTTTTTTTATGAAAATGAGGCAGGTCAAGCGCAAACAGTCAATGGTGTTCGGTATCGTGAAATGATAACCAGTTTTTTCTTGCCTAGAATTGAAGAAATGAATGTGGAGGGCATGTGGTTCCAACAAGACGGCGCCACATGTCATACAGCCAGAGAAACAATTCAATTGCTGCATCAGTCATTTCCCGGTCGTGTTATTTCGCGTTTTGGAGATCAGAATTGGCCGCCTAGATCGTGCGATTTAACACCATTAGATTTTTTTCTTTGGGGTTTTTTGAAGTCGATGGTTTACGCGAATAAGCCGACGACGACTCAAGCCTTAAAAGAGAAAATTGGACGCTGCATTAATGAAATACCGCAGCATTCATGCAAAACGGTCATTGAAAATTTCATTAAAAGATCGCGTGCATGCCAGCAAAGCCGCGGCGGCCATCTGCACGATATATTGTTCCATACATAACCTCATTCTGTCTACTTTACGATATAATAAAGTTTCACGATTTTTTTTTAATTATCTGTGTTTTATTTAAAATTTAAAAATTGCGTTCTTCTTGGGACACCCTTTACAGATATGTCAGGTGGGGGAAAGAGCCCCAGGTATTCATTTTAATAAAACACACACTCCAGTAAGATAAAATTCGTTCCCTGTTTCATTTTCAATTTTATTCTTAATCTAGTGTTCCAATTTTAGTCGTTCTCTGTTAAATTTCATATTGTTCCGGTTTAGACCAATGTTCCATTCTATTATCGGATTTTGTTCTTTTGTATTGTTAATTGGTAAAAAAAATTAATTCATCTCTCCAGGGCCTGGTCTATATACATATATTATCGGAGTGTATAAGTTTTCTAGTTAAGCTAAGGTATTTGAGCAGTTACGGTTTTTAAATAATTTAAAATTCTGAGAGAAATTTATAAAAATTTATTTATAGCAACAATTTCTTAGAATCTTATAGTTTGAATAAAAAATAATATGAATTAAACACAATTTTTAGCCTGACAAATTAGCCACTTAGCTGTATTTTTAAAAAGTCCCGTTAGCTATTAACTGGGAATTTAACTAATTCTTTGTTTTGCATTAAACTAGAAAATATTATAAAATCAAATGAATCCGAATGAACAGTATGGTGAGAAAATGTCGTGGGTAGAATATTTGTTAATTAAAGGAGTTTTAAACAGATTTTAATTACGGCAAAATTTTTGTGATTTTGAATGTTTAATTTAATTCCACTTTGCGGATTTTACCTCAGAATCCACTTGAATCGATTCCATCGTTCCATCTATTATGTCGGTATATATAAACCAACTGACATTCCTGTCTGTGATGTTTTTATGTAGTTTGATCGCTTTCAATTTATTTAAATTACTTTTTGAATATTATATCATTCAACTGACCGCCTCTATTGGCCACAGTATAGCGATGATTTGCACAAGAATGTTTGCCTTGTACTCGTCAATGATTTGAGGCTTGTTGGCGTACACTTTGCTTTCCAATTAACTCCACCGAAAGAAGTCCGAAGGAATTAGATCTGGAGATGTGTGCCTTTTTTGAAATCACACGTCCAGGGAAATTTTGTTACAGATACTGCATTATTTGATTGGCAGTGTAGGATAATGTACCATCATAATAAGCCAAAATCTACCAAAATCATTTCCTATTGACAGTTTCACCTTCTCAGTAGAAAAGTGGCCCAATGATAATTTTAGAGTAATTTTATTAAAACTAAAAAAGTGTTTTACGGTTGGGCCCTGACGGGTACAAAAGAAAATACAAGGTTAAAGAGGACACTTTTATCCTGTTTCAGTTTTCTTGATTCCTTTAGAACTTGAAAAGTTCTATTACTCTAAAATTTAAATTTGTAAAAATATACTACATAGTTTAAAAAATAATTCATAAACTCATAATATTATGTAGTTTAATGATTGTAGTTTAATAAAAACGTTTTCAGTACAGTTAAATATAAAGGATATACATTTATTTTTTAAAGAAATATTTCTTTTAACTTTTTTATACATTTGTTCAAAATGATTTACTGTCATTTACCGGATTTTTTCAGTTTCATTTATTTGTTTCAAATTTAATTTACCTACAAAGTGGAAATTCGTGGTTTATTTGTTTCCGTTGCAGGTACTACAAATTAAAATTTTATTTGCTGTTTCCATTTGTTTTTTATTTAAATTGTAAAATAAATGCTTAAATAATAATAACGTCATTCACACTAAATGTATTAATAGGCTGTGTGAGTATATATTCTGTAGATTAAAAAAACAAACAAAAATACAAAAAAAAAAAAAACGGAAAGAATCATCAGTTATTTTTTACGGAAATTTTAACATTTATTTTTTTTTTTAAAATGAATAATCAAGTGTTGTTTAAACAATAACAAAATCAATTGATTTAAATGTAAATTAACTAGACCGGCTTTTAAATGAAATGTCATTTCTTTTAAATGATATTTTCTGTTATTTTAACTTAAAACTATTTTAAGTGTAACAAATATAAATAGTACAGTGCTTGCAAAGACCATAATTGTAGGAATCTAGCAAAAAAGAGCGTAGCCCATTACACTATGCAACAAATTTTGGGCATTTTTGACCAATTTTTCACCATGAGTTAATATTAAAAATAATTTTTTTTTTGCTTCCATTGCTTCCAAATATATTTTTGTTTTTTTTTTACAAAATTTAAAACTTTTTATATTATACACTCAAAAAAAAATTTTAGTAAAAAAATTAAAATTTTTATTTTTTTCGTTGTTATACAAAAACACGTTTTTCGATGAAAAACAAGAAATCTTATGAAAAAAAGTTTGAAGTTTAAAGTTTAAAGTTAAATTAAAATAAATAAAGTTTAAGAGACGATTTTAAATAAGATTCATTTTTTTATAATATTGAAGTTTAAGCACTTATTAAGTTTTTAAGATTTGGATTCAATTGAGCTGAACTTTTGTTGTTGACAAATTGTCAAAAAAAACTAAAATAAAAAAAAATAAAAATTTAAATTCATATTTTTCTAGACTTTTTTAAAAGTCGAAGAGACAAATAAAATAGCACTCGATTACTTAGATACAATAACAAATTTTTCTAAAGCTCAAAAATATATAGTTTTTCCACCGAATTTAAGAAAAATACATATAAAATATACTTAACTTAGTTAACTATAAAACCGAAACAAGGAAACACATTAAAAGAATATTTTAACCTAAAGGCAGTCAATTCAGTCTCCCCCTTAAAAGGCAAGAAAAGCAAAAGTTAAGCTTTAATTAACATTGCCTAATCGAAAGACGTAACTACTATGGAATTTACTTATTGGTTTGTTTTATACATACATTTTAGTACTTTAACTAACAATGCTTTCACAACTGCAGGTAGTGAATTTCATAAATAAATGTTATTGTTTTTTATAATAAAACCAAAGAGTATTTATAACAAAATAATGATAATAAATTTTTTTTTAAAAAACCAGCAACGGTACTCTGGATTAAGTAAAAAAATTTAAAAAATTAATTTTTTTAAAAGAAACAAAAGGTTGGCATTAATTTAATAAAAAATAAAATATTCAGATGGTCTATGAATGATTCCTTTATAAGAATTTGCTTAAGAACTTTAAAAATTTCTCTAAAATATACCTACATACAAATAATCACTTAAGTAAAACAAATTTACACTAAAAATAAATTGTTGGTAAAAATACATAAAAACAAAGAAAGTAAAAATTTTAATTTTTTTAACTAAATTTTTTTTGACTGTATAATTAAAAAAATATATTAATAGAGCTCTTTTTTAAAAGAAAACACAAAAAACAAATTAAAAAAGAGATCAATAAAGAAAAAATTAAATTTTTAATATACTCATTTTAAATAACTCATAGAAAAAATGGTAAAAAATTACAAACTTCAAGTAGACATAACTTTGTTTTTTGAACCAACTTTACCAAACCCCTTGGGGAATTTGTTCTTCTAATGGTATACTTTCATACTGCGCTCAAACCATTGAGGCAATTTTTTTTGTTGCACTGTGCTAGTTTGCTTGGAATTATAATTTATTTGTGATCAAATATAAAAAAAATCACCTTTTTTATAAAAATTATTTAAAAAGTTTGTGTTTATTAGCATGCCATGCCCCAAATACTGATATTTTCTCCTAATTTTTTGGCTACCCAGCAAAACTTTGGTAATGAGTGCAATATTTTCATGCGTTACCTTGTAATGATAGCTTGTTACCTTTTTCATTATTTCCAAGCATAAAGTAATAAGTTACGTAATGTATGATTTATAAATGTAAAGTAATAATTAAAATATTTTTGAAAATCTATTTTTAGATACATTACTTTGTGTTTTTTGTTTTGAAAACACTAGCGAAAAAACGAAGCGCAACAATTCATTTAAGTTTAAAGCAATCAAATACTATATGTGTCGATACCTCAGTGGGTAGAGTTCTTGGCTGGCAACCAGATTTCTCTGGTTCGATTCCCATCATGACCACATTATTTTTAATAACATAACAGATATTTTAATATCTGTAATAATTTTTTTTTAATAAAAATTCCTCTATTTTAAAAATCTATTTTTATACACATAACTTTTTCCAATCTCGTAACCATATAAGTAACCCCTTACATTATCACCTCTAAAGTAATGGGTATTTACATTACTTTGAGGCTCATCGCCTGTAAAAATCATCAATGAAGTAAGGTGTAAAGTAATCCATGGCTACACATTACTTTAAACATTATTTGGTAATGTGTGGTTTTGCTGGGTACCTTAGTTTTTTGATGATGACTATTAAAGGGTGTTTAAACTTTGGTAATTTGGTGACAACAAATTCAATTCTTGAGCCACAGTACGACGCAACTATTTCCAGTGCACAAAGAAAATTTCAATTTATAATTTTATCTTTTTCAAAAATTTAAAAAATATATTTATCAATCCTGACATACTCAAAAATTATAAATTATAATTATAAAATGGTTAAAGAGTGAATACAAAATAATCGGCACAGTGAAATACTCAAAATTAATCATATAAATTGAAAGTTATTTCATAATAATTTAACTCCTAGTTCATGGCGGTTTTTTATTTTTTTAATTTTTTCATTTGGGTGTTATTTCATTTTGAAATGACTCCTTATTTGTTTGAATGGAATACCCCATGAAAAATGTGTGTTTAAAAAATATAAGTATTTTTGTATTTTTTCCTTTATGATACCTACAACGGTCTATATTTCTTTTAAATGAAGATACTACTTTTTGAATCACAGTATTTACTCACTTTTTTTTTTTTTTTTTTTTTTTTTTTTTTATTTTTTTACCTTTATTCGTATTTTAGATTTACAAATTATGAGAATTTACAATATGTATTACAGCAATTAAGATCTTATATATTTAAAAATAAACTCTAGTAAATATCACAGATTAAGGAAAAAGCGTCGGTATTAGAAAACCTTATAAAGATCAAAAAATAATGTTTAAGAAACTATTAGAGTAAATAATCAAGAGTACTTTAATTAAAAAGTGCTTAGAATATTCACTCCACTAAATTTCTTATAGTATCAAAGTTGGACTGTTTGCATTTTTCGGTGAACGAGTATGTCAAATATTCACAGAAATTGTCAACTGTTTTGTGTCCAAAACGGCTGTGCAGGTCCGATGTGGGATACCTTCTTCTAAGATTGTAAATGATTTTGAGGTTCTTATTTTGAATGATTTGCAGTTTTTTCGTATGAGATTTTGCAGTTCTTTTATACCATACTTGGCAAGCATAAGACATTATAGGTCGTATACACATTTTATACAATAAGATCTTGTTTTTACTATTTAACGTTGACTTTCTATTAAGTAAGGGAAATAGGGCCCGACCACATCTTATAGCTTTATAAGATATTGAATCAACGTGGCTTTTAAAGATTAATTTTTTGTCTAAATTTAGGCCCAGATATTTTACGGAGTCCTTAATATTGATAACATTGTTTTGAATTGTAAGTGGTATCGTAGGTATACGCTTTGGTGACTTATTGAATGGGAAGATAATGGCTTGTGTTTTTTCTTGATTCACTCTAATTTTCCATTTGCCAAAAAATGATTGGGCAGATATTAGCGCGTTCTGTAATCTTTTTATTATTGCATTTGAAACTTTTCCATTGCATATGAGTGCACTGTCGTCTGCGTAAAAGGCAACATCCTGATCTTTCAAAATAATAAAATCTGCAGTATATATTGAATATAATGTTGGAGAAAGAACAGATCCCTGAGGAAGACCTGCTGGGATGAACCTTAACGTTGAGTGGCAGTTTTCCACGCTTACGACGAAGTTACGTTCTGATAAGAAACTTTTGATAAGTTTTTGGATATAAATAGGGTAACCAAATATATTTAATTTGTATATAAGTCCATAGTGCCAAATAGAATCAAAGGCCTTTTCGATGTCGAGAAGTACCATACCAGTACTCTTACGGTTTCTTTTATTTGAATCAATAATATTCGTTACTCTTTTAAGCTGGTGTACGGTCGAATGATGCTTGCGAAAGCCAAACTGTTCTTTATTGATAATATTATTCGTATCAGTAAATATTAGTAATCGTTTTAAAATGATTTTTTCGAAGACTTTGTCTATCAAACTTAAAATACTTATTGGACGATAACTGTCTGGAAGGCGTGGATCTTTCCCCTTTTTTGGAATAGGAATAACTTTTGCTGTTTTAAAAATGGAGGGAAAATAGCCATTTCGAATACAGAAATTAAAAATGTTGGTAAGAATTTTAAAAATTAGGTCAGGCATCTTTTTTAATATTATGCTGTTAATCCCATCTAACCCTGGGGCCTTGTTATTTTTAAGATGAAAAACGGTTTCTTTAATTTCCTCAATATCTGTCAGGGAATTTTGTTCGACGACGAAATTGTTATTTATATTTAAATGTTGAACATATCTTAAGACTCTTTCATCCAGTGGCGAAGTTTGATTAAGCGTTAACGAGTGAGATTTTTCGAACACATCCCCTATAGCATTTGCTTTATCATCGTTAGTTTTTAAAATTTCATTATTTAAAGTTAAATCAACAAGTTGAGTTCTATTACCTTTTATTGCTTTTGAAATTTTCCAAAATTTTTTAGAACCAGCTGGAAGTTTAGCAATAAACTTAGACCAGTTCTCATTTCTGTCTTTGTTGAGGTGAAAGTTTATTAAATTATTTAGTTGCCTTATAATGGAGTTTAATTGATTTTTTCTATTTATATCATTACACCGTTGGAGTTTACGTCTAAATTTATTTCTCTGTCCGATTAGATATTTACTCAAATCAGAGATTTCACGTTGCCAATCAGTTTTTTTACCAGTTGGAATTTTTTTGAAAGATTTTTGAATTATTTTGGTGACAGTTTCCAGAATTGACTCAATATTATACATTGTTATTTCTTGGGATGTTAATTGCTGATTGGTCAATTCATTGGTAACCCATGTTTTTACAGCTGACCAGTTCGTTAGATGGTATAAAGGAACATTGTCTCTAGTGCAATGAACGTTTCCAAAGATGTTGCATATTATCGGTACATGATCAGAGTTTAATTCATTCGGAAATGTTTCTAATGTTGATATTAATAAAGATGAGTTTGACAGCAGGATATCTACAGTAGACGATTGAGTTGGAGTTAAGTTTTGTCCAAATCTGGTATGATTAATAGGATAATATATATAATAATTAGACTGAAGTTGATGATTATACAATACGTTGCCTGCAGAATTATTTTTGAGGCAATTCCAGCTCATGTGATGGGCATTTAGATCCCCGAAAACGAAAAAATCTGAAGAAGTGTTTGTAAGAAGTTCGATATCATCTTTAAATTTAACAGTATAACGAGGATTATACGCAGAAGTAAAAATTGTACCACGGCCGTTGATGTTTACTAATATAGATAAGTTTTCAGTATCGAAGGTTTTGTACTTAGGTAGAAGTTTATGTTCAATAGAATCTAAAATTGCTATTAAAACACCACCTCCGTGTGCTTCACGATCTTCTCTGTAAATTTTATAATTTCCAATTCTAAATTTGTGTTTACTTTTTAAAAAAGTTTCGTTTAATAAAAAAATATCAATTTTTTCTTTGTGTACAAATAATTCCAGTTGTGAAACAGCTGATTCTGTTGTTATGCCTTGTGCATTCCAGTGCATAACGCGAAGACTATTTATAAGAGAATTAAAGGGCATGTTTAAGCATCATTCCTAATACTCTTAATTTATCGTATTTATTTTGACATTTTTGAAGTGCATCAATTGCGTCAAAATAAATTTCTAAGAGTTTTTCATTTGAAATATCATCTACATTTTCATTGTTAATATTATGAAGTTTTGTTTTCGAAACATGAGAGAATTTTTTATCTCGGGGGTCATAATCATATGCTATTGTAGTTGAATGCAAATTGTCGGTGTTTGACATTTGTGGAAAACTATCAGAGGCAAGATTCAACTCTGAAACATGATTTCTACGACCTTGGGGAATTAGACGTCTACGTGATGAGGCTCTTTGACGAATTTCGATGTATTCTTTCCTACAAGGGCAACGTGGATCATCGGCTTTGTGATTGAAGTTTTTCAGTTTTTTCTTAGAACAATTGTGGCATTTGTAAATAACAGGACCTTCTACATCAGTTTTGTTTAACGGGCAAATAGAGTAATCATGATCTTTGGCGCAAGCAGGGCAGATAGCAGTTCTATGACAGTGATTTGTTCCATGGCCATACATTGAGCACTTTAAACACTGAGTGGGACCTTTATTACCTTTAAATGGAGATTTCCAATATACAGCTATATTATAGAAATATCTTATTTTCATAATTTCTCGTTTTGTTATTTGTTCACGATTAAACTCGACAATATAAAGCGCATCGTCAGCATTTGACCTCTTTGTTTTTATTTCTTTGACACTTGTTGGAGTAATATTATGAGTGTCTTTAAATTCATCTAGAATCGTTTTTGAATCGAGTTGTGGAAGTCCAAATAATACTAGTTTAAACTTTTTGTTGTCTTTTGCTTCATGAGTGTAAAATTGAAACTTAGAACATTTAAGTAGTTTTATAGCTTCGTGATAAAGAGACATGGTTTCAGAAATTATTTTAGTTCCGACAGACATTCTTTTATATTTATACTGTTTACCAATTAAGCCCAAAATTAATGCAAAACTATGACTAGCGTCTACAATTATTGGAGGAACTTTTTCTTTAGGCGATATAATTTCTCCTTCTTCATCACTTGTTGTAACCTCATCGTTATCTTCTAACAATAGGAAACGGTTCCCTTGCGAGTTCCCGAAAGATTTTGGTTCTTTAAATTTGGGATTGTTACCCCAATGTTTTTTGCGTTTACCATTCATTATAAAAGCAACCAATCAAATTAGATAAAGTTTAATATATTTTTAACAAATTATATGCACAAGAGCGTTGAAAAAATACACACGTGTTTACCTTGAACAACTGATGAACACTGCCACTTTTTTTTTTTAATTATGTAAACCACCAACAATATTGTTCTACATATGAAATTCGCAAAAAATCTGGCATGACTCCTTTTCAGCATTCATAATTCAATTAAGGGTAACACTAAATGCGTATTAAAAAAATTTCCGTTATATTCTAATTTAACTATTTCAAAAAAAAAAAAAAACAGTCCCGTTTATTTCACCTAAAAAATTCATAAAAATCCAGTAGCATTTTGTTAAAAAAATTTACAGTTTTAATAGCTAATAATATAAGAAGTTTCATAATATAAGCAAAAAAATTCAGTAATACATAAACAAATCAAAAATATCATTTCAATTCTAAAATATTCAAATCTGTTTGTTTTTTTCGAAACATCTTTTAATAGAATGTGAAAAAACCCAAACGATGTGCGGTTTTAAATATTTTGGCGTGTTTTTATATATGAATGTTTAAACTATTTAGTTTTTATAATAGCAATACCCATATGCCCCCGGGCACGCCCACTTAAATTGCGTGCCTGTTTCTTTTTTTTTTTTTTTATTTGTTGCTATTGCTGGCAGATATACAAAGGTAGTCATTATCGTCGTCGTCGTCATCTTCCCCCTCCATTATCATCAACAACAGTAACATCAGCAGCAACATCATACATAATGTGTTGCTCTTCGTTTCTTATATTCATTCAACATATGAATATGTTGAGCAATTAAATTTGCATTTGTTGCAAAAAAAAAATAAAAATAAATAAAATAAAACATAAAATATCCATCCATATTTTTATTTAATACTTGGATTTGCTGTGTTATTTTAGCAAAAACTAAAACAAAAAGTCTTCTGGCATTATTCTGTTATTACAGTGCGTAGGAAACATTTATCACTGTAAAAAACAACCAACCGAACAGAAAATCCCCCCGACACATAATAACAGCTAAATATTATCATTGCTCTCTTTCTCTTTGTGGCAATGAAGGTCTCCCGATATTTTTCGGAAGATTTACATAAACTTTTGGATATTACATTTTGCTGTGATCTTAAACTCATGTTGTCAAAAATCACAAGATCGATATGTCATAATAATTTAAAAAACTGTTGGAAAGATGTGTAAAGTTCCTGAGATATTGAATTATAAAAATAAATTTTATTCAATACATTTATCTAAGGATTCTTTCTCTGAATCTTAAGTTATACATACAATCACATTTAGAATGAAATAAAGAATTTGTTCAGTTGATGCTGTTTCTTTGTATTTCTTCGATTAACTGCAAAAATGTTTAATGATAGGGTTTTTTTTTCTCTGTTTGTCAGAACAATTATATAATTTTTTTTTATTTATATTTTTAATTTGTATTTATGTTGAAAACAGTTAAGGAAATCATCAATGGTCTAAACGAAAATACTTAAATTTAATAACATAACTACAGTGTTGTAAACTTTTAAAATATGATTTTTTTTAATGCGTATGAAGTTAATGAATATCACACAATTTATATTTTCAACATTGGAAATTTTAACAATAAATAAAATAATGCATAAAAATTTCTTAATTTAGTGATAATCTATACATGTGTAAAAATACACATATTCCCTATTAAACCTTTATTAAAAAATGTCATGCATAATCGTAAAATAACAGTTTGTTAATTCTTCGTTTTATTCTTATTTAATTTCTCTTCACTCTCAAATACATTTTTAATGATTCATAAACTTGGTAAATGATTGACACGTTAAGCGTAAATGAATAAGATTTTTTTTTTTTGCAGATTTTATGAATAAATTTAGTTTATAATAAATCAAATCATGATAAACAATTTTTAAACATAACTAAGAAGTATTAGTGGAAACGTATTATTTTCAAGAAACTTTATTACTACAAATAGTGAAAGTATTCGAATGACGATTATGTTTTGATTAAATCAACATCACTATGTATTTTGTATAATTTATTTTTTATTTTATTTATGTAGCAATTTGAGAAATTTGAAGAAAAAAGGAGCAAAAAAAAGGTGCGATTGCGGAAGATTTTTGTAATTTGTTGAATAGAAATTGCTGGATTCTACTTATTATTGGATGCATGACCTTTGAAAACAGTCATTAAATAATTGCAAACACTGTTTCTATGCTTGAAAAATGATTTTCAGTTTTCCAAACTTTATTAATTGCTTATTTTAGACATAAATCTACTTAAACAGATTAGTAAATTTTTCATTATTAAACAATTTATAAACACTGTTTTTGCCAAAATAGCTTGTAAACGTGTAATCAAATTGTTTAAAAACTTTATGCATTCCACCCTTAAATTTGAAATTATTTATTTAGGTAGCAGATGAAAGCAATTTAACATCCTTAAATGTTTTAATTTTTGTTCATTTTATTATTTTGGCTAAAAGAGATTAAATTTGGGATTACCAATGTTTTGTGCAGAAAATAAGGTTTGTGTTTCTTTGCTGTCTGGGAGCTATTTATCTAACAAGAGAGTTCTTCTGGGCCGGATCCTATAACAAACCTTAATGATACTTGGTTATGTGATAGAGGGACAAAGAGTGATAAATATTTGGTAAAGAATATATATAGTTATGTGCGAAAAAATAGGGACACTTGCATACAACAAATGTAAAGTAAAAAAAAAAACACACATACATTTTGGAAAGAATCTTACAATATTATTTTTAGATTATAGTACAACAATAGTTCTTCAGTTTATGCAACAATTCAAACCTTGTTGTTGCAATTGAAAAAAAAAACAACATTAAAAAGTATTATAATTTCGTATAGTCGAATGTGAATAAAAATAGGGACAGTAAGAAAATGGTTTAAAATATTATTAGTATTTGATATTTTTTGATTGAAATATAATAGTGGTCATTGTATCTAATAGATAGAAATATTTCTGTTTCATATTTATGTAAATAAATGTACCAAGTATGGAGCCAAGGGTGGAAAAGGTATGGGATATAGAAAATTGGAACAGATTGTCAAATGCATGGAATTTTCAAATTTTGTTTGTGCCAGACTACTTAGTTGGTATTGTTTATCAATTGCAAGCCAAACAAAAGAAGACCTGATCACTATTAAATCCTTAGAAAGCTGATTTCCCATCGAAAATCGGAAATTTTTTACAAATTTTAATGTTGTTTTTTTTTTTCAATTGCAACAACAAAGTTCGAGTTGTTGCATAAAATGAAGAATTATTGTTGTACTATAATCTAAAAATAATATTTTCAAAATGTATGTGTGTTTTTTTACTTTAAATTTGTTGCATGCAAGTGTCCCTATTTTTTCGCACATAACTGTATATTCGTGCTGACAACCGAATTTGTAGCCAATCGAATGGTTCGGTTGTGGTAACAGAATTTTTCGGTTGTGACAACAGAAAACCAATTGAGATATGAGTACACAATCAAATGTGACAACAGAAAAAAAGTGCATCTGCGCACATCGATTACTCACCGAAACTTAACCTCAACGTGCCTAAGATGATTTAAAGTTCAAAGGTGGTCATAAAGTTCAGCCAAAAAAGTTCAATGATGATAAATTGAAGGCATTACTCGATGAAGATTGTTGTCAAACTCAAGAATCATTGGCATTCGATTGGTACCATACGAATTGAAACCGAGATACGTTTTAAGACGATATTTGCATCTCCGAAATGCAACTTGAACGCCATAAAAAGTAGTAATTTTTGCATCCAACCATATCTGGCAATAAAAATGGATCCATTTCGACAACCCAAAGGGCAAGAAATAATACGCGTTACTTCAGAACTCAAAAAATGAGCAGTTCTTTTAATTAATTATATAGAGTCCAATTCACTTGACTTTTGTCGAAATCATTCTTTGAGAGTTTCTTTTTTCTTATGTTTTTTGAGGACCAACCCAATTTACTCTTTTGCAGATGACAGCAACATATGTTATTCATTTTGCTTCGATCGTGGGTCGAGCATTGTTGAGTTTGGCGCAGATTACGAATGACCTTTTGACAATCCCTGATTGGAGTTGATCGAATTAAACGCGCAAATCTCAACGTTTTATGTTTGGTGGTATTAATATCAAAGAATCGGAAACTCTTGATGTTCTGGGTATAAAAATTCAGTATGATGTTCGCTGGAATAAACGTATTTTCTAACATAAGTGTCGAAAGAAGCCTTAGTTTCTTAAGTAATAGTAGGAACTACTTGACCCCATCTGATCTCCTCAATATTTATACCACCTATCTTCGGTTGAAGATGAAATACAACTAATCTATATGGGCAGGATATTTATGAGAATCAGTTATTTTTTAAGTTGTTCAATTGGCAACTGCGGATCATCATTTTCTATATTTTTTTCCTATTCTATTGTAGTTAAGATCTTGGGTTATTTTATAGTGGCTAAATCACTGAATTATCCTTAGCCAGTTAAAAAATATGGCCTATAGAAATCTACCGGTTGAAAACTAATCTGTTTTCAAAGCGAAACATTTAATTGGTCATATAATGCTGTATACCCGATTGAAATTGAATAGTAAAAGCAAAAAATCCTAGTTTCGATCGGTCTACACCGCGTGTTAAAGTTGTACGCTATGGCCCAAATTTTCAGCATAGATATTTTGTACCCAGTGTCAATAAATTCTGCCCGGCAATCCTCGAATATCGAAAAAATACTATCACCTTAATTATTACACAGTGCGGAGCATAACTATAAACGCAGTCAAAATATTTACAATGTAAAACACCGTTATTATAATTATACGTAAAACACCGTTGTTATTCTTAAAGTTTTAGAGATTAGAGAGAATAAATTGCACAAACAAAAATTAGCAACAACTAATCACGGTACTTACCGTTATCTTTATGTTTCTAAAATTCTACCGGAGCATAACTATAAACGCAATAAGTACATTTGGGTTAGTTTGTGTTATCAACTATTGATAATTGGATTAATTTAACAACTAATTATTTGATCGCTGTTGTTGATAATTATGTATTAAAATGCCGCGTGGTAAAGTGCTATCTGAAACTGAAAAAGACAAAATTCTTGCTTATTTTGATGAAGGCTACAGCAAGCGTGTAATTGTTGAAAAGTTGAAGCGGTCTGACGTTATTGTTCGGAATTGTTTACTCAGAGAAATACATCGAAATGTTACGAATGAATTTATTTCTGTTTATACGAAACAAAGGTGCTGACTATTGGGTTTTTCAACAAGACAACACGAGAATTCATGTTAGTCGCGCGACTAATTCCTGGTTGAATGACAATAGCGTTAAAGTTCTGACGTGACCAGCTTGCTCATCAGACCTCAATCCTATAGAGAACATTTAGGGGCTACTAATAAGAGAAGTTTATAAGGAAAACCGGCAGCATGACAACATTTAGCAATTAAAAATTGCTGTTATTGGCGACTGACAGAATTTCGATAAAAACACAATATTAAATTTAATAAAAAGTATGCCAAATAGGTTATTTAATGTACACTCACCAAAAAAAGTCTGTAATGGCAACTGAAAATTTTGCTGTTATTACGAGAATTTTTGCTAATTTGGGCCCAGCGGTATTTTTTGCTAATCTTAGCAGCACATGTCTGCTGACGTGTAGTACAATTAAATTAGTAGACAAATTAGTAGCCGCTACTAAATTTTAGTACACTTTTTGTAAAGTGGAATTTAAAATCGGTTTGCTAAAGCAGCAAAAAAAAATTACTAAATATTATTAATATTAGTACAAAATGTTAAATTTATTTTTTTTTTATCGAGCATCAAAATTTTTTTACTTTATTATTTTTTTTTTTATAATATTTCATACAAAATTAAAAAAAAAATCAAAGGCTTAAAAATCTTCAAAATTGGTAAAACATAAACGAATTAATCATTTTGTTTTAATTTGGAAATTTCTGTTTTAAAAAATATTTTAATCATTTGTTTTTTACTTTTAAGGTCACACATTTTAATTGCTTTTAGGGCTGATTTTTAGAACTAAAAAAACTTTTAAGCGCTATTTTAAGTGGATGTCCTATTTTCAGACATGAGTAGTCGGTATCTTCACTTTCGGCCCATTTTTTTTTAAACTATGTAACATTTTAAGGCAATTTAAGTTTGTAGGTGTAAGTTTAATTTAGAAATAACATTTCCTTCATTATTTACTTTTTTAAAATTAGTATTTTTTTTTGCTAATTTTAGCAAATCGGTTTTCAAAAATTTGTAAAATGACTTCTGAAATTAGCAACAAAAATTTGTAAATATTCTGTAAAAACTCTCTAATTTGAAAAATGTAAATAGCAAAAAGATTTGCTAAATAATATTTTTTTTACTAAAAATCAGTACAAGAATAGTAAAGTGTGATTGAAAACCGTTTACAAATTTTTCTACTAACTTTTTTTTCTGAGTGTAATACATAATAAAGGTGGTGTAATTAATTATTAAACTTTGGCTTTGTTTGATTTTATTTCGTTATTTTATCAAATTCTTTGCTTGCGTTTATAGTTATGCTCCGGCAGAATTTGAGCAAAGTAAAGATAACAGTACGTATGGTGATTATTTGTTGCTAATTTTTTGTTTATGCAACTTCTTGTCCCTAAACTCTTAAATTTTAAAAATAATTTTTTTTTTTTTCAATATTTTATATTATTTATTGAATCTTCACTTTTAAAAACTGTGAACTAACAATAATTATCCAAATCTTAAAACTAAATATTAATTGTTAAGTCCAGCCAGTGCCAGACTGATGTTATGTGGTTCAACTGGGACCATTATTTTCCCTTATTATTAGCGGACCAGATCCGCAGTGTCCCTCCTCCTAAGACGCTGGTGGCCGTGATTATCAGTTAAGTTACGGGCTAGTATGTTGGGGTGTGTTTCCAGTTTTGTTAAATAGCGTTGACAGTGTCTAATAATTTCATCTTTGACCAGGGGTACATTCAGGTCTTTATGTATGTTGTAATTCCTAACATACCAGGGTGCGTTCGTGATCGTCCTCAAGAATTTATTTTGCATTCTCTGAATTTTCCCTATATTGGACGCAGAGGCAGTACCCCAGAGCTGAATTCCGTAGCACCATATGGGTTTCATGATCGAATTGTAAATGAGTAATTTGCAGTCCAGGCCTAGTTTAGAGTTGAGCAGTTTTTAGCCTCATCTGAGTTATTTTCGCATCTTATGATTTTTCCACGTGAGTCGACGGTCAAGGTGAATACCGAGATATTTCACACATGTATGTTGGGGTATATTCAGATTATTAATTTTAATGGGTGGTCACGTCTCTTTTCTAAGTGTGAAAGTAATGTGGATACATTTCTGTTCATTCACCTTAATTCTCCACTTATCCAACCAAGCTTCCAATTGTGAAATGTAAGTCTGTAACATTCTAGACACTATTTTTGAGTCATCGTGGACGCTTAAGATTGCAGTATCGGCAGCGAAAGTCGATGTGTGGGTATTAATATCTAATGGCATGTCTGAAGTATAAATGATATATAACAGAGGACCCAAAATGCTACCTTGTGGAACTCCGGCTTGTATATCTTGAGGAGAGCTGACAAAACTTTTTTCAGCAACAGTGAATTTTCGATTTGTTATATAGCTTTTGAGTAGCTTGTGAGTATTTGTTGGTTACAAAAGTTTTATTTTAAACAGGGCAGAGCAGTATTTTTTCTCCTCGAACGTTTTTCTGACAACAGTAACTAGCCTAGGGGCTTGCTCAATGGTGCTGTGTTTTCTCCTGAAGCCAAATTGGTGTGATGGAATACAGTTGTTTTGTTCCACATAAACAGTTATCTTTCCGGTGATTTACATTGCCAATGATAAAAATATGAGCATATTTTGAGTGCGTTTATAGTTATGTTCCGCACTGTATGTTGGTGAAAGGTAAAAGGCACAAATATACTAAATGTCCTGATATTGTCCAACACCCAAAATGGTTTGCTCTATAATCTATTTATCAACTATTTATTAAAATTTTAGCACTTTTCGTAAAAGTTGTGACCAATATTACAAAAATTACCTTCAATTCAACAGGTAAGACAAAATATGACAGGAAGTAATTTTGCGATATTGTATTCTTATGTGACATGTGATATGTTAAATAAAGCAAATAATTATGAGTTGTTTTTTCATTAAAATATTTAATTAATATGTAAGCATGAATAAAAAACTGTGATTACTAAATACTCAGATTACAGAGTAATCATAATAATTTGCTACCTTATACAAAGTAATCTCAACAATCTTTAAATGAACAAACAATATGAAAAAAAAAAAAAAATTCAAAGAAACCCTTTAAATTTTAACTTTATAAAAACTTCCGTTACGGATGTTCTGACAATGTAAACAATTTGATCAACAATATTCAAGGTGTTGAATGTCATATTGTTGTTAAAAATACATATTCAGCAATAAAATCACGTGCTTGTTAACATAATCAATATACAAAAAGGATAAAAAATAAGATACTTTACTTGAACAAAAAATTACTTTAAACTGAAATTTATTAAGAAAAAAAAAAATGCACACCCACCACAATCTGACAAAAAACTAAATGCTTGTAGAAAAAATAAATTGAGCGCCAATTTTATATTCTACAACTCGTGACACAAAAACATTATAAATATTGTACATCAGGATTTTTAGTTCGAGCAGCCGTTACTTATTCAATGCACTTTGCTTCTTACTTAGCAACATATTTTTTTGTAAATTACTTACCACTTCTTTTATAAGACACGCGCTATATCAGAAATCTTATTTTTAAAATCCACCCTCATATAGAAGAAGATTCTCATATGATAGGCAACTTTCAGTCTTGCTAACTATTTTATAACAGATGCCCATAAATCATTCAAAAAACTCCCTATATTTACAATACCACCAAAAAAAAAAATCCTAAATGATTCGTTTTTTTTTTTTATAAAATTTTAAATTATTGCGGTATTTTTTTTAAATAAAAAATTCGTTCACTCAAATAAATTACAGGCTTTGCAAAACTAATAGAAAAATGTGTAATTATTACAGAAAAGCTAAGCTAAATTTATCATAACAGATCTGTTATCATAACGGGTTTGTAAAGTGAATGTAGTAGAAAAATTTTGTTAACGTCTCAGCAAAACTTAGGTAATGGGTGCGATATTCTCATGCGTTACATTGTAATGATAGCTCGTTACCTTTTTCATTATTTGCAAGCATAAAGTAATAGGTTACTGATTATTGTTTACGTAATTTATGATTTATAAATGTAAAGTAATAATTGAAATATTTTTGAAAGTCTATTTATAGATACATTACTTTGTGTTTTTTTTGTAAGCAAAAGGGTAATGTATGTTTGCTTTGACAACACTAGCGACAATTCATTTAAGTTTAAAGCAATCAAATACTATATGCGTCAATAGCTCAGTGGGTAAAGTTCTTGGATGGCAATCAGATTTCCCTGATTCGATTCCCATTTTGACCACATTATTTTTAATTATAAATAATTTAAATAAAATATTTGTAATAATTTTTTTTAATTAAAATTCCTCTTGTTTAAAAATCTATTTTAAGGCACATTACTTTTTCCATTCTCGTAACCATATAAGTAACCCCTTACATTATCACCTCTAAAGTAATGGGTGTATACATTACTTTGAGGCTCATCGCCCATAAAATTCATCAATGAAGTAAGGTGTAAAGTAATCTATCGGCCCCTATGGCTATACATTACTTAACCCATTATTTGGTAATGTGTGGTTTTGCTGGGGTTACTAAAATTTAGCAAAATTTTGGGAAACTCTCAATGGAAATCTATTAACTAAATAATTGGTATATTAATTTCAAAAATAATTCAAATCTTCTTTTAATATTCGTTGTCTTTTTTGATATTTTTTTATTTTAAAATAAGCTTAAGATTTTTTTATTTATAAAAATTAATTATAATTATTTATTTATTCCAATATTTCGTCACCACACTGGGTGACTTTTTTAGGGGAAATTTTTTTTGTATAATTAATAAGTGAAAATTATAAATTGAAAACTTATATATAACGATTTTTTTCAAAAAGGCGGGAAATCCAAAATTGTTTTTTTGTCAATAATTTAACCATGAATCGACTTACAAACGAACAACGCTTGCAGATTATTGTCAGTTTGGGCGATCATCTGAGGCGGCTGTTCGGAATCTTGTGACTAATAAACATGCATACGTAGAGGGCGGACAGAGGAAACTATCGCAGCTATACCCCCTAGTGGCAGGAATTAAGCCTTTTTTTGACCAAAATGGAAGAGCTGGACTTGGCTGACATGTGGTTTCAACAAGACAGTATCACATGGCACACAGCACGCAAATTGAGAGGCGAGTTCGGTAAACATTTTATTTCACGTTTGGGGCCGGTCAATTGGCCGACTAGATCGTGCTATTTAACGCTTTTAGAATATTTTTTGTGGGGCTATGTTAAGGCTTATGTCTATAGGGACAAGCCCGCAACGGGTGACGTACTGGAAGCGAATATTGAAGAATTTATTCGTGAGATACCCGCCGATATGTTGAAGAGAGTATGCCAAAATTAGACCCAGCATATGAACCATTTGAGTCGCAGCCGCAGTCAACATTCAAATGAATTTATCTTTTAACATTGAATTATATAGACCGTTCTATCGACTTAAGTACAGATTTCATACATTTCTCTAAATTTTATGTTTTTTTTATTATATCAAATCCGAAAGCTCTTAAAGAATCGCCCATTAATAGATCTTCCAATATTTTTTGAAAAATTTTACCCACAATTTTAAACCTAACAAATTACACTACTCGACAAGGTTTTTGCACAAGTATCAATTGCAACTTTTTAAAAATATTTTAGCTTTCTAAATACGAATCTGAAGTCCAACAAAGTTCCATTAAATTGCATGACCCCTGGTCCAGGATAAAATTCTTTATAGCTTAATATCGGTTAGAATTAGTTCTAAAATTACTTCTCATTTTGAGTATAAACATTTCGAGAAATGTTAAAGGATTTTTTAAGTACCTCAGAAGGATCTCGAAAACTGATTTTTTCAAATTTGTCCCGAAAAATTTCGTATTTGCTGAAAATTTAAGCATATTCATACTAGACACATAAGAACCCAAATCTAGAAATATTTGAAAAATAATTCAAAATAATTTGCTTAGTTTGTTAGAAAACGACAAAAAAGAAAATAAATACTATATAAAAATGTTGTAAAAATATGTAAATTCAGTACAAAATTTTCACCTAATTTTCAAATATTCCTAGTTTAGTTAAAAATTTTTATCTAATTTTCAAATATTTGCAGATGTATACAATTTATTTGCAAAGGTGTATCCATTCGAGTCTATAGTATGAATAAGGGTTTAATGTATACACATTTTTAGGATAAATTGAAAAAAGTCTAAATTTTCAAGATCCTTCCGAGATCTTTAAAATACCTTTTAGAATTTCTAAATATAAATATAAATATACATTATATAGATAAATACTGAGCCATAATTTATTTTCCCTAAGTCAGGGCTAGGAAAAAAGAAAGTCCCATATTTTGGAAACGTGATGTGAGATCGGATACTTTGAAAAATTTCATGTTTAACTCTATGCCTTTAGCTTTGCCCCAAAAACATTTTAAAAACCCACAAAATCTAGGAGAAAACCAATAACTTGGCAACATTGTGTGCGTATTTGTTTTGTTTTGCTGATCTATTGTTTGAATTTTTTCTTTCACCCACGATCACCTGAATTAAAACCCAAGAATAAAATCTTATTTGTTTAAGGATTTTTATTTCTTTGATTCATATTGAAAAATGATGCTATATTACGTCTGTGTGGATGAGTTTTAAACATATTGTTTGTATGATGTTGTTCAGCTTGTTTCTTGTCAGCTGTTACTTTTTTGTTGAAATTAAAATCTTTTGTTAAAAAAGAACAGAATGTAATAAATTTGCGCGCGCGTTTCTATTCCATATCTATAGATTATTGAAAATTGGTTAGTATTGTCATTATAAATAACTACCGGGTGTGTTATATTTTTGTGTAAGAATAACATTTAATTCCCAAAAGTGTAGTATAAGTAATTTTGCCCTGATCGATCGATCGGTTTATGAAAATAACTAAAGTATATCAATGATATAAATTACTCACAATCAGTACTGCCTGGCCCAGTTATAGATTTTTTGAGCTGAAAAACGAATCTGTTTTTATTAAGAAGTTCTAAATAGTTTGACTTCAAAATCATGTATATTAAAGCCTGTTTAATTTAATCGAGACTGAAGAGCTATTGAAGAAATTGAAATACCTCGAGTGTTGCAGTTGTGAGATACAATTTATTTTATTTTCGAGACGCATTTATTATTCTCTCATTTTTTGTTTTTTATTTTCGAAATAGAGTTAAATTTTTTTTAAACAAAAAACATATTTCACGTAAAAAAAAGTAGACATTATGTGGCTCTCATGTGCTCTTGTGTACCAGCGAATGTACAATGCAATAAAAATTAACTTATAATGTTTGATTCTTAAATTTGTTTTATCATATATTATATATGTGGTCATATATGAGAATTTTCTCTATATGCAAGTATATCTTTTTTTATTTTTCAACAAAAATATTGTTTTTTCATTAAAACAAAATGTAAATATTATACTTTTATGTACATTTTGAAGAAATTTGGGAATTTTTAACGAACAGTTAACAAACAAGTTTGAAATATTGGAAGAATATTTTATTAAAAAAAAATACAATAAAATCAAAATAATACATAAATCACGTTAATTCATTTAATTTAAAACTAATTTAAAGTAAATTAAATGTATTGTTTTAAATACTGAGATAAAAAACTAAATTAATAAAGAAAATTTATAAAAAAAATATTAAAGAATTAATATAACTTAGCAGACAACAGTTTTATTTAGCGATCTTTACATTTTTGTAGTCGTTTAAGCTCGCCAATTTTTTGGCTTTGGTCTCTATTTATATCAGAGGAAGTCATTCTGATCTACTCATCTTCTTTTTTTTTGGCCATACTCCATACAAAACAAAGGTGTAAAAATTACAAAGTTGATTGTTGCGTATACTCACCAACAATGTATCTCTTTTCTTTGACATTTAAATATTCATTCACAGCGGCATTTGTTATGCGTCACGTTGTTATTCTGGGCCGTTACTTAGGAACATGTTTCGCAGCTGAAACTTTATAAGATGAAGATTAGAAAATTTAATTGCGTGTCTAGGAAGTGGTTCTGTGGAGACGTGTCGAAAGCACAAGGCCATGGCTATATCTTTGTTTACTCTGGGTTATCTTATAAATGGGATGTGGAAAACATCCAGATGGAATTCACTAAGTTTACTAATTGACACCCACTTTGCGGCCAGCTCTTCGATGGTGGGATAAGGGGTGGACTGCTTTGAGGTAAAGATTACCGTTTAGCTTGGCCGCAATTTTCTGTCCACGATAAGTGTCTATGAAAGACATGTCGCGGTTAGGTCCTACGGGTAATCATCTCTGACTACGGTAACTGCCCAATGCTGCTATATGTCCTTAAATTAAAATGGCCAAACAGTTAAGCATTCGACTTGTATGTGCCCCAGGTTAAAGAGGGAACTATAGAGTTGATGAACTTGCAACTTCTAAGTTGTACAACCGGCTCTACTCCGTGAGGGATGCTAAGCTAAGATGGGCTATTGCGGTAATTTGTGTGGTGACAAGACAGATCCGACCCGTTCTATATTCAAGGCGATCAGGGGCGCTTCTAAGAATACTTTCTCTAGGATCAGGGTACTTTCATAATCTTAGTGATGATTTGGATGATGACATTTCGCATACTTTTAGCTTTTTGAGGAGTTCGAACTGGTTCAGCAGTGAGTTCACAAAGAGTCTAAATTAATTTCAATCGATTGAAGTTATTACACCCACCAAAAAAAAGTCTGTAATGATAACTGAAAATTTTGATGTTATTACGGGAAATTTTGTTAATTTGAGCCCAGCGGTATTTTTTGCTTAGCAACACATCTGGTGAATTCCATACAAAAGTACACAACAAAGTCAAATTTTCATATTATTATTTTTTTTATAACTGGAAAGAATATTGAAGATGACGAGGATAACTCATTTTAATGTAACTGCACATCTTCAAAAAAGAGTTGAAGCGCTAAAATAAATTTATTTGTAATTCCAAAAATTAAATTAATCAAAAACTGTATAATCTTAACTTCATAACCTTAACTTTAACTCTTCATATTATTTAGTGTCGTATAAGTCACAATTTGTATGTCGTGTAAGTCACGCGAAAAAAACTATTTTTTGTGAAAAATAAAATAAATTTCACTAAGTTGAAGCCATTTTGTCATTGTTTGTATTTCACAAATACTTCTGGTGTAATTTAAAAGGAATCGGACTACACAATTAACAGAATTTTTAAACTATCTTTGATTACCCTGAAATCAATGGATTTGATGTCGTGAAAGTCACAACTAAATAATTATATTAAAATTAAAAATATGTAATCGCAAATCAAAAATCAAAGTGCATGAATTAATACGTATGTTCGTGTAGATGTTATTTCTTAAAACGAAAAAATTAAAAAAATTATGATTGTACCAAAAATTTTATCAAAAATGACAAAAGTTTTGCCTCGTGTCGTGTAAGTCACACGTGGAATTCACCATTTCTGTTGACGTGTAGTACAATGAAATTTGTAGAAAAAAAATTAGCTGCCGATACTAAATTTTAGTAAACTTTTTGTAAAGTGGAATTTAAAATCTGTTTGCTAAAATCAGCAAACAAATTTACTAAATATTATTAATATTGAATAGTAATAGTAGGATTTTAGATCATAAAATTATATTCTTTTTTATAAATTATTTTATTTCAAAGAAACATGGAAAATTTTTTTATTAGTAAATTATAGAGAATAAAAATTTAAAATTTCCACAGAGCCTGCAGGATAGAATACACAACTCTCCTCAGTATTTACGCTATCCTCTTGGCTTATTGCCTACTAATACTATTCATTTACAAAATAGCAGGTCAACAATACATAAAAACTTCATTATTATTAATATTAGTAAAAATAATTAAAATATTTTTTTTTATCGAGCATCAAAATTTTTTTATTTTATTTATTTTTTTCAAAAAATATTTTAGACAAAATTAAAAAAAAAAAAATCAAAGGCTTAAAAATAGTAAAAACAACAGAATTCATCATTTTGGTTTAATTTGGAAATTTCTGTTTTGAAAAATATTTATTTATTTTTACACTCAGAAAAAAAAGTTAGTAGAACAATTCGTAAACGGTTTTCAATCGCACTCTACTATTTTTGTACTGATTTTTAGTAACAAATTATTATTTAGCAAATCTTTTTGCTATTTACATTTTACAAATTACAGAATTTTTACAGTAAATTTACAAATTTTTGTTGCTAATTTCAGAAATCATTTCACAAATTTTTGAAACCCTATTTGCTAAAATTAGCAAAAAATATTACTAATTTTAAAAAAGTGGATATTGAAGGAAATGTTATTTCTAATTAAAACTTACACCTACAAACTTAAATTTCCTTAAAATGTTACATATATTAAAAAAGGGATCGGAAGTGAAGATACCGACTCATGTCTAAAAAGAGGACATCCACTTAAAATAGCACTAAAAAGGTTTTTTAGTTCTAAAAATCCGCCTTAAAAACAATTAAAATTAAACCCTCAAAGTAAAAAAAAAATTTGACTAATATTTTTCAAAACAGAAATTACCAAATTAAAACAAAATGATTAATTCGTTTTTTAAAAAATATAATCAAAATTTTTGACGCTCGATAAGAAAAACAAATTCAAAGCTTTTTACTAATATTAATAATATTTAGTAATTTTTATTGCTGATTTTAGCAAACAGATTTTAAATTCCACTTTACAAAAAGTCTACTAAAATTTAGTAGCGGCTACTAATTTTTCTACTAATTTCTTTGTACTACACGTCAGAAGACATGTGTTGCTAAGATTAGCAAAAAATACCGCTGGGCTCAAATTAGCAGAATTTCCCGTAATAACAGCAAAATTTTCAGTTGCCATTACAGACTTTTTTTTAGTGAGTGTAGGGCTGATTTTTAGAACTAAAAAACCTTTTAAAGCTATTTTAAGTGGATGTCCTATTTTTAGACATGAGTTGGTATCTTCACTTCCGATCCCTTTTTTTAATCTATGTAACATTTTAAGGCAATTTAAGTTTATTAGAAATAACATTTCCTTCAATATCCACTTTTTTAAAATTAGTAAATTTTCTTGCTAGTTTTAGCAAATCGGTTTTTAAGAATTTGTAAAATGTTTTCTGAAATTAGCAAACAAATTTGTAAATATTCTGTAATTTATAAAATGTAAATAGCAAAAAGATTTGCTAAATAATAATTTTTTTTTCTAAAAATCAGTACAAAAATAGTAAAGTGGGATTGAAAACCGTTAACAAATTTTTCTACTAACTTTTTTTTTCTGAGTGTAGTAAGCGACGAAATATCTGAATAATATTTGTCCATAAATTATCGTTATCTAAATTTTAATACACAGAGAAAACAGATTCATTGTGATAACCGAATTTTTTGCCAGCCGCATAGCTCGGTTGTGGTTGGCAATAAATTCGGTTGTCACAATGAATCTGTTTTGTCTGTATAAATATGGGAGGGAAAAGTCGGATGTTATATTGGTAATTTACGGCAATAAAGTAAATTAATATTTGAGTTTTTTTTTTTTTTTCTACTAATAGATTATTTAAAATGTTGCATGTCAATGAGTCAGGTAAAATTAAAATAAAATTTCGTTATGATTTTCTGGAAACTACTATCGATTTATAAACAAAATTTAATGAATTTCTTGAAGATTATAAATAAGGCTCCGGTCTTTAGTGTAAAACTTTATCCAAATTTTTTAATAGCTCTAATTGCATGATAGATATAATATGAAGTAAAATGGATTTTCTTAAAAATTACAGCTGTTATATAACACCTCTTCATAGACAAAAAATAAGTAAAATCACCCTCAAATATTTGCTATAACAACTTTGCTAAAATAAAATGCCACAATGGTAATAACAGAAAATATATTTTGGAGAATATAAGTAAAAAAAAAAAAAAATAATAATAATTCAAAGTATAATAAGAAAAATCTTAATTTTTGAAGCAAGCAGCTGATAAATATTGGTCATATATGTATAGAAGAATGCTACAAAAAAGAAAGACAAATAATAAAACATTTACTTTATACAAACATTTACATACAAGGAAGTTATGACCTTCTGTTTTTTCTTATGATCTTCTTGAAAGGTAAAAGACCTTTACAATAACATTTAAAAAATACACAAAACTCCAGGATACTTATTGAATATGTATGATAAAGGAAATGGATGCCTCAGTAGAGGTAGCAATTGTAAACACTATAATTTCAATTTATAGCAACTGCTGGTTTTGTTTTAAAAACTCTAATTGTTTCTGTTTCTGTTTCAGTTTTTTTTTTTTTGTTTTTACTTTATTCTTACAACAGTCATAATATTGCGGTTTTCTTGTTTCTTTTTTCATCATATAGAAGTGTCAAAAGTATGGCAATTGAAAAACACCAGGATGATATTGTAACATATGTGATGTAATAGCAAGTGATGGGAAAAAATTATATTTAAACTGTTGATAATTATACTTTAATTGTTATAGATTTTAATGTAATTAAAGGATTAACCTTTATATCGTCATTTGAGAACAACAAGTGTAAAAAGGTGAACTTTGTAAAACAGACGGTTAATTGAAGTAATAACAATTAAAGAACATAAAACATATGGTTTTCCAAATTCATTGAGAAAATATTCAAACTGTTTAAATATTTATTTTCTCAATATATTATACATAGACTCAGAATATTATGTATTTTTTTTTTCTAGTTTTAGTTTAATAAAAAAGTTTTCAGTTCAGTTAAAAATAAGGGTACATACATTTATTTTTCAAAGAAATATTTGTTTAAAATGATTTACTGTCATTTGCCGATTTTTCTTAGTTTCGTTTGTTTGAAATTTTATACAAATTTACCTACAACATGGAAATTTGTGGTTTATTTTTTCTTTTACAGTTATTACAAATTAAAATTTTGAAGAATGCCTATTTTAAAAAAAAACAAAATATTTAAAAAATTTAAATTTTTTTTTAATAAAATTGTTTGTTTGTATGCAAAATTATTTCAAGAACTTCATACACACATATGGTCATTCACACAAATTGTATCTATAGACTGGGTGAGTATACATTTTGTAGATTAAAAAACAATCAAAAATACTAAAAACGGCAAGAATTTCAAATAATAATTGTTTACGGAATCGGTAGTGAAAATTGTATCAATTATTTTTAACTGATTAATCATTTGTTATTGCTGTTAAATAACAAAAACCATTTGATTTAAATAAAAACCAAGTAGACTAGTTTTTAAATCAAATAGCATTTCTTTAAAATGCTTTTTGTTTTTTTTTTTTTGTTGTTTTAATCTACAAACTATTTTTGTTGTATATAAAATATTTAAATTGTTTCTTTTAAATTTTTAAATAAAATTCTTTAATTTTAAAAATATAACATATCAACACAAATCAAGTTTTTTTGTACAGAATTCTCCTAAACTGGGTTTCAAGTATTTTGGTCTCCTAAACAGGAGTCTAAAGTTTAAAAAGTTCCATTGTATTGCACTTTCGAAATATGGGCCTATCTTGTTTTTTTTCTCACACCCGGGGAAAAATATTTTATTGCCCGATATTCAAGATCTCTTACATTTTTAAGGATTTCTAAAGTTGTGTTTTCTTAGTATTAATTACTAAATATTTTGACACAATAAAACCACATTCTTACTAGACATTTTAATAACTAAATAGCGGTGTCAACTAAGCAAATCCATTGTGTAGGTATAGAAATAGTTACCATATACACTCATAGTTAAGAGGTTGCTTGCAGAAAAATTGCCAATGTTAGCAAAATCGTTTTGGTAAAACTCAATGTTAGCAAAAGTTGTAAATAAAAAAAAATTCTTGCTAAAATCAATAAATTTTTTTGCTGAAAACTGAAAAAAAGATCTAAAGAAATTGGTAAAAAAATTATATTTTAGGTAATTTATTTGCTGTAAATAAGACCAAGACTTTGGTTTTTATGTGGCGTTTTTGAAAATAATTAACAAAACTTTGTAAAATATAAAAATATCCCGACTTCCGCATTGTCGACATGATTTAATGAAAAATTACAAATTTTATAATTAAAAATAAAATGGAAACAAATTATCACTCTGTTAGTTAAATAGCGCATACTCGTTTTAATTTCACTTAATTCCATAAAGGATCACTTTTTAACTTCTAAACTATGCAATCTAAAATTTTCCTATTTGTACCATTTTAAAGCTGAAAACATTACCTTCAAAATGGCGTCCTAAATTTTTTTGTATTAAAAGGGTAAAGGTAATTTTTTTTAATGTTAATGTTCAAAGATCCATATCTCAATGTACAATTTTTTTAAAATCCGAAAAAAATATATGTTAAAAACTAAGTCCTCTCTACATTTGTGCAAAAATTTTAAGGTGGAGACTCATTTGGTTCCTGAGTTATTAAGGGAAACGTGTTCGTATAGTTTAGAAGTTATGGGCGACTTTGTATGGACACTTTTTCGATATTTTTACGTTTTTGCCAACATTCATGATGTCATATTTCAAAAATCGAAAGGGTTTGGGGTCGAAAGGTTAATGATTTGATGAATGAACACTACCCATTTACAATGTTTGTGGCGAATTTTATTAAAATCGGAGATGAAAAATCGGAAAATGACAGCATTATGTTCGGTTTGACATGAAATGCCCCTTTATCTTTATCAATTTAAATATTTTTGTGTTTGCGCTCTTAATTTAAATCACAAATCAACCACTTAAACAAATCGGAGTTAACACAATATTTAATTTTTTTAAATATATTCACATTTTCTAGATACACATATTTTTGGCTTCCTTTTGTTCTTTGTATTGCTAAAAGATAGATAAAAAAATACACCACGATTGTATTTTTTATGTCTTTGGAAGAGTTGTATTTTTAGTCTTATTTTTGTTTAGTTTTTTCTGTACTACATAACGCTAGCTGCGAAATGTGCCTCTTGTCAGACTGAATGTTGTCCTCACCATAAATGTGTTGATCAGCACAATTTTGTTAGCAAAAAATAAGTAAAAAATAAGTGAAAAAAATAGTTAA
Organism: Eustalomyia histrio; assembly: GCA_949748255.1. NCBI lineage: Eukaryota > Metazoa > Arthropoda > Insecta > Diptera > Anthomyiidae > Eustalomyia > Eustalomyia histrio. Next base: position 60,952,914 of record OX456524.1, read on the forward strand.
AAGTTAGTTTATTGGTGAGAAAATATAACTGAAGTTTTTGTAAAAACTACAATTTCAGCAAAAAATTGCTGAAAACTAGTGTACAACCCCTTTTACTAATTTTTCTACTAACTTATTTTTTTGAGTGTAGTGAAAATTTTGATCGAAGTTTGCATATTTATGCAATAGCTTTTGTTTCTACCAAAACCACTCAACTTTACATCCGGTACCATTTAACTAAATGGTATAAATAATGCTATAAGACATCATCCTTTGGCCCCCGCACTTTTATATTCTTAGATTCAAGAGGACAAAGTTTGTAATTTTTTTATATTTTTCAATCCATAGTATTATAAAGTGAGCTAATTGAACTAAGTGCAGATTTTACAAAAAATTAACCTTTTCCCCTAAATCATAACAAACAAAGTACGGGAACCAAATGCTGGGCTTTTCTGATATTTTTCAATCTACAATATTATTTAATCAGCCATTTAACTAAATACAGTTTGTACAGAAAAATGCAACTTTTGGCCGCCCACTAAATCATAATAAAAGGAAAAGTTTGGGGGTCCAATGTTGACCGTCTCTAATATTTTTCGATGTTAAGTAATATTTAATTAAACTATTAAACAAAATGAAGATTTATGCCTAACTAGCGGGTAAATCCCGCTAAGTTGTTAGCGTAGAAAATGGTTGGCCGGGCTAAGGCCCGGGAATATACGGAGTTCCCAGATAATTACCTGTAGCCCCCAATTTTTACCATGCCCCAGACCAAAATTCTAAAATGTACCTCAATAATAAGTTAGCCAATACTCCAGGTAACACATATTTCAAATTTCAGGTTTTTCCCTTTGAACTCCCATTTCTACCTTGAACCAGGAATAAAATTCTAAAATTTAGCTGATCAGTGAGTTAGCATATACTCCAGTTCACATACTTAAAATTTCATGTTTCTATCTAAATCGGTGTGGGCAGCTCGTTAAGGAGGAGACTATTCACCTTTTTGACTCTCCCCGAACACATTTCCAAAAATCCGACCTAGGTGAATATCTACACTGCAGGAGGAGCCCTTGCACCAAATTTCAATTTACCAGCTCTAGCGGTTTTGGAAAGACGTTAAAGGTGAGAATTGTTCACTTTTCTGAGAATTTTTCACTTTTTTTAAGTGTTATCTACACTGGAGATAGAGCCTGCATACTAAATTTCAACTTTCTAGGTCCAACAGATTGTGCAGGCTGTTAAGGGGAATACTTCATCGATGAGTTAGCACATACTCCAAGAATAGCATATTTCAAATTTTAGTTTTCTAGCTACATGGGTTTGGGCAGGCCGTGAAAGGGGTTTTTACCCGTTTTGCTCTTTCCCGTTTTAGGGGGAACCTACATACCAACTTTTAGCGTCCTACCTGATGCGGTTTGGGCTGGGAGATTTTGAATGAAATGAAAAAATTTTTACATATTTAAACATTTTCACATTTTCTTATTTACACATTTGCACATGTGCATATTTACAGATTTGCACATTTACAATACCATCAAACCATCCATCCATCAATCTATTAAACCATCAAATGTTCACTTTTGCACTCTTGCAAATTTGCATATTTTCACATTTGCACTTTTGCAAATTTGCACATTTGCACATATGCACATATGCACATTTTCACATTTACATTTACATTGGAGGAGGAATCTATGTACCAAATTTTAACTTCCCAACTCAAGCGGTGTTGGCAGGCCGTCAAGGGGGTTGTTGGCACTCCGTTTGATTTTTCAAAATTGACATCTTAGCTTGTAAATTTGCATTTGGTTCCATTCAATTTAATAATATTATAAATTATAAATTGGAAATATTTTAAACGGCCATTCACCTGCCCCGTACTTTGTTGTTCTTAAGACTACGAGGATCCAAAGGTTTAAATTTTTGTACGAAATGCAACTGGCAATTCGCCAGTTCAATAATATTTTAGTTTTAATAATACCATACAAGTGCCAACTGAACTAAATAAATATTGCACACAACAAATTTTTAGTTTTGGCCCTTTGAATCATAATAAAAAACGTTCGTGGGCCACATGTAATATTGCACATCTTCAGCTAGTTCAATTGGATAATTAATGTCTAAAAACTCTCTGTGTCAAGTTTCAGCTAAAAGTCACCTTTTAAGAAATAGTAATTTGTCGCTAGAGTAATTTATACAAAAAATGGGGTTGACTTTAAATTAAATTATTTTTTAGACTATACTCTATAATTTAACACAATTTCCCAATACAGTCTTAATTAATTATCATAAAAGGAATATGAGATCAAAATTTAAAAAAATTCAGTAACTTTAAAGTAGCTCGCAATTTTTTTTTAAATTTATACATAAAAATACATATTTTAGTAAAAATATCAAAATTTTCTGAAGATGTAAGCAAAAATTCAACTTGCAAACGCATTGTATTTTTCAAATCTGATTATAATTTTTATGAAGATTAAGAATCTGGAATCAAATATGAAAACAATTATATTTGAAAACAATTTTAATTATCAGCAGTTTTTGAAAATTTAACAAAATTTGATTTTTTTTGTGCTATTTTCCTAAGTCTCTATAACCGTTGTCATCGAAAAATCCAAATTCTTGGACTTTTTCTATCTGCTTACCAATATTTGTTAAGTCGCGATCCTAATAACTATATTTAAAATTTCTTAATTTTTAATTTATTTAAAATAATAGAACAACTACAACTATGAAACTTCAATGGAGATGTGCTACCATTAAATATTTTTTTTTTATTTTTAATTTCCTTGGCAGACCATGTTATTTTATATAATGGCATATTTGTAGGGTTATGTAACTCGTGAATTCGAACATTTTTTTTTTATTTTGGACGACCTTAATAGTTCATTTTAAATATTTTGGCTTGAAAAATATTAGAAAAAATAGTGGAATACCAATTAACTGGTTTTGTATTTATTTTGCTAGAAAATTTAAAAGAAAAACTATATAACTTTATTTGATCTTTTTTCAATATTAATATTTTATTTATTCAGCTAAAGATCTTTTCTTTTTTTATAAAAATTCTTATTTTATTTTCAATATTTCGCTAACAATTTGTTGAAAATAAAATAAGAATTTTTATAAAAAAAGAAAAGATCTTTAGCTGAATAAATAAAATATTAATTAAAAGAAAAACTATATGATGCAAAAATATGCAGTTCTGTTCAAAATTTTAATTTATTTTTATATTTCAACTATGGGGTAGATAGATGATTCCTTATGAATTCATTGAAGTGTGCAGTTTGAACATGGTTTTTATGTTTTAATTTTTATGTTCCAACTTTTACGTCTGATTTATCAATCGATCAACGCCTTATAACATCAACATTTGTGGACGATACAGCAATACTATGTACACATATTAATCCTACTACGGCAACCCGAATACTACATGAACACATACACCTTGTTGAAAACTGGCTCTCCAACTGGCGTATTAAGGTAAATGAGCAAAAATGAAAACATATAACATTTAGCCTACGGATGGGAGATTGTCCTTCAGTTATACTAAATAGTGTTCCCATACCACAGTCTAGAGAAGTTATATACCTGGGCATTCACCTTGATCGTCGCCTCACCTGGCCTGCACATCTAGTAGCTAAAAAAACGCAGTTGAGACCGAAGTCTATTGATCTAGATTGGATTTTAAACTACAATTCTTAACTAAGCCCCTGTTATAAGGTTCTCCTGTATAACAGCATCATAAAGCCTATATGGGCATATGGCACTCAACTATGGGGTAACGCATGTAAGACCAATATTGAAATTATTCAAAGAGCGCAATCGAAAATACTTCGTACAATCCCCGGTGCCCCGTGGTATATCAAAAACGAAAATTTACATAAAGATTTAAAGGTTCCGATGGTAAAGGAAGAGATCGCAAGTTCGATGATTAAATACAAGCAAAAACTGTTACTTCATCCAAATTTGCTTGTCACCAGAAGTTCTTTACGCCTTAGACGAAATGATGTCCCTTCAATCTAAAAAAAAAAAAAAAAAAACAAAACAAAATCCCTTCAAACATTTAAAACTAAAATAACTAAATTAGACACCCTGACAGAGAGATATGATGACGTAATAATATCAGGAAATTTTAACTCAAATATTATGATAGAATCAGTTTTAACTGATAAAATGCTATTACTTGGTCTTGAACCTACAAATCGCACTAGTCCTACACATCATACCACCTATACCAGCACCTTGCTTGACATTTTCTTTGTTAGTAATGTTTCAAACGTTTTACTTTATGATCAAATCTCGGCGTCATGTTTTTCGAAACATGACCTGATTTTTCTCACCTATGATTATCGTATACAACATGTCGATACATCGTTCTCCTTTCGAGACTTTAGGAACTTGAACTATGATCTGCTATACACGAACTTCTCCAACATTGACTGGGATAGTGTGTATTACATGACTTCCGTTGATGATCAATTGTGCTTCTTACAAAACAACCTGCTGCGACTTTATGAAGAAACAGTTCCACTGAAAATAAAAACATCTTCATTTAAGTCTAAGCCATGGTTTTCAGCTGCCATAAAACAATCAATTTCTCATAGAGATGTTGCATAATCCCGATGGAAACGTTTAAAACCCCCGAATTAAAAAATAGTTATCGCTCGGCTAGAAAGGTAGTCAACCAACATATCAGAATTGCTAAAGCCGAATACTATTCTAAACGTTTTTCTTCAGCTTTGGAATCCAAAAATACTTGGCAAACAATCCGAGAAATTGGTATTGGAAAAGCTAACAACAATAGCTGTAAGACTGATGCCGATGAATTGAACTCAATTTTTACAGACCTACCTTTAGCTTAGATCGATAACAATTTCTATACTTTCAACAATACCAACACTGAAGAAAATAACTTTGAATTTTCATGCGTAACTCAACTTGATGTTTTGTCTTGTTTCTCTATGGTTAAGTCGAATGCTGTGGGGTGTGATAACGTGCACCCCATGCTGTTACCGTTACTCCTGCCTTATGTAACATATTTGTTCAACCACATTATAACTTCCAGTAGTTTTCCTTCCAAATGGAAACATGCCAAAATTATCCCAATCCCAAAAACAAACTCGGATTTTCGACCAATAGCAATACTATGTTATCTCTCGAAAGTTTTTGAAAAGATTTTGCACACCCAAATGAGTAGATATATTCAGGACACCGGTTTAATGTCAGATAAGCAATCTGGTTTTCGTCCTAATCATAGCTGCGTGACAGTCCTGGTTAATGTCTGTGAAAACATTAGGCGTGAACTGGATGATAGCAAAATAAACTTTCTTGTACTTCTTGATCACTCAAAAGCTTTTGATACGGTCAACCACCATACCCTTTGTATGAAACTTAGACGCTTTTTTAATTTTTCAACTACTTCCACTCAGCTTTTGTCCTCATACCTCATGAATCGTACGCAATCCGTATATGTAAATAATAAGTCATCCCAATCTTTGAATCTCGAGAGAGGTGTACCCCAAGGTTCGATTTTGGGTCCGCTGATATTTTCCATATATATTAATGACTTACCTGAATATCTTTCGTATTGTAAGATACACATGTACGCAGATGATGTACAACTCTACTTGAGCAGTCCCGTTCAATCTATAAAAGAGATAAAATCAACGCTGATCTTAATAGTTTATACCGGTGGGCAACAGCTAATGGGCTCTGTATTAATCCACGAAAATCCAAATGCTTGGTAATTCGTAAAAAAACTTTAAATCCAGTTTTCGAACATGATATCGCCAATAACAACGAGAAAATTAACATTGTCCCAACAGCTAAAAATCTTAGTCTAATACTAAATAGTAGTCTAACATGGACAAACCATATTAACATAATAGTGGGTCAGACATTCATGAAACTAAGACAACTTTGGGCAGCCCAATCTTTTACACCTTTAAAAATTAGATTGCTGCTGGCCAAATCATACCTGATTTCGGGGTTATTGTATGGTTGTGAACTTTATGCCAATAGCGACTCCGCAAACCAATCTAAGCTTATCGTGGCGTATGATAGCATTGTTCGTTATGTTTTTGGATTAAGGCGACGTGATGGAACTTCGGCTTTCTTAAAGAAAATTTTTGGTGTTTCATTTATAAATCTTATGAAGATAAGAGTACTTCTCTTTTTACATAAAATCATTTACACGCAAAAACCTTTATACCTCTATGAAAAACTTCGTTTTGCTCGGTCTAATAGGGGCAAAAAGATTATTTTACCAAGACATCATTGTCTAGTATCTGAGTGGCAATTCTATATAAATGCAATTCGTCTCTGGAATATGCTTCCACAAAACCAACAACTTAACAGCAACGTTACTCATTTTAAAAAATTTGTTTTTCTAAATTATTCTTGATATTTTCTTACTTTTCCTGTTTGACTTTAAATATTTTTTATTATTATTATTATTATTATTTTTATTTTTTTTTTTAATCTTGTGTAATTTAAATTTAAGCTTTAAAAATATTTTACCTAATTGCAACCTATTTCTAAATATGTTTTAACAATTGTCATTATTATTTTTGCTTGGTAATTCCTGTACAGTAATTATAAGATTAAATCTTGTTGTGCAGGATATGACAATAAATAAATAAATAAATAAATAAATAAATAAATAAATAAATAAATAAATAAATAAATAAAATAAATAAAACATAATGAAGATGTACATTTCTTATTAACTTAGATTTAACAAAAGTCTGAGTCAGAGTATTTAGTTTTAAGATTTGTTAACTTATTGTAAGTGCTCCATTTAAGCAGATCCAATTGTATAAATAAAGCATAAAAGACAACTTTTTTTGACCAAATATGAAACAATAAAGAAAAAATCTTAATTTTCCAGATATTTCCGAGGTCCTTAGAATACCTTCTAACATTTTCTAATTTTGTTCCACTCAATATTATACTTAAAATGAAAACAAATTAAAATATAAATAATAAATCTTTGGAAAATTTTTAGAATACGTATAAAATTTGTTGCAATAAAAGTGCAATAATTGATACTCCACATTCATAATTTTCTCAGCAACGAAAATATTTTTATCGGATGGCTTTTCAATTCCCTTTAATTTCAGTATTATATTGAATGGAATATTTTTTTTTATTAATTGTTTTGGCAATTTATATACTGCTTCTTTGGCAGAAACTGAAAAAATCTACTTAATATTATTCTCAAGTGATTTGTTTTTTAGGTGAAAGCATTAAAAAAGTCTGTAAATGAAAATCTGCACCAAAAACCTTTATCAAGTTGTGTATTTGCTTATTCAGGTATGCGTCCTAAGTCTTTTGTTGTATGGCAGGCTTATTTCTTTAATTTTGTAATACAACTGCTTTTAATTAAATATTTTTTATTTAATAGTGTCCACTATATATTCTTCAGAATTAATTAAAAAAAAAAAAAAAGAAAATGTTTATTATAATAAAAACAAAACAACTGTTGTTCAAAAACAACATTAAAAACACAAATTAGCTTCCGGTTTTGTTAAATGTTTTTACTATTAAACTTTTCTTGTCCGATTGTGTATCTTCGTTTTTGTTTTCTTTTAATGTTTAAGTTGGTTGTTTTTAAAATTAGAAGAAAAAAATGGGTAACCATAGTAGTGGCGGTGGACCTTTGCGGTCTTTTAGAGTTGTAATCAAAAAGCGCAATCAATGAAACCAGTTGATATAAAAAAAAAAATTAAGATAATAGTACAATATATTTTATAACACTATAATAGTTAAACCTTAAAGTAGCTAGATAAATGTATAAAGAGATTTTACATAAAAATTAAAACAAATTTCTACAAAAGTACCCTACACTTGGAATATAACGTTAATTATGTAGAATAAAATATGTACTCTTGAGCATATGCAGATTATCTCTAATGTCAGAATTTGTGTCATATCCCAGCAAAAAAAAAGTAGCAAAAGAAGAGAAAAAGAAGCAGTGTTTTTGATTCCGGTGTTGGGATTTTTACATAGGGGTGTCATAGGGTGGAAGTTTTCTTTTATGATCCTTTTTCATTGCATCTAAAGCCCATCTTATGGTTTAGTGAAAAATTAAATCTTTTGTTCTTCCCAAATAAATTTTGAATTTGTAATTTAGATTTCTACAGCACATCAGTAATCGAGCCTTAGCCTCAGTTTCACAATTTCCCGTTAGCTTCTACCTGGTAATTTTACTGACACATTTGTTGTTGTTTCCTATACAAAGTTTGGATTTTACTGCTCGTTAAATTTTAGCGGGAAATTCAGCAATCGGGCCTTATTTATCTCTATTCGAAATGCTTGCAACTTTTACTACAATAAATTTTTTTACTTTTTGTAGCGTCATAGATTTGAAAAGTGTTTAATTTCATTAAAAATCACATTTTTATAAGTTGTGAAAAAGAACTTCCTTAGAAGAGAAAAATCAGAACTAAAAGATACTTTAGAATTAATGAAAAATTAATTCCTTAAGAATCACTTTCATTTATTTTTGCTGGGATGTTAAGTTGGGAATATATTATGTGCCCATCTCTTGTGCCCATCTATGTAATTTATGTCTGAATATCAGAAGTTTCTTGTAAAATATCAACATTATCTCTAGTTTATGTGCAGTATTTTAAAGGCGGTCATAACCGTTTACAACTGTATGTAAAGTTTCTTTTTGTGAATTAAATTCATTCATAAAATTTAAGTTATACTCTAAAGGTCATAAAATCATAAGATTTTTTGAAATTGGTTTGAGAGCCGTACAACAAGCAAATAGCTTAACAGTTTTTTATATGAATACAAATCGGACTGTTTGAAATTGAAGCAAGTAAAAAAAGTAATAAATTCGACTATGCTGAATCTTTGAATACCCTCCACTCACTTTAAAACCCATAAATCCCTAAATATTTCCTATATCAACCAATAGAAATTGTAAGCTTTTATATGGTATTGTAAATGACATACATTTAAATATTTGACTGTTTTAGACACAAAAGTACATTTTAAGTGCTAAAGTCGGGCAAATGAAAAAAATTAAAATGGAAACATCTTTGAATGGTACCAAATTAATCAAGCGTGTACCATAGTACTTTTAAGGCTTCAAATGTACCAAAAAAAGTACTAAAATACAAAATTTATTATCCCTGTCCTCAACACAGTTTTTGTGTTGTGCTAAATATTTAGAAGCGAAACTATGGATGTGAAAAAAATCCTTTGAGATAAAAAAAATTTTAGTGGAGAAAAACAATTTCAGCTAAAAATGTTTGAGGTAAAGATAAAATTTTATTTACTTTTAAGCCTTGGCAATGGCTTAAAAGTAAATAAAATTAAAAGTAAATAAATTAACTAATAAAAAAAAATTATGCATTTTTTTTTTTGGAAAATTTGGTTCCACTCACCACAAAAAGTCTGTATTGGTAACTAAAAATGTTGCTTTTATTATGGGAAATTTTGCTAATTTGAGCCCAGCGGTATTTTTGCTAATCTTAGCATTACATGTCTGCTTACGTGTAGTTCAATGAAATTAGTAGAAAAAATTAGTAGCCGCTACTAAATTTTTGTAAATTTTTGTAAAGTGGAATTTAAAATCGGTTTACTAAATCAGCAAAAATAAAAAAAAAATTACTAAATATTATTAATATTAGTATAAAATTTTAAATTTATTTATATATTTTTAATTTTATCAGGCTCAAGATCATAATTTTTTTTAATGATACTAACAAATAGTAAATGGTTCATAACCATGAGTTATTTGTGTTGGGTGGTTCAGAAGGAGGCTGAAGATGACCTGGTCGCTAGGGTCGAAAGTGTGCACTCCCTCTAGTGCTGATCCTTACAATTTTTTCCATTTAATTAAAAAAAAAAAATTATTGTTTACTATTCGTTAGTATCATTAAAAAAAATTATGATCTTGAGCCTGATAAAATTAAAAATATATAATTAAAACAGATAAATCAAATAATATTCAAAATTTACATTTTAAATTTATTTTTTTTTTAATCGAGCATCAAATTTTTTTAATTTATTTATTTTATTCATAAAATTTTTATACAAAATTAAAAAATAAAAAAAATCAAAGGCTTAAAAATCTTAGAAATTGTTAAAACAAACGAATTTATCATTTTGTTTTAATTTGGTAATTTGTTGTTTGAAAAAATATTTTAAGGCAATTTAAGTTGGTATGTATATGTTTAATATATTAAAAATGACATTTCTTTTAAAATCCACTTTTTTTAAAATTAGTACATTTTTTTTGCTAATTTTAGCAAATCGGTATTCAAAAATTTGTAAAATGATTTCTAAAGTTAGCAACAAAAATTTGTAAATTTTCTATAAAAGTTCTGTAGTTTGTAAGATGTAAATAGCAAAAAAATTTACTAAATAATAATTTTTTGTACTAAAAGTCAGTACAAAAATAGTAAAGTGGAATTGAAACCGGTTTACAAATTTTTGTACTAACTTTTTTTTCAGAGTGTATATATCAGTTTGTCATTCCGTTTATAACATGTCGTAATATAGGTCTAAGACCTCATAAAGTATATATATTCATGATCCTTATGCAATTTTAAGTCGACTTAGAAATGTCCGTCCGTCTGTCTGTCTGTCTGTCTGTCTGTCTGTCTGTCTGTCTGTCTGTCTATCTGTCTTTCCGTTTGGGTGTCGAAATGGCGGTCGCGGCACTAAGACGCAAGCAAAGGTTTTTGCCTTGAGCAGTTTGGTATTAAAAATAAGCAAAATTATTCGGTTTATCGATTAAGCGATTCCTCGATTAATCGCCTCTATTTTGGTGAATGTGGAAACAAGTAATTTAAAACTGAAATAATTATTCGACCCGAATAATCGATTAAAATAGGTCGATAAAAAATCAATTTTTATATATGAATTTTTCTGTTATTTTCTTAAAACTTCCTAATTTTCTTAACTTTGGCTAGAAAAACATTAAAAAACACATCAACTAAAACACAATAAAATTCTTTTTAAATTGACTGAATTAAAGCAAATAGGCATTAGGAAATATGATAGATAATTTTTATCTTTGTTTCAATTCCTGTAAAGTATAAGTTTTTAAAAATATAAAATTATATTCTCATATCGAAAAAAAAATGGAAATAGAGCTTTCAACCTTCGTATACCAGTATATCGAGCTGACAAAATGGTCTTATCTGACGCGAAGTTTTAGAAAAGCTAGAGCCCGTAAGCAGAGCTACAACATATATTTTGCTCCTTAAAAATGAAACACGTGAGCAGTTATATTCCTAATAAGCACTATGATGGTACTTATGCTATAAAGTAATAATATAAAATTGCTTTAAATTGGAAAACTGTATTTTCTAATAAACAGTTTCATTAATAATTCTATGAGAAAATTTATAAAAACTTAAAAAATAAAAAATATGACATCTAATGTATACGAAAATTCTTTTAGTTTTTCTTCGATCTTCTTGATTTGTGTATTATTTTTTATTGAGCTTAACACTTTTTATTTATAAAAAATTAATTAAAAATATTTATTTATCACAATATTTCGTCACCAGGTTGGGTGACTTCTTTAGGGGAAATTGTTTTTTTTTATAATTAATAAATGAAAATTGAAAATTTTATATATAACAATTTTTTTAAAAAAGCCGGTTAATCAAATATTTTTTTGTCAATATTGAAAAATAAAAATATCACAGTAAAGAAAATTAACAATATTTGAAAAATTAAATTATTACATGAACAAAAATATTTTATATACATGTTATTTATTTATTTATTTTATTTTTATTAAACATATAATTACAAATTATATCCTAATAACTTAACCGAACACTAGCAACAAAGGCTATCGGCTCCTTGTAGCGAAAACAGACCAGAGTCTCTGGTGGGAATCGAACCAACGACCCCCGCACTGATAAGATAGCACATTACCAACTAGCCTACTACCGGGGCGCTCTTACACATGTTATTTAACATAATAAAATTTATCCTAGTTTTTATTAACTAAATGTCTGTAATTCCTTGGGTAGATGGTAAAATTGACGTCCTATCAAACTCGTGCAATGTAATGATAATGTTGTTTTTTGTGTAGAAGTAGTGTTCGTGTATTTTTGATCAGATTTTTGTCCTGCAATTTTTGTTTTTAATTTATTCTTTGTTCGGATTTATCTATTTTATCTTTCGTTTTGCTAAATAATCTACCTTTTGTGTAATATGTTTTATGTGAAACTATATATTTCTTATTATCATAAATATTTGAATTTTCTAATCTTTCAGATATAAAAGAAACATAAGTAAGAGATTCATAAATTTTAGGTTCAGTAACCGTTCTCGTAATAAAATTATTTCGATTTTTATATTGTCTTATTAATCTACAGATTAATTGAATTGGGTAATTATTATTTATCAAAATATTTTTAATCTTTTCTATATTAATTTTATGAAATTCTTTATCGCTAATCTTTAATGTCCTTTCAATTAAATTCTTAGCTAAATTAAGTATGATTCTTTTCGGGAGCTGTGGGTTTCTGATACCAATCTATTAATAAATTTTCACTCCTTCTTATTATCAATGTATCTAAATAAGAAATTTCATTCTTTCTAACTACATACATTTAAATTGTTTCGGTGTTGTAAAGCTTCTCTCCGCTCTTAGATCATTTTGGTAAAAAAATCCTTTATGCTACAAAATTCTTTTGACGAAAAGTCAAATACTCTGCTTGGTGCAATATACATGTTATAAATTCGTTACCACATTATCGTTACCGCAAAATCTATTTGTCAGGCGAAAATTTTAAACCAAAAATCGCGCGATTTTTGTTGAAAAATTTTCATTTTGTTTTTCGTCTAATAATAGTGGTTTTGTTTTTCTTACATTAAGACCAAATATAATTCTTAACAGGTTTCAAAATTACCTATCCCACAAAGAGAACAGATTCGTGCAGCGACCAAATTTTTTGGTTGCGACTACCGAAATGTTATTGAGGCCACCAAAATACTGTTGTGACAGTCAAATTACTCATGTCTCAATTGGTTTTTAGTTGTCACATCCGAAAAATTCGATTACCACAACCTAACCATTCGATTGGCTACAAATTCGGTTGTCAGCACGATTCTGTTTTATCTGTGCTTTAAGACGCAATGTCATAGAAAACCATTCGCCTTAAAATTTGTTTAGATCGTCGAATGCTGCAAAAACCGCATAGCGGAATTTGATGCCCTTTTCTATTGTTACCAGCAAATTTAATAAGAACTGGACACACTCTTGAACGGAGAGCAGAAATTTACTTAATTCTAAAACTATTACAGTGGTTGCACCTTACTAAAATATATTAATTTATATAAAATGATTTTCATTCTAAATCTTTTAAATATTTTAATTTATGCTGGCTCAAGTAACTTAAGTGTTTATAAGGAGTACATTCGATTTATTTTTTATTTCTTTAAAATAAACTTGTGGAAAGACCTCAAATGTAATTTATTCAAAATACTAAACTAAATAAAATAAATATTTATTGAATTTTTATAATTTTTTAAATTGCGTTTGGTATTTTTAAATTTCAATTAATCTCATTAAGTATTGATTGCGAATTTTTGAATTTTATTTGTAATTTTTTGAATTTCAATTGTATTCTTTTATTTCGGATCTTTTTTTTTCTTAATTTCAATTGTCATTTTTGGGCAATTTTGTCTGTTTTTATTTTTTTTTTGTAAAAAAGCTTTATTTTTATATCTCTATATCGATAACTTCTTCTTTTCATTTAAAAATTTCAACGGAACACGAAATATAGCAATTATATTGTATGCCCTGATCTACATTTACTTACAAAAACATAATTTATTTTTTAGCTTTTCTTGTTTTTAATATTTTATCAAATTACAAATAGAAAAATTTCAAATATTTTTATCACAAATATTTTTGTTTACTTTTAAAAGAGAAAAGCCAAGAATTTCCAAGACTTGGCAGCATTTTTTTAAAAACTTACTTTTTAACGACTATAACTACTTTGAAAGGGTATATAAGTTAAATTGTTAATTAAATATTTTCAATTTTAAATACATATGTGTAAATCAACATATGTGTAAATCAACCTTTAATTATTCCTTGTGTAGAAAAATTTCGAAAAAAGATAAAAAGCGTTAAATTAAATAGAATAAGGCAATTGATCGGTTTTCAAAAACTTAAGTGTATTTTTGGTTGTTTTTACCCAAATACGCCACTGGGCACGTTGCTGGTTGAAGCAATTTTTTTTTCGTGACTTCCACAAAAAATTAGATTCTTATGGGGTCCATTTTTTCGCTTATAAAATATAGGTCTGTTTGCATTCAAATAAATAAAAAAATAAAATTAACTTGAGGTACTCTATTACAAGAACTTTAGAAATATACAGGATGTACAAAATAACATATGCATAGGCTCCTAGCCTTCCAGCCACTTAGCCGCTACAACAAAATTCTTATCTATTATTAATGGGAATTTTGTTTAATTTTTCGAAATATTTGGAATTTTTGAATCGTATTTCGTTAGCGTGTGCAAAAATTTAGATTTCTCACTTGAAAGAGCGTGTGTAGAAAAAGTCGAGAGCGTGACTTAAAAATAGTTTACGTGCCTATCTTTAGTTCAGATATATTGTTAAACTTCGCACCAAATTTTATAAATTTACATAAAAGAAATGTAGAAATTATGGGGTTTTGGCCGTTTTCTACAACTGTGCACTGGTAAAACACATGAGAAAATATATTTAATTTAGCAGGGGCTACTTTGAAATGTACTAAAATATACTAATTTTTATGGAAATTTTTAGACGTACCTTCACATTTTCACTCACGCCTTTTTAAGGGAAGCTGTTCATTAATTCAGGTAAAAATGAGCAACCCCGTCTTGACGTCCTGATTGCGATTTCAACAGACAAATAGACAGACAGACAGACACCGATAGATCGGCTTAAAATTTCATAAGGATGACGAATATACACCCAGAAAACAGTATTAGTTGTGGCTACCCAATTTGTTGCCAATCAAATTCTTGAGGTTGCCGCAACTGTCTTCATAATAAATTATATTATTAGTTGGGAAAGCCAATACTTAGTTATCTTATTTAATATTTATATTCCACATAAATATTTTTACGTTCCACAAAACTTTATTTTAATAAAAATTTGTATCGAATTTTATTTGATATATTTGCTGTTTAAACATTTTCATCTTTTATTTTAAATAAAAAAAAATATTTTCTTAAATACTTGCTTTTTGTGGGATTTGAACTCGGAAATTCGGAGTACTAGGCTACATCTCTACTACTTACTACACCACAAACACTCATAAATTTTGATGACAAATTTTGAATTTAAATAATTTGTTAGGAAAAAAAGATA
This sequence comes from Eustalomyia histrio, assembly GCA_949748255.1. Lineage (NCBI taxonomy): Eukaryota > Metazoa > Arthropoda > Insecta > Diptera > Anthomyiidae > Eustalomyia > Eustalomyia histrio. The sequence continues at coordinate 60,968,252 of OX456524.1, forward strand.
TTATTTAAAATTCGTTTACCAATACTAATTTTTAGTGGCGTCTTTAATCAATAAAATTCACAAACCTGAATTTAATGGTATATTTGATTTTAATAGACGTATTTGTAGTTACAACTTTTGAATATTAACAATTTTTTAATAATTTCACTAGTTTACACCGTAAATGTACATTTGATCAGAGGTGATTTTCCTTATGTATTTTCTCCCGCTGAATTCGAAAATCAAGGTTAAATTTTTGTTATGGAACAGTTTTTGAGATATTGTGATTTTTTTAATTTTTCGACCTTTTTTCACTTGACAAAACATATCTCGAGCTAGAAATGTCCGATTGGGTCGTTCTTTGTACCTAAATGCAAGGTATTGAGATGACGAACAAATATGTATAATCGGATCTTTGATCGGTAAAGCCGTTCAAAATATATCGATAACATTAGGGCACATTTTCAAAAAAATCATGTTTTACAGTAACACTTTTCCGACGGAAAATTACAAACCTGCGTAAACCTGATACTTTTACGTAAGAACTAAGACAAACCAGAAGAAAATCGACCGAAAAATAACAAAGTTATAAGCAATTGAGTGAATAAATCCAAATCTCATATTTCAAGATTAATTTATTTTTTTCGACAATATATTGGGTTTAAACTCTTGCATTTTTGTGTGTTGCTTTTGGTATCCGTTTCTCTAGTGAGAAACCATACATAGTCTCCCAACATTGCTTCATCCCAAAATCCTTGATAGCGCCGCTCAATGGTCTTAATTTGTTGATGAAATCTCTCGACGTGTTCGTCACTTACGTCACCAAGATTGTCCGGAAAGAAAATCAAAAGCGAATGCAAGAAATGGATTTTTAGAGACATATTTACACCTGTAAGAAATAAATAAAATGGTAAAAACAATACAATGGAAAGCAACCAGAAATGAAATAAAATAATGGCATTCCGTACCCATCTTTTTGTATTTCTTCAGCAAATCGCTAATAATTCCCTCGTAGTTAGGGCTTTTATTGTTCCCAAGAAAATTGGTAACAACCAGTTGAAATGAATTCCAGGCCTCGTTTTCAACGGGTGTTAAATATTTTGGAAAATCTGAGCTTTTTATCAATTTCTTTATGTGTGGACCATCGAAGACGCCTTCCTTGATTTTTGCTACAGAAAGCTGCGGGAAAAGGGTTTTCAAATAGGAAAATACTTGGCCTTCCTTGTCTAAGGCCTTCACAACATTTTTAATGAGGCCAAGTTTAATGTGCAACGCTGGAAGGATTATATTTTCTTTTTTGACAAGAGGCACGTATTTAATATTGTCTTTGCCCACTGTGACGTTCTCCCTTTCTGGCCACTGTTTTCTTCTATAATGATGCTCAAGAGCACGACTATCCCAGAGGCAAAGAAAGCAGCAATATTTTGTATATCCACGCTGCATTCCACACAACATGCCGACGACTTTGAGATCGGAACATATTTTCCAGTTGTGATGCTCATATTTAATGTATTTTAGCAAACTGGCCATTGTGGCGTATGATTCTTTAGTGTTGACGGCATGAGCGATGGGGATAGAAGGTTTTACATTTCCAATATGCAGTAGGACTGCTTTCAAACTCTCCTTACTACCATCAATGAACAACCGCCACTCATTTGGATCATAAAGCTCTCCGAGTTGCTCAAACAATGCAGGAATATCGTTGCAGTAGCATATGTCGTTTTCCTTCTTAAAATGTTGTGCGTGAGGTTTATCACGGTTTCTGTAAAATGTTCCATTTACTCCCAGAGCCAAACAGTTCTGTTGCTTTTGGCGAGATGCAAGTAACTCTGCTTTTTCCTTTGACAGCTCGAGATCTCTCACCAAATCATTCAATTCAGTCTACGTAAACTTTTGCAATTGCGACTCCTGTTGAAATTCATTATCACTGCTTGTGTCTGTCTCTTGTGATGATTCGAAAGGTTCAATCATTAAACCGGGGCACTTAGAAATAGGATATTCACTTGAATGTGGAACTGGAAGCGAAACAGATGCTACTGTCGGATAAACCCATTTGGCACTCTTTCCAAAACCAGTGGATTTGCTTAGGCAAAAGTAACAATCAACCGAATGGCAGAGCGGCTCTCTCCATATCATCGGCACACCGAATTTCATGTATCGTCTAATTTGTAATAAAAATTCACTTTATTATTAATTCTATTGAATATATAAATTTAATCTTACTGTGATGAACCAGAAGCCCACGCGGCAAGAGTTATGTGGCACGATAAACAAACATTATTTGGTGTCCATTGCTCATGAAAAGTTGCAGGTGCTATTTTAAAATATTGCAGATAATTCTGTTGTAACGAATCGGTGAACCTACGTCTATTTGGTTGGGGGACAAAATTGCCACACACGTAACAGAAATTATTTGGATTGTTTACGCACTCAAATTCTCGTTTTCTTTTATACATTTTGATGAACACAATGAAATATAATTTCAATCAAATTTGTGAGAATAATATACAAACAACCGACACTACGTTTTATAGAAGCTGTCAAAATAAAATGTCAACGTTAGAAGCTGTCAAAACAAAATGTCAGGGTTAGAATCTGTCGAAACAAAATATCAGGGATCTAAGGGAACAGTTTCGTAGGGTTTGTCTATACTGAGCAGTAGTTTGGTGATTGAACCCAATATATTGTCGAAAAAAATAAATTATTCTTAAAATGTGAGATTTGGATTTATTCACTCAATTGCTTATAACTTTGTTATTTTTCGGTCGATTTTCTTCTGGTTTGTCTTAGTTCTTACGTAAAAGTATCAGGTTTGCGCATATGAAGAGAAACCAGACGTTTTTTTTAACGATTTGTAATTTTCCGTCGGAAAAATGTTACTGTAAAATATGATTTTTTTGAAAATGTGTCCTAATGTTATCGATATATTTTGAACGGCTTTACCGATCAAAGATCCGATTATACATATTTGTTCGTCATCTCATACCTTGCATTTGGGTACTAAGAACGACCCAATCGGACATTTCTAGCTCGTGATATGATTCGTCAAGTGAAAAAAGGTCGAAAAATTAAAAAAATCACAATATCTCAAAAACTGTTCCATAACAAAAATTTAACCTTGATTTTCAAATTCAGCGGGAGAAAATACATAAGGAAATAAATCTCTCATCAACTGTACATGAAAAAAATTTCATTTTGTAAACTAGTGTTTTTATAGATTGTACTAATTTTCTTGTAAATTTACTAAATAAATAGTTGATTCTAACGCACACAATTACTAATCGAATTTTACTTTTAAAGTTGATTGGAAATACCAATAATTGAATAATAGGATTGGTTTTTAGCACATTTTACCTTTTTTTTTTTTTTTAATTTCCAATACAATATTTTTGCTATATTAATGGATTATAAATTATTTGAAACAAATTAACATTCTTACAAATAAATGTTAATGGTTTGGATCGAATTCCAACCAATATTTTCTCTGGGTGTATATACTTATATTTCGACTCGTTACACACGGAATGATAAACTGATATATATATATATACTCACCATATAATATAATGTAGGGTATTAAAAGCAAAGAATTAAATTAACAAAACAATATATTAGTATCTCATTATTAAGCAACAATATAATTTTTTTCTTATAACTTTTTTCTAAAGTGGCTGCACATACATGTACACAATTAGAAAAAATCCAAATCTCTTAACAGTTTTTCTTAAACTATTTTTTTATGTTCAATGCATTGAGTTTTCTATAATATACTTAAAAAACAAAAAAAACTTTCCAAAATAATATCAGTATTCTTTACTCTGAGTAAATCGCTATGTGAGTTTTTAACTCTGCATGAGTAAAAGTTGAATTTTTTTTTTGAATTTTGAATATACATTTTGTATGTTTAGAAATAGATTAACTGATTTTTATACTGAGTATTGGCTATAATATCTTTTATTTATGATCACTGAAACTAATTTAAATTTTCTTCTTCTTTAAGTGAACAGTTTAATGTTTCGTTCCCACACTTTTACCTAATCTCTGTGAACACAGTTTAATGTCTTCTTGCGTCTAGCCCCTGTCTGTTCCAATATTTTATAGTTTTTTTTTTTTTTATAAACAGGTGAATTTTCTATAGTTTGTTTACTATGGAATCTTTTCAAAATCAGTTATGTTTATCAAAAGATAACATAATAAAAATATAAAAAAATGATTTTGATGTCTGCAGATGGTGATGAAGATGTGTTTAGCTATTGATTGTTTGGTTTCGTCTTTCATTCATTGATATTTTGATTAGATTAATAAAAAAAGTTAAAAAAAAGTTTTTTATTTTTTTTTTGTCCGGTAAGAACAGCTATTTATATATAATTTATTGTATGTGATTTAGATTTGTTAAGTATTTATGTTAAGTGTACACAGAACAAATTATTTAACTAAAATATTTAATTAAAGATTTGCTTAAAATAATTTTGGTTTAAAGCAAATTATTGAATAAATAAATATTTTACTTGATTTTTAAATATTTCAATAAGTATGTTTTTAGCACATAATTCCCATATTCTTTTTTCTTAAACTATTTGCATAAATAGTAAAATTAAAGCATACGAATTGTATGCATTTAAAGTTTAAAAACAAAACAAAACACACAGTACTTAAAAGTACTTAAAATTATAAAAGTATAATTTAAATATAAAAACATGTATTAAATTTTTCAAGTTTGAGCGCCACGGTAGGCTAGATTGGTAGCGTTCTAGCTTAACAATGCGGGGGTCGTGGGTTCGTTTTCCAATAGAGGCTCTGTTTTTGCTACAAAAAAAATTCAATTTATATATTTAGTTAAAATATTGTTCTTCCTAAAGTATAAAATGTAATATGATATTACAATATTATGATATTAATATGAGATTATCATATTAACTTTTATTTGTTGCTTCAAAAAGGTTTTTCAATTAAGGTTTTAATTGATATGATTACTACTTTAAAAGAATTTTGTTTTAATTAAACGTATACAATTAATTTTATCATTTCCGTAGCAGGTGTAAAATCAATTAAAATTTTAATTGATATTACCAGTTTCGTAATTAAACCTGGTTTTTATTTTTTTGTCTGTGTACTTTTAATATACAGAAAATCTGTAGCGAAAGTGGTTACAATATTAATGGAAATTTACACTGTAGTAGTAGCAAGTAGTAAATGATCTACGGAATATTTCGTATTTTATGCAAATTCGTTTTTATGCATAGCATTGCTATATCTATTGACTTCTTATTTAGCCTGAATGGATGAATGGAAAAATCATCGAAAATCGAACAAATGGACACAATAAACAGTAATAAAATATTTAAAATCTTTGAAATCAGTTAAAGGCAAAATGACCAAAATTGAGTAAAGTACTAAAACTTTTAAATACAATCCATTTTAGGTACCTGGTATTGAAATTAGAAACATAAAAGAACGTAATTTGTAAACAGTGAAATTAATCACAATCTTAATTTGATGATTATTTAAGTGCGTACCAGCAAGCTGTAATAACAGGCAAAATGGTAACTACTATCGATGGGATTTTTTCACTTTATGATACCTAACCAGTCATAGAATAGAATTTTTGAAACGAGAATACTGGATCAGTGCCGGACAAGGTGCACCAGTGCACCACATCTGACATCATATTTCTCTAAATATAGGTTTTTTGAAAAAATTACATATTGATTGTATTGATTGCTTCTTTTGATTGGCAGACACAAAAAAGCAACACTTCGATAAAAAAAAAAATCGTAAGTTCCTTTTTTAAAATAGTAACCCACAGTGGGCCGCAAGGACTTAAAGAAAACCCGTACAAAACTGAGCTATCATTAGTTATGATGGGCCTCGTTTCTATGCAAAACTAATTATCGTTTACGAAACCATGAAATAAATGGGAATAATTCTAGACGGAAATTATACTAGAAACTGTGCATTAAGAACAGGATCACTAAAACCCACCATTGACCTGACCTAGAAGATTTGTCTAGACTCCAAATGGAGTTAAAACTCAAGAATGACATACTGGATCTACACAAGCGTAACCTATGGGAAAAAAGGGACCAGTTGGGAATTGGCACCTGTCGCGTGATAGGTGAAAACAGGACTGATTTCGAAAAAACATATCACGAGATAGGTGAAAGAGGTCCCTGAAGTATCTGCCACGTGAACGGTTTAAAAGTCTATTTCACGTGATGGGTCCGAAAGTACCAGTCCTGTGGTAGGTGAAAACAGGATCAGTTTCTTAAGTACCTATCACGTGACTGGTATAAAAGGTCACTTTCACGTATTGCATCTGAAAGTACTAGTCCCGTGTTAGGTGAAAACAGTACATGTTCTCAAAAAACTTACCACATGCTCGGTTTCAGCCTCGATCACTTGATGAGTTTAAAAGTGATATGTTCTTTGGGGTTAGTAGTGCGACATGTTTCTTTAGACCACTCCTGTGAAATGTCGCAGAGGGCAATTAAGCCTCTCCTAGGACAAGCCCATGTTAAAAAAAACCGGTCCCGTGACCGGTGCCTATCACCATGTATCGGTTAGGTGACGCGTCCTGGAGTAAGTTATTTTCCCGCAGGGTAGTTAGACCTATATTGATACATCCACTAGAAAATTGGAAATAGTTCTGTCAATAGAAAATATTGACGCCTGTAGAAAAATTATTCCGCCCTCCGGATTACATGCGGAACAGATACGGTTTTTGAGGGAATCACCGGAAATACAATGATGATGATTTTGCATTGTAATATACCTATAACGACTTTATATATAGATTTTTTCAATATTTTCCGATTTTACTGTATTAATTCCGCTTAAAATAGTTGAAAATAGGAAACCGGAAATGTTTTAAATACAGTAACCGTTATTTACAAATATCGTATAGTTAACTGATTAGGAAATACATACAAAACGTATACCGGAACAAATGCCGTTACCGATATTCGCTGCAGTTGTCATTCTTGTTAATTTTTTGTGACTACTATCGGTTTTTCTATAGAAAATTTTAAAAATTATATAAAAGAGCGTGGATACTGTAGAGGCTTGCTTAGCGGCAAGCGAAAATTGTTAGTATTCTATCCTGCTGGTTCTGTGGAATTTTTTAAATTTTTAATCTCTATAATTTACTAATAAACATTTTCCTAGAATATGATTATATGATCTAAAATTCTATTAATAACATTCAAAGTTTAAAAACAATTTTAAAAATTTCTCTGGAGTTAAAACTTTACTCCATAAAAACATGTTGTCTATGGTAATATTTTAACAAAATTAAAACAATTTACAACATTTCATTCATAAACCGAACAATAATAACACGCAAAACTTTATCTCCATTTCTTAGGAAAAAATCTTAATTGAAATCTTACTAAAAAAATAGACAAAATTAAATAAATAAATGAATGAATGAATGAATTTGTTAAATTTAATTTAATGCCATTAAAATCGGCGTGTGTGGTGGACGTTTTTTTTTTTTTTGTTTGTTGTTAAAAACACGCATATTGGATGGAAGTTAGGTTTTTGTTTAAACAATTTATTTTTTTGTTTATGTGTAAATTATATTTTAAATGTTGTTTAGCTGTAAACTTCCGTTGGTAGTACTAAAATAAAAATACTCTAAACTATAAAAGAAATGAAAAAAAAAGAAACAAATAACACAAGTTTAATCATAAATGATTTCCTTAGGTTATAGAAATTTCAGGTTTAGTAAAGTTGTAGATTGGTATTATGGTACAATAGACTAATGAGGTTAATCATTGATACTGAGATTAACAGCGGATATAGACATTTTGTGGGTTGTTTAGAAGAAATTAAAGAAAAAGTTCTCACGTTAATTGAAAATATGCCACTGTACAGTTTATTGGATAAACACAATTAAATATTATTACATTAGTTTTGAAAATAATTGATTACAAAATGAATCAATATAATCAACCTTAGTTAACGATTAGTTTGATAATATAATCTCTATAAATCGAAAGACTTAAGACACAAACGTTTTTATGTCAAAACGTATCTCAACATTATCTTTTAATTTTATTTTATTCACAAATCTTTTGTCTTTAATCATTAATTTTTTTTTTTGTTATAAATTTTGCATAAATTATTTATAACAGTTTATGTGTTTTTAGCAAATTTTTATTGTTAAAAAAAATATATTGGGATTAATGTGTTAATTTTTCTTTTTTTTTATAAACATAACTTTCTTTGTATTGCTAATCTTATGTAAACTTAAACATAGATAAACGTGTAAAATTAGCACCTTTTTCTATAATATTTCCTATGCCATTAAAATACCTACAATATTACTAATCAAATTGACAAGGAAATCTTTTATAAAATACATTTTATAAACCGTTGCCGATTATTTGAATATTCTAGACTATAGTTTTTTATAATTAGAATTTTAGTTTTTTCAAATATCTTAACGAATAGGAGTTTTCGGAGAGGATTGATAGTAATTATTAATTACTTTTAGAGTGTTCTTATAGGTACCTGCATGTTAAATATTCAAAACAGAAGATTTAAAAAGGTCAATATTTTAAATCTGGCATAATGTTTATAACAGCCTTTAGTATTTTTATACCCTCCATCATATATGGTGAGAGTATACATTAGTTTGTCATTCCGTTTGTAACATATCGGAACATATGTAGGTCTAAGACCCCATAAAGTAAATATATTCATGGGCCTTATACAAATTTAAATCGATTTAGCTATGTTCGTCTGTATTTGTGTCTTTCTGTCTGTGTTTCCATTTGTGTGTCAAAATGGCAAACACGGCAGTAAGACGCAAGTGGACATCTGGACATCCTCCTCTGGACATCCATCCAGCGCTTAAATTGTTATGAATGGAAATGTTAAGGTACCTCTAAGTTTCCTTACAAATTGGTGTATTTTAGTACAATTTAATAAAATAAATATTTTTTGTCTAAATTCATAAATTTAGACAATAAACAATTTAAAATAAACAAAATTTTTTATATATTTAGAATTGTAAATTAAGTATTTGAATTTGCCAACAAAATTGAATTTATATAAAATAGTTATAGTTGGAATGTTTGAACTATGAACTATGAATTATTGTGAATTGTAAACAACATAGAAATTATCTAAATTCATATTCTGGGTTTGAAACATAAAGATAAATTGAAGTTTCTTTATACCTAAAATAATTACTTACTTCACTTACTTTGTAACCCTTAACAGAAACGGGTTACAAAGCACTTTCCAAAAATACATTACTAATTCTTTTGTTGTTTTTATACTTTTTCCCATTTTTTCTAACTCAACCAACAACTCCTTTATAATTGTCTCGAGCTGCGAGAAATTATAATCCGAGAAAAAAGGGCCTAACTCATCTTCATATTTAGGTGCCCAAGCTATACAGTCCACTACAAACTCAACCTGAAGCCCTAAATACTCCCGCTCAAGTTCGCCCCTTTTACATTTTTTTTTGTTTTTTTTTTCTAAGCGAATTTTTTCACCACAAAAAATTTTTTTACCTCAAAAATGTTTTCACCTTAAAATTTTCTTCCACAACAAAATTTGTTTTCACATCCAAAAAAGTTTTACACGTCAATAAATTTGTTTCACCTTTATAATTTCACTTCCAAAGTTTTTATCAAAACCAATAGAGAACATATTTTTTTAAAACATTGCTGGAGTGAATACCCTCCAAGATTCGGCACAGCCAAATTTAAGAACTTTTGACTTGTTCTTATTAAAAGTTTCGTATAAATAATAAGAGGTAATTTTTTTTATATAAGGCACTTTTGTAATAAAAGCCCCTGTAAAAAAATGTGATCTGGCAAAAAATTTAATCATATTGAAATTGAAATTTTATATTATTCAATATCTGCGGTAATATCTTGCTAATCTTATTGGAACCAAAAATTAGTGGATCGAATAAGATCCACCAGTATATTTAGGGATTAAGTAAGATTAAAATTTATCCGAAAAATGCTATATTAAATTGTATCAGAGTGGATCTAACAATATCTAATTTGTTTTTAAAAATATTTTATATAAAAAATAAAAAAAAGGTAATTAAAAATTGAAACCGATCTGTTTTAGTTGGCCGAGTTCCAGTCGACTGCTTTACATAATAACTGGGCTTATTAAACTGCATTATCCATAATCATATCTTCGGGACTTATATATTATTATCTATAATTGTATTATATATTTGCATAAGGATCACGAACATATGCAACTTATGGGGTCTTAGAGCTATATTTCGAAATGTTACTTAACTGAAACTTATTTTTTTTGCATTTTTTTATCTTCTTCTGGGTGTACGTGGCAAGATTATTGTGTCAAAATTGGAGCAAAACTAACGAAGATACAGCGTTTCAAGCGACGGGCCTACCTAGAAGCTGCTTCGTAATCTCCAAATTACTTTCTACTTTTAGAGGGTTTGTAGTATGAAAACTGACTTTGATGATTCTGTGTAACATAAGTATACAGAATTATAACCTTTACTCATAAATCAACAGGAGGCTAATTATTGCTGCCTATCACGAGTGAAATTTATTCGAACTAACGAAATTTTTAGCTTTTGGGATTATGTCATTCGTTATCGAGTAAAGTGTATCGAAATTTCTAATGATGTTACTCGATTCATTCAAACCTGTATAGTAATCAATATAAATTTTTTAATGAAATAAACAAAAAGAAGCGAACGTTCGAATGCAACCTTGCGAGCTTTTATTCGTAAGCAAATTACCATTCGAAATTATATTTTGAAAAAAAAAAATTAAAAAAATGAAATGTAATACAATTAATTTTATATATTTTTTTTGCAAATATACTAATTTTTGTTAATTAATAGGTCAAGTACTACTAAAATAAACTTCCGACAAAATAAAATTCTTGGGAAGTTTATGTCTGAACATACACTCAAAAAAAAGACATGAACTAAAATGAAATCAAAAATTTCTTCAAAATAGCTTATAAATTTTCCCCAATTTAAGTAAAATTTTATTAAAACTTAGAAAAATTTTCTTAAAAGGAATAAAAATTCCTAAGTTTGAGGACAAACGAAATAGTTTATAAACTCAGAAACAGTTCATATTTTACCTATAAAATATTTCTTGATTTTAGGGGGAAAAAAACAAGCTAATTAAAAAAAATTATTAATTTTAAGAAAAAACATCTTAGTTTTATGAAATTTGCATACTCAAATGTAACAAAATTAAGTTAAGTTCAAAAAAATTTAGGACATTACTTACTCCCATTTAGTTCAAAAATGTGTCTAACAAATCGAGAAAGTACTTGAACTTAATGTGTGTTCATTTTTTGTTCGCGAGTAGTAAAATTAACTAAATTTTATAAAACTTTCTAATTTTGAAGAATTGTTTTCTAAAAATTAGTTCAGACAATCAAAAAAATAAGTAATACATTGTTTCCTATGTTATAATAAAACCTTACTTGATTTTAGAAACTGATGAACTATTTCTAAGGAAAATTTTCATGCAGCTTAGTTCAGGTAAATTTTAAAAAGTTTTAATAAAATATTCTTTTCTTCAAGTAAAAGATTTCTAATTTATTAATTTGGTATTGGATTTTTTTGTTGGGAAATGATTAAATTATTTTTAATATTCTATTCCAAAAAAAAAAAAAAAACAATCAATTAAAAACAAACCAGTTAGTTTTCCTAATTTTCAAGAAAAATATTATTAAATAAATGAAATTTAAAAAAAAACTATCGTGCGTGAGGAGGAGTCAAAAATCTCTCGCGTGCCCATCTCTAATCTTAACAGTCTTAAATATTGAACTTAAAGTAGCTTAAAATATATTTTAAAATTTTGTTAGCAAAGGGTAAACGTATAACGTCATAATGGCTTTCCTATAATTGACGTAGCGCCCATTAAACTTTATATTTATCGAACTATTTTTTTCCCTTAATAATAAAAAAGTTTTAATTTGTATATGTCAAATAAAGTTTAAGCTAAAAATCCCATAAAATAAACTTATGACTTTTCCATTTTCCATTAATAACAAGAAATGTAACTTTGATATTTTGAATTTTTGCAACAATTTCCTTAAATTAGTTAATTTAAGTAGACAAAGGACCCCCAGTGATCCTTAGCCATAGATGCCGTTTGTAGTTCTCTCACGCAGAACCGTTAATTAACTACGAAAAGGATCTGACTTTATCACAATTTATTACGTTTCAGGATATCCTGCAGTACATTTTTTTAATTTGTTAACCATTTTGCTAATGAAATTTAATTTATATTTTAAATACATGAATTTAGTATAGTTCAATTTAGTTTTAAGACAAAATTGTGGGAAAATACCTACTCAATGAGTCTAAAGTACTTTAAAATATATGGTAAAATATATTACCTTTACAATAGAAGCAGGATAAGGATAATTTTCACTTAAAAGAAGTGCTATTTACCTTGATGTTAGAAAATATTTTCTTATTCTTAGGGAGTTAAGTCCTAGTTTTAAGTAAAAAAATAATCTAATGAATTTAAATAAAATACAGTTTTTCTTAAAACCAAGGAAACATTTCCTAACTAACAGTAAAATTTTAGATGATGTATGAACTAATTAGAAGGAAATTTTACTGTTTTCTAAAAAAAATGTACTTCTCAGTAGTAAAATTTTTCTATAATTTAGAAATTTTGACTAAATTCTAAGTAAAATTTGTTTCATAATTTCAAGGAAAATTTTATTAAATAATGGTAAAAAGTGAATTTGGCGCCGTTTTCATTAAAATTTTTCCTTTAAATAAGTTAATTTTTCTAAATTCTAGTTTTTTTTTTGAGTGTAGGTAGTGATTTGGCTAATGGAATTTTATCATATACATTCAAGGCAAAGCATCACCAAATGGGCTTTATGTAGGAAATCTTGACATTAAAACTCAATTCGGCTGGTCCACCAGTAAAGAATTCTAAAGCGTGGCGACGCAAGGTTTATAACAAAATAATATACATTTCATTTCATTGTATTTATTTAATATTTATTATGTAGGTGTTTGCCGATCAAAAGCAGTTGGTTAAAAAAAAGCTTTCTTTTAACAAATTTTACAAAAACAAAACCGGTGAAGGTCCTTATGGGGAGAAACATCTTAACATTGCTAAAGAACAAATTTTGGAGGCAGCAGGAATTGATGCGCATGTTGCAGGCTTAAAAGAGGTTCAATTCTTTGGATCAGCAAGAATTTTATCTAAAGCCACATCGCAAAGAAAGGAAGCGGACGAAATTATTCCGGAACTAATGGACACAATTGATGCTGAGAGACAATGAAGAGGTGGAAGTGACAACATAAAAAGGGCAAAAACTGCCCAAAGTCATGTCTTGTGCAAGCAAAAAGCAAAGAGAAACCAAGATGCTTCCTCTTAAAAAAACGATTACTAACAATGATGAATACCACTCGGAAGTCCTTAAAAGATTGTACAAAATTATAAAAATAAAAGAAAATGAGTGAACAAGAGCACAAACTTAAAATCGAAACTAGTAAGAGCGGCTAAATTCGGCTATGCCGAATCTTATATACCCTTCACCACGGTTGGGAAAAAACTAAAGTTTATATATGGACATATATGGAATCGACAGATTTATATACGGACGCCTTTAAGAGGAAATTAACCATTAAGTTTGGTGATAAAACTTGGACTCGGGAAGATTTTCGATCTTTTGCTATATAAAACGTATCCATAGGTCATATTACAGCTCTAGAATAGTGTTTGTTGTTTGTGTATAAAAGGTGAAGAGGTGAAAGAAAAGAATTTCAACAAATCGTTAAAAGAAATCACTAAAACTGCATGTGTTTTATTTCTACAAAAACGTTTGATTTAGCTGGCAAATTTGCATTTGGGATTTTATTTCGCTTTTTTATTAAAAAATATTTTTAATTTCTTTAGCTTAATTTTAAAAATTTGAAGGAAAATAGTTTATAATTTTTTTTTTATAAATTATTATAAGTTATGACCTAAAATAGTTGCACTCAAAGGGAAATTATGTATAAAATTTTCTTAATATATGAGAAATAAAATGGTTTAAAAATCTTTTTATAAATTCTTTTAAATCGGAGCAAAAAATAGAAATAAAACCGTTTGTATTTTGTTTGTATCAGAGAGTTTTTATAAAAATTTTGATGTTTTTAGCCTATTTATGGATTATTTAATTATTAGTATAAAATTTTAATTTAAAATAATTATTAAATGTTAAAAAAAACAAAAAATAAAAAAAGAAAAAAGTCTTAAGAAAATAAAAAAAAAAAACGTGAAAAAAAGTGAATTGACCGGGATTCGAACCCGCGGTCTTAGAGAAAAAAAGTATTTGTGACATAGCGTGAAGACAACTGAGCTATTGAAGCTCACACAAAATCATCGTTAATAGAGGTACATAAAGTCTTCGTTCATTAGAGATTTGTTTGGTTTTTATTTAAATGACAAATCTTTGTATGTGTTTGTTGTTTGTGTATAAAAGGTGGAGATGATCTGTCTGATTTTCGATAGCAAACCGAAATGGATCACATGTAACAGAAAAAAAATAACAATCAAGTCCTCATCATGTTTGGGTTCTTCGGAAAACCGATTTCAACACACAGACGGACAGACGGACATCGTTAAATCAACTTCGCTCTTCATAAGGACCCAGAATATATATACTTTATAGGGTCTTAGATCAATATTGTAGAAATTACAAACGGAATGACAAACTTATATTTATATACCCTTCCACCTGTGGTGAAGGGTATAATAAAACAAATTGAACTTATAATTCGGAGAAAGGAATTGGAAAAACTTAATGAAAAATAACACTGACGGTTATACATTTTTTTTTTCATAAAGAAATGAAGAAATTTGGTATGTTTTCATTTGATTTTCAAAGATTTTAACAAATTATTATTTTATTTTTTATTACTTAACTTTGTTTGCAGTGAACTAAAACCTTTTTATTTAAAAAAAAATCTTCAATGAATTAGAATTTTATTGTTTTTTTATATGTATGGTTTTTTTTATTATATTAATAAAAAAGTATAGTTTTAATAACTTTTTAATCTTTTATTTAATTTGAGCATAAAGAATTTTTAATCCTTTCAACAGGGGTTTGTTGTATACCCTCGTAATTAGACACTTTATATTATATGCATATATTGTGTACTGCAGCACAAACATTTTAAAACTGTGCCAGTTTTTGAGGACTATACCGACTTCTTTTATCATGGCATACAATTTTACATCTCGCTTTTAATATGCCTATAGTTCTTTTTACTATACATCTGGCTTTGGAATGTATTTCAATTTAAACGAAATTCCATTGATCCTTCTTCAGGACTGCGGTAAGGTGTTAGTAACCACGGCTCATGCGGGTATCCAGAATCTTCTTAAAAACATAAAAGGAATTTACTAGAGTCAGACCGAAACTTTTCAGTATTCAAAATATGTCACAATTTTTTTTAATTTCTATACTTATAAACGGAAGCCCATATATTTTTCTATTGATCTACAAATTTTCAGAGGTAGGTTTTTAAGAAAAAAAATTAAGAAATTTATGATTTTGTTAAAAAGAGCCAAAAATTACGTAACTTGTTGTTATACTTTTCCTCTAAAAAAAGTATTTCCTCAGACTGCTTCCATACAAATAAATCGTGGGCAGCACCTCCTTACTTTAGAGTTTATGGCTAAGATTTTGTATTTGTGATCACATACCTGTAAAACAAGAATTTTAACCAAAATAAAAAACATTATTAAAAAAATTGTACTCACAATCATGGAATTAAGACTATGGAACCCCTTTATGTTAAAAACATATGTTCATCTGGTGGTTTCTACAATCCAAAATGTGTCCCGTCTACACATCCAACTACTATAAGAAGCTAATTATTTGTAGTTTTATTAAGTAGTTTTAAACACAAACCTCCTGGAAGCTTGAATTTTTCCATGAAATATTCTTTTGACTTGTCCCAGCTATCTGGATTAAACTTAATGAATTTAACGCATAGCTTCCTTTCCATCTCCTCCACCACCCTTTTTATTATTTTGGAAAGTGTGCTTTGGCTAACACCCATCAGAAAATCATTTTCAACGGGGTTTTGAAACTCTCCAGAAGCCAAAAGCAATAATGTTGAGGCCAATTGAATTTTTGGGGGCACCGCTGTAGATAGGTGTGCCTCAAATTCTAGCTCCTCTAGAATATATTTGAAAGCCGACTTGGAGAGTTTAAAACGCTTTTTAAATCTAAAATAAAATGAATAAATATATATATATATATATACAGGGTGTCCGCCGGGAAGGTATACTACATTGTTTTGCTGCCATTTTGGTAAACATTAGTCTTGACAGTTCATATTTGGCAGTCGTGAAGTAGACACGTGGTAAATTTTTTATCGAAAAATATCCGATAATCCAACGTGTTTTAATCGTTAAAAATTTTATCAAAATCAATCATCGATTACTGTGACAATGAGAAAGATACGTGAAATTTTTGGGAGAAACAGAAACAACGTGCCAACAAAACGCACTATTTATCGTCTAGTAAATGATTTCGAAGAAAGAGGGTCTGTAGGTGATAGGCCCAAGCATGGACCATAACGTACTGCAAGATTGGCTGAAAACATTACTGCTGCTAAAGAAAGTGTTCAAAACAATCCATCAACCTCAATTCGACGCCGTACTCAGGAGCTTGGTCTTTAAAGAACAACTTTGGCCACAATTTTGCACAAGGCTTTGCATTTGTTTCCATTTAAGATTCAGTTGACACAAGAGCTTCTTCCACAAGACCATTTACGCTGCCGTACATTTGCCAATAGGATGTTACAGCTCGCCCATGACAACCCCGATTTTCATGAAAAAATCATAATAAGTGACGAGGCACATTTTAATTTGAATGTATATGTGAATAAACATAAAAGTCGGTTCTGGGCAATGGAAAACCTTCAAATTATTCAGCATTCACCTTTGCATCCAATAAAAGGGACAGTCTGGTGTGCAGGAAGGAGGAATCATTAGACCTTACTTTTTTGAAAATGAAAACGGCGTAACGGTAACTGTGGGAGTGATATCGTGATATGATTGAAAACTTTTTAACGCAACAACTGCATGCTTTGGGCTTGATTAACATGTGGTATCAACCAGACGGTGCCACATCGCATACAGCCAGGATTACAATGGAATTACTGCGAGACCTCTTTCCACAACAAGTTATTTGAAGAAATGGTGATGTTGATTGGCCTCCACGGTCGCCTTATTTGACTGCTCCGGAATTCTTTTTGTGGGGATATCTGAAAAGCAAGGTTTATGCAAACAAACGAGAAACGCTTGAGCAACTCAAACAAAATATTCGTGATGAAATTAATAAAATACCGCGTGAAATGTGTGGGACTGTAAGAGAAATGTGCTCAAAAGAGCTCGCATTTGTGAGGCTAACATAGGCGGACATTTATCTGATATTGTATTCCCTACATAATTTCCCACATTAAATAAAACATTTATCAATAGAAGATCCATTCTCTTTCATTTAATCAAAAATTATAAACAAACAAAGTAGTATACCTTCCCAGCGGACACCCTGTATATATATGTTCTTTTAAAAATTTTCAATATTTAAGAACTCCTTTTTATTTTTTCTTTTCCACACTTAAAGAAAATATCGATTCGTTTCGTATCGACTACCATCATCAGAAAATTTCGAACTATCGACATTAATCTCGAATCGAAATTATTTCTATAATTTTTTAAAATCATCATATATCCATTTTATAATTCACCGAACTTTTTTGTAACGAAAATCGCGTTATTCACTTTCAAATGCTGCCAAAAATAAACAAATAAACAAATAACGAAATAACTCCCTCTCACTACCTATGAAAACATATCACCTTTTAAACGCATTTCGATTTTTTTTTTGTTTCAGATGATCCGGTAACGAGTAATGGAGTTCACCGCATTACAACTTTTTTCGAGACGCCTCCGGAGATTCGCTGTCACGGACTTATTCATTGATATTTTTTATTTACAATTTTTCCAAAAATACTTCAGATAGTATACTATAAAGTGTACATGAAATAAATAAACCAACATTATTCATATCTGCACAAAAAAAAAACATGTAAATATGTTATACCTTTTTTCGTGAAGTAGGTACTTATTGAGTGAATCTATCAAATGAACTAGTTTGTATTCGCATTTGTCAGATGCCGTAAAATATTTAAATAAAAACGTAAATGTTGAAATACAGAAACACTTTTTATTCAGAAATCGATAAACAGTGGAATTTCACACTTTTCGATGCGAAAACTTATTGTAAAAACTTACTGCCTACTGTTTTTTAAGTATCAAACAGACATTTTAAAGGATAAACATTAGGATAAAAACAATAAAAATTTGTTAAAATTTCAGCTTCGGTAAAAAATCTATCCAATTTAAACTTGCACTAAATCAAAGCAAAAAAAAAAAAGAAAATTTTTAAATATCGATAACTCTCCGCAAAAATGTATTTCCTGCATTGTGGCCGCCCTCTAAGCAGCAGAATTTAAATTAGTTTATTTTGTGTTCGAAAAAATATAGAGTCCGAAATGTCTGGAACTAAAATGACAAAATCAGTTTTTGAGTCCACTGTACTAATTCAGTTTAATTGAAAAAACAACATGTGTTCTTAGAGAAATTTTTTGTTTTATTTTTTAGCATTTTTGATTAATAAATTTTGACAATTGACTTAATTTACATTTCTTTAACTCAGAAAAAATAATAAAAAGAAAACAACATGATATAAAAAATGTTTACTACCCTGCATATTAATGTTGGTATATTTTTAAAATGCCTTTAGGCAGTAAGTAAATATATAATTTTATTTTAATGCAATGAAAATCTCGTCACATCAATGCGCAGGCGCATATGAGTTAGTTACCTTAGAGAAATTACGCCACCCCATCATTGTTGTGTTAAAATTTTATTTCACAAAAAAAAAAAAAAAACACTAAAACCCTTGGAAGTGCATAATTTGTCAAAGGAAACAAAATCTTTGTTATTAATGCTTATTAAAAAATGCAGTAAATAAATCTTTTATTTTACGATATTTGGGTCCGCATACTAAAACTTTTCTTGCACTGAGGAGGGTATAAACCACCCTACCTTTTGTTGTTACCTTTCTGAAAGATTGTGATTGTGATGTGTTTACCACTGTGATTACCACCCCTTTAAAATGGCAAACAACTACGTCTGTTCGGAATAAGTAAGTAATTGTATTGTGTTCATACTTGAAAACGATCTTTCGCGCATATGAAATCTTCTTTTGGTACAATCTTAAGTTTTCTGTTCATACGCTTTAGTTCCCGCCAAAAGTTAGGGGGTTGTTATATTCTAGTAAATGAGGTGGTTTTATAATGTGCGTTGGAAGAGGGTGATGTATGTCTTTTGTGTTGGTTCCTTAAAAGTACAATGATTTGTGTTTCCGCATGTGTGTGTGTTTAATTTTTTTTGTCGAAAATGTTACTTCTACAAAAACCGTGGGAAGATTTTTCACACAAAACAGCGTGGTTTTTATACAGTACCGGAATTTTTTTTTAAAAAAGCTATACAACGGTACATCTGCGTTTCAGAATTGTTTATGAATGAAATAAATATTTTTAAAAATTGGGGTGAATTTTTTTAAGTACTGCGATTTTTTTTATTAGTCATAAAAATTAAGTTTCTAACTTAAACAAAAAGTTTAAAAGTTATAACAGAAGCTAACGTTATAGTTGAAGCAAGTATGCAGAAATCTATTCTAACAAAAAGTACACCTCGGTACGGAAGGTTTTTTTTATCCAAAATGGTATAAGAAAAATGTTTTAGAAAGAATCAAGACCACAGGCATAAATTTAAAAAAGTGTCTAGAAAAAAAATAAAAATTAAAAAATTCTCTAGAATTATGAATACTTAAGGTTGGATTAGCCAGACGTAAACTTATCTCTTTAAAGCAATAGAAGATAAACAATACATACACAAAACGTAACTTCACAACAAAAATCCCCAGCAAAAAAAAATGGTAGTCATTCTGTGACTATAACTTCTTTCATTGCTTCCTAAACTTCAGTTGACATTCTTTTATGATTTTTTGGTGTTATTCTAATGCACTTCCAAAAGAATTCATGTGTTCATATTTCAAATACAGTGATCTGGATATAAACCCGATGCATATCTTAAAATATCACTCTTCATTACTTCTAAAGCATAAGTTATAGTATATCGTATATATTTTTTGAATCTAAAGCATTTATTAAAATTGAGAAAATAGTTCTGATAAACTTTTTTAATTTTTTTATTAAATCATTTTTTTATATTTTAGTTTAAAATTTCATGAGGGTTAGAATCTATGCAGTTTTGCAAATTTTTATAGAAGTTTTGAAAAATCAAGAAAAACTAATTTTTTTTGACATTTATTTGAAATTAGCTGGCCTGTCCTTTGCATTTATCAGCCTCAAATATCTATGACGACGCAATCTGTGCATTTTTGCATTATGTATTTTATTTAACACTACATCATTCCCAGTTTTAATTCAGAATTTACCAAAATAATTTTAAAATTGTGTAAAAATTATTTCAAAAAATTGTTCAAAAATATTTTAAAATTGTCTAAAAATGTTTCAAAATTGTACAACCAGTTTTTACATTATCCAAAAGTATTTTAAAATTTGTCTAAAAATTCATTAAAATGTTTGAAAAATGTTTAAAAAATGCTTTTTCACTAATGCAGGATTTTGTTATTTGTTTTAGTAAAGAGTATTTGTATATCAATGCATAAATGTCGCTTCTTTAAACTTAATTTTCTGCATTCTTATGAATTAAATTTTTATCAAAGCTTAAATACTAGAAAGTATATGAACATTTTCCACTCATGCAGCAGAATACATAATCATTGTATTATCATTGCTTCCTTAGAGTAAAGTATGAGTAATGCTAGTAGCTCTATTTGAATACTTCCATCCTATGACACGCTAATGTTAAATTCATCGATGAAACCATTAGAAAAGAAGTAATGCCTTTGCCATAGTAGTAATGCTTTTATTGCTTCTTTGGCAGCTTAATTTTTGCTGGGTCTAATCAAAACAGATTTTCGTTGTGTTTTGTGTATGTATTGTATATCTTCAATGCATAAGAATGACACAAATATATATACAAGAAAACATCTTCTATTCTTCCTTAACTCATTGAATTTGCTATACAGAGATACGTTTACATTTACACGTGGCTAATCCAGCCTTTAGAATATTTTGTATGTAAAAGGTCTTTAAAAATGTGTTAAATAACAAATTATATTTCACTTTAAAACAGAATTACTAACATTTCATTAAATTCAACTTTTTTTATTTGTTTTTGATTATTAATAAAATAAATCTTAAAATAGGTCATTTGGTTTTACTCACATGGATAACTTTCCATATAGTAAAACTGGCTGTAATTACACTGTTTTTACTACACACATCAAAAAATACAGGGCTTTTTTGACAATTGAAAATTTTGTTGTTATTACGGGAATTTTGCTAATTTTCCAACCCAGCGGTACTGTTTGCTAATCTTAGCAACACATGTCTGCTGACGTGTAGTACGATGAAATTAGTAAACTTTTGTAAAGTGCAAAAATTGGTTTGCCAATATCAGCAAAAAAAAAATACTAAGTATTATTAATATTAGTACACTCAGAATATTATGTAGTTAACTATTTGTAGTTTAATAAAAAAGTTTTCCGTTCAATTTAAAAATAAAGGAACATACATTTATTTTTCAAAAAAATATCTATATTAACTTTTTTCTACATTTATTTAAAATGTATTTATTTATTTTATTTATTAATCATATAATTACAAATTATATGTTAATACCCTAACCGAGCACTAGCAACAAAGGCCTTCGGCTCGTAGCGAAAACAGACCAGAGCCTCTGGTGGGAATCGAACCCACTACCCCCGCACTGATAAGCTAGCACGCTACCAACTAGCCTACCGGGGCGCTCTTTTTATTCGAAATAATTTACTATCATTTACCATTTCTTTCAGTTTCATTTATTTTTTTTCATTTGTTTGAAATTTAATAAAAATTTACCCACAAAACGGAAACTTGTGGTTTATTTGTGCCCTTAACAGTTATTACAAAATTAAATTTTGTTTGCTGTCTGTTTCAAAAAAAAATATTCAAAAAATTTAAATTTATTTTTTTATTTAAATTGGTTGTATACAGGTTGGTTGAAAAGTTCCTGCACTCACCAAGAGATGGCACTGCTAGCTCCAAACTTTTTTTTCTCAAGTTGGTATAACTGTCCTGAAAACACATGCAAATTTGCAAGTCATTCTGTCAATTCTTTCTTTGTTTACAAGCCATTTGAAGTTGGCGTGTCATTGATTTTTTTTAATATGGAAAAAATTGAATATCGTGCAGTCATTAGATTCTTTGTTTTGAAGGGTTTAAAAGCAAAGGAAATTTATAAACAATTGTTAGAAGTGTATAAGGAGTCCGCACCTTCAAAACGCACCGTTGAATTTTGGGCTGGTGAATTTAGACGTGGTCGTACCAGCCTTAAAGACGATCCACGCGAATGACGACCAAAAACTGCAATCACAGCAGAAATCATTGAGTACATAATATGGTTAGTAAAGATCCAAGTTTGACTAAGCGTGAAATTGGTAATGCCATAGGCATCTCAGATGAACCAGTACTCCATATTTTACATGAAGAATTACGTATGAAAAAACTGTTTGGAAAGTTAACGCCGCACACATTAACAATTCAACAAAAACTGGATCGAAAACAAATTTCTCAGCGTAATTTGGAGCGTTTTAAGCCGAAAAAACCGACTTCTTGCGTCGTTTTATAAATATGGATGAGACTTGGATCTACCACCATGATCCTAAATTGAAACAAGAACATTTACAGTGGACTGAAGCTGGTTGTTCAGCTCCAAAGCAGGTGAAGTCACAACGATCAGCAAAGAAGGTTATGGCATCAGTTTTTTGGGATGCAAAAGAATTTTGTTGATTAATTATCTTCAGAAAGGTAAAACAATCAACTCTGAATATTATTGCAGGATCAGCTGGATGAAAAAATTCGTGAGACCTGGTTTAAAGAAGAAAAAAATCATTTTTCGTCAAGACAATGCACCTGCTCACAAAAGTGTTTTGACGATGGCTAAATTCAAAGAATTAAAGTACGAATTGCTTGAACATCCACCGTATTCACCAGATTTGGCTCCCAGTGAATACTATCTCTTCAGAAATCTCAAACAATTCCTTCGTGGAAAGCATTTTTCGTCGAATGAAGAGGCCATAGCAGCCGTAGACGGTTATTTTGCAGAGCTTCCGGAAAACCATTAAAAGGATGGGATAAAATTATTGGAAGATCATTGGAACAAGTGTATTGAGCTTCTAGGAGATTATATTGAATAAAAAAATATATTTCGTAACAAGAACAGTATTCTTTCATTTCGAGCGCAGGAACTTTTCAACCAACCTGTATATACAAAATTTTTCAATACAAATTACAAGAAATTCATAAACACACATACATACACAATCACATTCACACAAAAAGTGTCTATAGCTATGCATACAAACATTTTGTATTGTACGAGTATATTAAAAAAAAAACGGAAATAATTTCAAATAAATGAAAAAAAACATTAATTTTTTAAGGATTGGTAGGTAAAATTTTGACATTTATTTTAACTGATTATATCATTTGTTTCTTACGGATGTGTCAGTTGATTAATCAACATTTAAAAATAAATAACAAATGGCATTTAATTTAAATGAAAATTAAGTTGGCCGGTTTTAAATGAGATATCATTTCTTTTAAATGATATTTTCAGTTATTTTAACTTACAAACTTTTTTAAGTGTACAATTAAATTAGTATAAAAATTTCATATGAGCTACTAAATGTTATTAAGTTGCTGTAAACTGCAGCGATTTGCTAAAATCAGCAACAAATCTTACTAAATATTAGTTAAATAGAAAAACCAGGAAATTTTATAACCGCTACTAAAATTTTGTACAAACCCAGCAAAAAACAGAGCTTACCAAATAATGAGTTCAGTAATATAAACTCCAAGGTTTTCACGTATTACCCTTAATATGATAATTCAAACTTTTTTTATATGGGATGTCCCAAATTGTAAGGAGTTATGCTTACGTGCAGGCTTACAAAAAAAACTAAAGAATAATGGGTTACGCGTATGCATATTAATAATTGATTACAAATAAACAATTATTATTTATTTTTCCATAAGAAATTTTGTAACACATTATTTTTTAACTACAAGTAATTTTTATTTAATTAATTTTTTTTTGATTATTTTACCCTGATTCTAAATTGTTGGCATTTTCCTGTTCACTTAAATGTTAATTTGTTTTTATTAAACTCCTTTTTTATTCATAAATAAATAAAATAAACATTAATAAATAAAGTTATTTATTTATATTAAAATAATAGAAAACATTAGCCATTACAGGTAACTTATTATTAATTAATTCAAAATAATGAAATAAGTAACATATTGTAGGTAATACACTATTTTTATTTTGAGTAAGGAGTTCTCATTTCAAAGTAATGATATGTCATTACCATATTCTTGCTGGAAAGTTTCTTAAAATATATAAGATCTTATTAACAAAATCTTTTGATAAATTATAGGAAACTAAACTCAATAAATTGTAAAATATAAAAAATGTTAATTAAAAAATAATTTGATTAAAAATGCACAAATTATCTGAATTATTTTTAAATACACTTGTTGCACTTTAAAACAGCTCATTTATTTTGAAATTGCCCTACGAGAAAAAAATCACATAGTAATTTTTTATGTTGAACAACAAAATTTTTTTATTTTATTTTATTTTATTTTTAAAATAGTAAAAACATAAACGAATTTATCATTGTATTTTATTGTAAATATTTTTAGTCATATTTTTGGATTTTAAGGTCAAATTTTAATTCTTTTAAGGGCTAATTTTTATATCTGTTTAGTGCTATATTGAATGGATGTCCTATTTTTGGGTACGAGTCGGTAGTGAAAAGTATCTTCACTTCCGATCCCTTTTTTCAACCTACGTAGCATTTCAATGCAATTTAAGTATAAGTTTTATTTATTAGAAATAAAAAATCCTAATATTTACTAATTTTAGGAAAGGGTAAAATTAGTAAAATATTTTTCTAATTTAGCAAATCGGTTTTTAAAAATTTTGAAAATGATTACTGAAATTTACAACAAAAATTTGTAAATATTCTGTAATAATTTTATTATTAATTATTAATTAAAAATTAATAATTTTTTTTACTAAGAATCAGTACAAATATATTAAATTGTGATTGAAACCCGTTTACACATTTTTTTACTAACTTTTTTAGTGTAATTGATAAAAAAATTAACTACCTAACAGTAAAATTCAACGCTTTTAATATTGTTTTGTTAAGTATTTGCTGTAAATTTAAAATAAAATAAAAAGGCTGAAATGATTAAAAATTAAAATTAAAATATTTTTAACTAAAAAAAAAACTTAAAACGAAAAAATTGCACATTTGATTTTTAGAAAGCTTTTTTATCTTAACATTTTAAATCCTTAACATCGTAGAGAGAAGAGGGCTATTATTTGGAATATTGCCTCTAAGTGAAAACCGGAAACATTTTTTTCAATAGGAAATCATAAAGCTGACAGCAAATTACACATACACTCACCAAAAAAAGTCTGTAATGGCAACTGAAAATTTTGCTGTTATTACGGGAAATTTTGCTAATTTGAGCCGAGAGGTATTTTTGCTAATGTTAGCAAGACATGTCTGCTGACGTGTAGTGCAATGAAATTTCTAGAAAAAATTAGATATCGCTACTAACCTTTAGTGAACTTTTTCTAAAGTGGAATTTAAAATCGGTTTCCCAAAAAGTGCAAAAAAATGTACTAAATATTATAAATATTAGTACAAAATTTCATTTTTTTTATCGAGCATTAATTTTTTTTTTATATTATAGACAAAGTATAAAAAAAAATAAAAGGCTTAAAAATTGTAAAAACATAAACGATTTTATCATTTTGTTTTTAATTGGTAATTTCTGTTTTGAAAAATATTTTATTAATTTTTTTTTTTTTAATTTTAAGGTCAAATTTGATTTGATTTTTAGAACTAAAAAAAACCTTTTAGTGCTATTTAAAGGGGATGTCCTATTTTTAGACATGAGTCACTTTAAAAATTAGTACATTTTTTTTGCTAAATCAAAAATTTGCTTTTCAACAATTTGTAAAATGATTTCTGAAATTAGCGACAAAAATTTTTAAATATTCTGTAATTTGTAAAATGTAAATAGCAAAAAGATTTGCTTTATAATAATTTTTTTACTAAAAATCAGTACAAAAATAATATAATGGGAATGAAAACCGTTTACGAATTTTTCTACTAACTTCTTTTTCTGAGTGTATTTATAACATATTTCCTATTAATTAATGTGTTGCTTTATAGTAATACCAACACCGATATTTTTGATTCTGGCAGCAGCAGTTTGGTTAATATAACAATATTTCAGTTGGAACATTATATTTCAATTGACCCAGGAATAAAATTGATTATATAAAAAATTCGATTGCTTCAACCAAACTATTTGGTTGTCAAAACTTCGGTTGTCACAATGATTCTGTTTTCTGTGTGTAGCCCTGCGTACATTATTTTACTTCGGTGGGGTTAAGTGCTATGGGAATACAAAAGGAGGGGGCTGCCTTATGAATGAGGGATAAGTAACTCATTCGTATTCATTTTCTAAATTAACGTTGTCGTCGCTGGGGATTAAAACCCAAAACCGTGTAAGAGTCCATCAATTATAATAAATAAATCAAGGTTGATTATTTCTCAAACAGCTTTTATCATTACACTCACAATATATTTTCCGTTAGCGATTGTAGTTTATTTAAAAAGTAATACGTAAAGTTTGTTTTGAAATGAAGAATCAATTGAAATTCATAGAAATATATTTTTTAACTATTTGAATCAGTCATTCAAAAAAACAAACTATAAAAATTTACAGACATTCAGTAGGAGTTGATATTTTTAGTTAAATGTAAAATTTTATGTTTTCTGCTTCAAAAAATAAAAATTCATATAATTCCTTGTTGTTTTTTTACCAAAAAAGTTTGTATATATACAAAATTATTTCAATAAAAATTACAAGAAATTATTCAAATATACATACACACGAAGCCAATAAAAATATATACATCTGCATGTGTTGTGTTCTGTTTTGTAATTACATACAAATAAAAAAACTTTCAATTTGAAAAACAAACTACAAAAGTATTTTTTTCTTACTTTTTGTCAGTTAAAATTTGATGGTTATTTTAAACGACTTTCTATTGTTTTTACTTTTGCCGATTATTAAACAATGATTGAAAATAAACAACGAAATGGGTTAAATAAAGGGTGTCCCAAGAAGAACGCAATTTTTAAATTTTAAATAAAACACAGATATTTAAAAAAAAATCGTGAAACTTTATTATATCGTAAAGTAGACAGAATGAGGTTATGTATGGAACAATATATCGTGCAGATGGCCGCCGCGGCTTTGCTGGCATGCACGCGATCTTTTAATGAAATTTTCAATGACCGTTTTGCATGAATGCTGCGGTATTTCATTAATGCAGCGTCCAATTTCCTCTTTTAAGGCTTGAGTCGTCGTCGGCTTATTCGCGTAAACCATCGACTTCAAAAAACCCCAAAGAAAAAAATCTAATGGTGTTAAATCGCACGATCTAGGCGGCCAATTCTGATCTCCAAAACGCGAAATAATACGACCGGGAAATGACTGATGCAGCAATTGAATTGTTTCTCTGGCTGTATGACATGTGGCGCCGTCTTGTTGGAACCACATGCCCTCCACATTCATTTCTTCAATTCTAGGCAAGAAAAAACTGGTTATCATTTCACGATACCGAACACCATTGACTGTTTGCGCTTGACCTGCCTCATTTTCATAAAAAAAAGGTCCAATGATTCCTCCAGCCCAAAAACCACACCACACAGTGACACGTTGAGGATGCATTTGCTTCTCGTGAATCACTCGAGGATTTTCCTCACCCCAAATGCGACAATTCTGCCTATTGACGAAGCCATCAAGATGAAAATGGGCCTCGTCACTGAAGATGATTTTATCGGCAAAATCAGCATTTTCATGTTGTCTCTCCAATACCCAATTAACGAACTCCCTTCGCTGTCCATGGTCAGCTGGCTTCAGTTCCTGAGTCAATTGAACTTTGTATGCATGAAGATGCAAATCTTTCGTCAAAATTCGCTGCAAAGTAAATTTGGAGACAACAATTTGCTGAGCTCGGTGTCGAATTGAGGTGGATGGAGTTTGAGCGACATCATCACGTACAGCTGCGACATTTTCGGTCGATCGACCTGGTCGATGGCGCGTTGTTGTCTTTACATCACTAACACACCCAGTTTCGGCAAATTTATCCATTAATCTCTTTACAGTTGACTCTTTTGGAGCATTATTGTGACCCCAAATTGATCGCAATTTGCGAACTGTAGCCGCAAAACTTTCACCATTTTGGTAAAACAATTTCACAATGAGAATGCGTTGTTCATTCGTGTAGCGCTCCATTTTTACTAACCTCGTACCTTCTACTAGCAAACAATAACAATTGTTCAAATGTCAAACAATGACACTTCGAATGTTGCCAGATTTAAAAATTGCGTTCTTCTTGGGACACCCTTTATAATGGAAAATCAGTAGTCCCCTTTTTGATTGTATTTTCGATTAATTTAATATATATTTTAAGTTTTTTTTAACGAAATAATATTGTGAGTGTATAGTTGTGAGTTAAATATGAGTTATTTACAATAAACTCTTTAAGCACGAAAAATATTAATGAAGATTGTAGCTGACTAGAAAGTACATTATATTCGGCTAATGTACATATATTAACATTTTTGTGTGTTCTCCATAATTACAAAATATAATAATTTTTCATTAAATGCTAATGTCCACATTACTCGTGTGGAGAAAATTCAAGTTAACCCAGCAAAAACATGGTACTTACTGTATAGATTACGGAGTATTGATAGGTCGTTACCATTAACATTACATTCAAATACAAAATAATGACTTACTGATAATGGGCAGAATAATGACTTACCGGTGATTGATTAAATAAGTACAGATTTAGTTTTACCTTCTCATTTTTACTGTATATTTATTAAAATGTTTTGTAATTTTTAAAAGCTAAATGGAAAAAATTTCCGAGGTAAAAACTTATTTTACTAAAATATGTGGATTTCCGCATGCGCGGATTCAGGGAGAATCACAAATTTTTGTCATGAGAAAGCCACAATCATAACAATGCCAAATACACTTTTTCACTGTATTTTTAAATGGTCTTGTATGGTAAATTGATGCCAAAAAATTCAATCGTAATTTCGGAAAAATTCCACGAAAGTGAAAAATAATTTTTTTTATAGATTTTGACAGCTTATTTGCAAAAGTACGAACGAAATATACAAAGGACAAAATTAACAAGCCGTAGTTTCTATGGCTCAATTTTAAATTTAGAGAATGAAAATGGAATTCCAAAATAACAGATTTTAATTTTTTATTTATATTTTATACTTATTCCAAAGTAATTGTAAGTTTAAATGTATTTAACTCTTTGGCCGCTCCAGATTTATTGACTAATGGGCCTCTTTTAGAAATATATGGAACTAAAGCCAAAATATTAATAAACTCTCGCCCCAGAATAGGTTAATAGTTTTTCATTTCAGTTTGTATTCCAAATTATATTTTTCAAATTAAAACTAGTAAAAAGATTGAAGTCCGACATGCCGACTGTATGATACAATACACCTAATACTGGAAAGAATGCTAATTTTTTTTAAGAACAGGTCGGGAACGAAATTACCCAAAACCCGTATAACTCGCCGGAATGGCGGGATTAAATGGGCACTAGTTTAAACAGACATAAAGGAGTTTGTGTAACTAAATACAATTTAAGCCTAATTTAGAATGGGAGGTAGGCTTGAATATGGAGAAATTCAACAGGGTTTCTACGTATTTGTGTGTCTTAATACCATTCAAACGCAATTCAGGTAGGACCCTTTTATAAGAAGTAGGTCTAAAATTTTAATTTGATTCTTCGTTGGGCTAATAGAAACTTATATATCAAATTTCACCCATATATCATATATTTTGATTATAACACACAGTCCAGTCCGACATCGTTAAATTAAATAAAAAAGTGATTCAGAGTCCATTGGTATACGCTGCGTCTAAGTAGTTACCACGTAGTTGTGTAGAGTATAAAAATAAAAAGGTAAAAACAATGTTTAACTAAAATATCAGAAACCAATCCATTTATCAAAACATGTATACATATATTAACCATTGGTAGCCAAAGTATTATAAAACTATTCCAATTCGGCAAATAAATTTTTCAAAAACAAGCTTAAAATTAAAGTCTCAGTTATCAACTCTTTAATGGTGCCTTAATTTTTATTCTTCTCTATAACACATCGAAATTGTAGCAAAAACTGAATTTTCACTTGATAGAATTCACTTGTATTTTTCCATCAGAAAGTTTCGTTAAATCATAGTCTAGCCCCATTTTCACGATGCCATGTTAGCTGCTGGAATTTGAACTGTCACATTTCTTGTGTTCCAAATTTGGATTAAAGCTATGGGTTATTTTAAAGGGTCATTCATATTTACTTAGAAATTCCCATCATTATATGTTTCAACTCATGATTTTTTAGGCAGAAATAATAATTGTAAAAATCAAACAAGAAAAAACACATTTTGAAGAATGGTACTAGCTGATGTCCGAGTTCTGTAAAGAAATATATTCGTGGTATAATGTTAGGTTAGCTATTTCTCGAAAACTTGGTGCATATTTCTGAAGACAGATTTTGCAACTCCTAGGTAACAACTTATTATTTTACTTAGAGTAACCACTTATTATTTTACTATGAGTAACCATACTGGTAACTCATTATTCTCAATTTTTTTGTAAGCGAGAGGGTAATGACCACCCATGAATTTTGGGACATCGCGAACAAAAGTAATTCTGCGAGTAAATAGCCTGGTAACTAGTGAAAGCCTTTGTGGGCTACTTACATCCTTAATTACTTGGTAACGTCTGTTTTTGCTGGGAAGTTTTTAAAATATACTTTTTCTTCTATTTACCTTCCAACGTCTCTTACATCTTATAACTTATTTAAGTTTAAGCTGCTAGTCTGTAAGGATTTTATTGTAACCATAGACTGAATAAAGAAGTAATAATATGTCCATGAACTTGAACCGAAAAAAAAAACTTACAAAAAATTTATACAGATCAACCATCAAACTGATCAGTTCAAATTTTTTTTAAAAACTAAAATAATATTTAAATATTTAATTTATGATTATATTTAATTTATGATTATAGTTGATCTTTATTTTAGCATTTTTTTAATTTTGTCAGATTCTTAATTTTGACGTGAATTTTTAAATAGTATTTTAACTTTGACGATTTTTTTTGTTGCAATTTTGGCTACTTCTTTAATTTCGCGATGATTCCAATTCTATATTTCTATATTCTATATTTTGACAATTTCTTTTTTAATTTTTATATATTTTCTTAAAAAAAGGGTTTTGTTAAATATCGATTTTTACCATTTAAGTGATTTTTGCTGTTTTAATGATTTTTATTTTGGCAAATTTATGATTTTCCATTTTTAGCAATTAATTTCCTTTCAAATTTGTTGATTTTTTAAATTTTAGAAATTTATTTAAGAGTTTTTAATTTTTGGCAATTTTGTTGATCTTTTTTTTTAAATTTTAACTAATTTTTTTCTTCAAATTTGGATTTTTTTTTTTTTGGACATTAGTCGATTTCTCACATTTTTAATCTTAGCGTTTTTTCACTTCTGGCGATTTAGGCAACCTTTTTAAATTTTAGCAATTTTTTAATTCTAGCAATTTTTAATTTTGTCGATTTACAGTGCAATCTCGCTTATCGCAACTAATAGAAATTTTGGCAGTTGCGAAAACTAAGGTTGTTGCGATAACCGAGTCTCTATTTTTTTGCGGTTTAAATTAAAAAAAAAACGAAATTTTATCACCCATTTAGATAATTTATTTTTAAAATAAATTTATTGAAAAATACACATTATAAATGAAAAATACACATTCTAGTGTACAACGTATATACAAATTGAAAACTTAATGGTAAAAATATCAATGAAAAAGTCAGAAATTTTTGACTGTGTTTTATTGCATGAAATATTTTTCTGCACTGCACTTTCACAAAGGGTTTTGACAAAACATAATGTCTTTTAAGGCTATTCTATTTTCCTCGGCCCATTGAATACAACTGTTAAAAGAATCAGTAGCCTTCTGACATTTAATTTTAGGAAACGCTGGAGTAATGTTAACATTTTCAAATTCGTCAATGCAGCTTCATCTTTTTAATTCTTTTTATTGTTGATTTGTGCGTTTAATATTAAACGAAAATCACTTTTGCAGATATGCCTCTATCAAGTTTATTATGAATATCAGTTTTTTGTTGTATTAAAAGTTTTATATAAATAAAAAACACAAACTGATTTTTTTGGGAGTAAAGTTGCGGCAAATAAGGTTTTTTTTTGAAAAGTTCCGTTAACTGAGTCAACACTGCAAACAATTTACGAGTTGCAATAATTGAGGAGTTGCGTTAAGCGAGGTGGCTCTGTATATCCAATTTTAGCAATTTTTGCAATATCAGCCATTTTTTTGCAATATCACCGACGTTGGCAATTTTTTAATATGTGATTTTTTAATCTGGCGATTTTGTTTTAATTTTAAAGATTATTAAAATTTTGGCGATTTTTTTTGCAAATTTGGTAAAATTTTTTAACTTCATCGACTTTTAAATTTTAGCTTTGTTTTAACTTTGGCGATTTCTTAATTTTCTTTTTTTAAACCATATTCTTCTAAATTAAAAATCGTGCGAATTTTGCAACGAAAATTGGTATTGGCAAAAACTTGTTCCCATATAAGACCTTTATGAAATTTGTATTTTCCTCCTTTTCAACCAAAGTCGAAACATTGGCTGGCTGAAATTATAAATGGACCCAGATTTTTTTTAAATTTAATTTTTCATTTGTTCTTTAAATTCTAATCTCAGTGAAAACCGGACACTGAAATTTTTAAATCAATTTATGGCAACCCTGGAACTATAATATGATTTTTTGTTTTTATGCTTGTTGCCAAACTTTATACTGCACTGTTTTATCAATTACTATTTCGAATATATCGGGAATATATCCGGAAGTGTTAACCGCCTTTTATTTAATTCCATACATTTTTTAACTCTGGCTATTTTAACAACTTTCGCGATTTTTCTCTAATAATTTCTATGTATTTCTAGCATATATGCATTAAAATATGCATTTATAAAAGAATATGCAAAAGTATGTTTTTATAGCGAAATATAAAAAAAATGGAAAATGTCATTTGCTGATTCATAAATATTTGGTTAAAGTTATTTTCCAGCTGACAACTAGAAATATTAATTTACATGAGCATCCGAGCTCTAGTTATAGTAAACGAAATTATTATTTCGAACGAAAAAAAAAATACATCTGAAATTGAATAGAAATTGCATAATATTCTCAGCTTAAAATTAAAACTTTAAAAACTTACTTATTATTATTTATCAATGTAAAATTTATAAACACAAACAATTCTGTTCAACAAAATGTTGTTGAAATTTTCAACTGGAAAATAGTTAATTTCCAAAAACTTGATTAATTTGCCGAATCACGTTTTTTGAAAGGTTGCTTCATACTTAATTAATAATTTTTTATTTTTTTTTTCAATCCGAAGCAACTTGCATTTGAAGCTTTGCCTTTTGAGGCGACCCATATGCTGCTAATACTTCGAATTCTGTGGAGAACTTTTAGCAGATTCAAATTTTAATGCTTTTTTTTTGTACATATTAGGCATGTTTTCTTTGTACACTTAAGCTAGCAAGTTATTTCATTTATATGGAGAATTAAGCGAGTTATGAACTAGTCGCTTAGTACTCGCTTAATTCTCCATATAAATGAAATAACTTGCTAGCTTAATTGTACAAGAAAAACATGCCTATTGTCTACGTAAAAAATAATAGGTTATAATTATTGTAATATGAAGAACACCTTTGCGTGCGTATGATAAATATCATTGTTCATAGGACTAATATTGCTCATACGTTAAGACTTTTTTATATAATTCGGTATTAATGTATAGATTTTCCTTCTTTTCTGATCTTTTATTTACAAAAACTTATTTATACGGAATAATTTAAAAACCAAATGGCAACGATTAATTTTTGTAATACTAAACTTGTGTTAATTATTTGAAAAATATATCCATATATGTATACATAATTACAAATTTTGAATTTTATTAAGTGTAGGCAAAAATGTCTAATGAATATCGGTCATTACATTTCTGCTTATAGTGGAAACTTTGTATAAATTTCATATTATTATTCAATGCCGTAACAAATGTCACAAAAAAGTCGTGAATAAAATAAAAAATTTATTACAATTTTTTATATTTAATAAAACCAAAAGAATTGCAATTTTTTAGAACAACACACAGACATTAAATATGTATAAAAAATTTTTAACAAAATGTCGACAACAATATTTTATAATAAAACAAGCAACAAAGGTGGAAAATGTATAAAACAAGACAATATTTTTTTTTTGTACAATTATAAAGTCAGAAATAATCAAAGGCCGCCAACAACAACTATATGAGAAAATAAAAAAAAAAAAAACACCAGTAAACAGAAAATGGTCATAAACAACAGTTGGTTGGTGTTATATAGTGCAACACTATGTAGTATGTTATAAAATACAAAAAGCTAAACAAAATTTGGTTACCACCTCCACATATAAAAAATAAAATATGAGAGAGATACGATATGAAAGCAAAAGTGTGAATGAACAAATTAAATGATTGTTGTTGGGGCAAATAAAAAATAAGCAAACAAATAGACATTAAAAACGCGAAATAAGACCAGATATAAAAAAAAAAAATATAATACCAAATGCCTACACACCATTTTTTTTTCTGTTAATAACAATTGAGAAATAACAACAATTATATTGTTATATGCATAAATATTTATGTATGTTTGAATGTGTGTCCATGGTATTAGTATGAAACAACAACAACAATATCTGTTAAGTACAAGAAAAAGCAACAGCAAATTGTACGAATCGCGTATTCGCGTTGTATACCAACATCGTTTATTTATACCCTGCCCACAATTCACAAACGCACACACACACACACGTCCATAGTATTCCATATAAATGTTTTTATATACCAAATACTCTCACGCTAATTTCTCTATTTGTAGGAACAATGCTATACAAATTGTTATTGTATTCCTATGTGCATGTGTGTGTTAGCCAAAAGAGCGAAGGCGCTTAACAATATAGTGATGCTAACTTGGTGTTTTCGGCACTCGTTATGTTTCTTTCCGATGGTCCAAAAATTTACTCATGGCGAGAAAATATAAAAAGCAGTATGTTGGTGCTTTTGTAAATATCCATCAATGCTTTTATTGCTTTTTAACTTTTTTTTTTTTTTATTTTTAACACTGATAACATTAATAAAAAAAACCTGTTAATGTTATTTAATAATAAAATTTAATCATAAATCTTGAGTCAATTAAGAAAAAGTTGAAAATTAATTTTAAGATAAATACATGGGTTTTGTACATTATTTGAAACCAAACCATGAAAAATATATGTTGCTCCATTTTGAATATATTTCGAACTTTATGAATCAGTGAATAACACTAACCAAAAAAAAAACCGTTTTTTTCACAGCTTTTTAAATAAAGCCTTTCTTTAAAGTCTTTTGGTCTCCTAAAAAGTTCCATGAAAAAGCCTTAACGTGAAATTTGATAAATTTTTAATTCAGTTGTTTCTATTTATTACTTTTGGCATCATTTAATTCCAATGTCTTTCATGTTTTTAAGGGATTTTAACTTCATAGATATAACTTTCAAAAAAGAAAAAAATATAGAAAAAGGCCCTATTTATTAAAAAACTAATAGGAATTTTTGACTTTAAAAGGCTGAAGTTTTTTGAAAAAATTTTTAATAAAAATCTGTGCAAAATACAGTAACATTTTTGCAACGACACTAGAATATTAAGGTGTGATTTTGTATATTAGTTGATTTTTGTTGTATAGTAATGAAATACAACGAATTTTCGCTCTAACGTTGAATTACATAACACACAATAAAATCCCATTATTTGAAAGAAATAAACAAATTAGATAAAAATTAAACAAAAATAATAGAGCTAAAATGAGATTACGTTAATAAATAAAAATTTAAAAAACTGTATTCAAAAAATCATGAATTTGTTGTTTCGCACTTTAAAAATCAACATAACCATTTTTGTTCAATTGCTTTGTTTAAATTGAACCATACTCGTTTGATTCTAAGAACAAATTTAAACAAAATCAAATTGACTCATTGAACTGGATATTAAAAAGAAAATAATTTAATTGATAATAGATTGTGCGATTTGATTAATTAAAAAAAAAATATGTTTTAAAGGTAATTAAAATTTTTGAATGAGAAATTTACTTATAATACATTTATTATACACAAAAAAACAAAATATTTTAAAATCAAGTAGAAACAACATTAAAACTAAAATCATATTTATTTTTATAAGAATCATAGTTTAGAAATGTTCGAAAAAAATAATATATTAATTTAAATATGATATCATAATTGATTTAACTATGACTTTTTTTCGTTGTGTGAACTTTGCAAAAAAGCTTAACAATTTCTTCTAAATTAAAAAAAAAAATGGATGATGCCCTTAAACACTTTAGCTTTAAATCAATTTCTACCTTTGAGGCCGGCTATTTTCAGAAATGTAACAGTTATAATAGTGCAGTAAAGATCATGTTATTTTTACAGGCCTTTGCTATACAAAAAAGTTTTAAATTCTTCGGGGGTTGCCATATACCGATTTGCAAGATACGTTTATCACCTGATCAGACCAAAAACTTTTCAAACTTGTAATGCTAATAACAAGCTTGTTGCCTTTAACAAATACAAAAGTTAAAAAATTTCACAGTCAGTGTTGCGATATTACAATTTTGAAAAATGGCTTTAATATACTAAAATTGTGAAAAAATTTCGAATATAAGATTTATAAAATTGTGCATTTCGTATTGACACAAGCTTGGTTAGCAATAAATAAATAAAAAAATATGATTTTAAAACCTATTAAGGCCCAACTACAATTGACTTAGACTTATGCTAGGTATCGGTATGATACGAAACTTTCAAATTTTTCAAATTAAAATTTTGTATTTCTAAAATTTCGTTTCATACCAAACCAAGTCTTAAGTCACTTTGCCAATTGTAGTTGACGCTTTAGACCTTTTAATATATACAAAGCTTCAAAATTTATTTGCATATACCAGTACATCTAGAGTATTCAAAAACCGAAACCGAAAACCGGTCAAACGGTTTCTTTATTTTTAAAAACCGATTGGTTTCGAATATTTTGTAAATTCGAAGAAAACCGAAAACCGGTATTTTTTGTTCGGTTAACCGGTTTTTTTTAATTACATCACCAACTGGGTTACTTGGTCTCTTTTATTTTTTCCGACACTAAGAATGGTTTGTTTGGTTATGAAGATTTAGATGTAAGCCTGATAGATTCCGATGAAGACTTAACTTTGGATATTCCAAATTCAAAAAGTTTAATTTCTGATCTCAATAACACAATAAACAGTATTCAAAATCCTAAAAAAGAGAATGTACAAAATCATTCATCATTATATGATGATTTCATTTATCTTGATAAATTCGACAAGAGAACTGAAAAGTTGGACAATTTATATAATTGTCTTTTGACTATTTGTCCAACATCTACTATTAGTGAAAGAGTATTTTCCACTTCTAGCTTTATCAAAAGCCAACAAAAAATCGTCTTAAAACGAAACATTTAAATTGTATATTATTACGAAAATATTATTTTAGAACTGAAAATAGATTTTCTTTTTACATATTTAAAATGTAATATTAAAAAAACTTATTTAATGCCAAAAGTTTTAAACTTTCACATTACTAACGTACCTAATTTTACCAATTTACAAACTTAATGATCTCTATTCATTTAAAAGGAATATAGTTTTATAATAATAATTTTTAAGATATTATATTAAAAAATATTGGTATAAGTTAATTTTTTGTTAAAATGAAATACAATAAAAAAATTAAATTTAAATGAATATATATATTCATATGCATTGCCCATACTTTGAAGACATCTGTATATACAGACAAAAAAGTCCCTTTAATATGCGCTGTATCCAGTAAAATGTCTTCAGTGTAAACAGTGGAATAACGAAAAGTTTAAGGACAGTCCCCAAAGTAACAAGTTCCACAAGTTACTATGAAGACATTTTGTTACTTTGGGGACTGTCCTTAAACTTTTCATTATTCTACTGTGTACACTGAAGACATTTTACTGCACACAGCGCATTTAATAGGGACTTTTTTGGCTGTATATACAGATGTCTTCAAAGTATGGGCAATGCATATATATATATATATATATATATATATATATATATATATATTTTTTTTTTTTTTTTTCAAAGAATGTATTTTTTAATTTTTTTAGTTTATATATTAAATTAGTTTTTTTTTGTTATAAAAACAATAAACAAATTATATAAGCTTTTTATTCAAATTAAAAAAAACAAAACGAAAAAACCGGTTGACCGGTTTTTTCTGCAAGAACCGAAACCGAAACCGGTTTTTTTAAAATTCTATTTTTCGAAGAAAACCGAAACCGGTTTTTTCAAAAGGCCGGTTTTTTGAATACTCTAAGTACATCTTTCTAGAAAAATACGCTTCGTGCTAATTTTGTTACGCTTTTTACTTTAGAAAATGTTGGCATCACTGTCAATATATAAAATGTTGTTTTGGGTTACCATTTATCCAACCATTTAGTTGTTTTTAGTTTTTATACTACGCACATGTTTTTTTCTTTTTAAACATTCCCATACACCAACCACATGTAACTTTTTTACCCTACTCACACATTCAACAATTGAATAACACTCAAAAATTGTTATGACTTCATTTCCTCTCAATAACTCTCTTAATATATTTTTTTTTTCTCCACCACTTTTCTTGCTCTTTACATTTTATTTTTAAAAATTCAAGTTCATTGTATTGAAAGTGTTGGAATTTTGTGAGGGTTTTTTCAAAGAGTATGCACTGAAAATCGAAAATAGCACACTAGTTGCTCTTTCTCTTTTTTATATCAGTGATAAACGAGAGCTAGATATATAAATTCTGGGAGCATATTTAATTTCTCTGATTGCGAGAGCAATAAAATCTTTAACGGATAATTTATCTTTGATTTCGGATAAAATTATTCAATGAACATTTTTTTATTTATTTCATTATTTCATTCTTTTGCAAAATATGGAAGCAAATGGTCGAAGACTTATTTTAAATTATTAGTGAGGGCTTTACCATAACAGTTGAATAATCTTTTTTTATTTGCTGCAGAAAATATAATGTTGTCAAGTTAATTGCAATTGTCAAACCTAAATCAAGTAGAAGAAATTAATTAATTTTCATATGATTAAACGGATTTTTTGTATCACTGTTACATAGAGGCGGGAACTTACATCTTTGACACACATTTATGTTGCCAGTTATTGTACTGTGAAACAAATTTTGGCAGTCGAGAAAACGTATTTCGCGGAATCCCCTATCTTGAGTTAAAGTTCTGTGATACTATGATTAGCTTAATTTGTGATTTTATGTGTACATATAATTTACAATTATATGTAATGATGTCCAGTTTTTATTTATAAATAAATTTTCTAAAATATTTCAGACGATGTAACAAAAAAAAAAAAAAAAAAATCTTTGAAAATAGATTTACGCTCCTGAAGACGTTTGAATAAAGCAAACGAAACTTTGAAATATTTACATATGCAGTTATTGACCAAAACAGGCCGTGAGGAAATATCTTATAAATCTAATTTTTAGATAAACATTGGTCACAACAACAAAACAAGCCTGTAATCTTTAGTTACCGTTATTTTCAATTATCTGCTGTACATGGTTATTACGTATTTTATATACATTAAATAATCGAAATACCATTGCCGAAATAACTCAAATAATGTTGATCTTAAAATACCAATACTGAAATAAATGAATTAGCGTATTCCTTGTAATACCGTTATCCAAATTATATAAAATATCATTACCTATACCGATTTGTTACCGACAAATTTTTTATTAATTATCTTGGTAATGGCTAAAACTTAGCCTCAGGCATAATAGTGTCATCTCTAGAGAAAACAGTCCTCAGAATACAATAGGATTTCCACGAAAGTGTATTCAGTATATGAAAATTCTTCAAATGCAACAAATTCTCAAAATCTAAAAATGTTTGTAGTAACAATATCATAGACTCTAATCAAATTTTAAGGTTTTGTTTTATGTAAAATAGTACCGAAAATTTTTAAAGTCCTCGGAAACGGGAATTTATCATAAATAAAAAACTAAATACTTTTTTTTTTATAAATTTTAAATTGCACATAAAGAACAATTACAAATGGACTACATACTACAGTTAAAACTACAAGCAACTTATGTAATATCATGCATTAAAAAATCGATAATATGCACTTAAAAATTTAAAATATGCACTAAAAATCATAAAAAATACGAGAGGAACCCCAAAGATATGCTCTCAAAATAATAATACTTAAAATTTGTATAAATCATTAATAAAGTCTAAAAATTTTAAAATTAAAATAAAAACAAGCAAAATATGTATTACAAATCATTAAATATGCACAAAACTATATGCACGTAAAAGCCAAATATTCAAAACCATGCAACAACAAATCGATGCCATTTTTTGCAAATTCTTTGATTAGCAAAAGTATTTGGTCAAAATCGTTTTTGAACTTTTGATAAAAAAAACATGAATTTGGTTAAAAGCCAAAGCCCTGTTAATTATACAAGAAGTGGCAATACTGTTCTAAAGTCTTTTATAAGAGTATTCTGTAATCTTAGAGTAAAAAATCTGTATTTTACTGTTTGTGAATGTGTATAATTGGTATTTGCCTCTGCGAAAACCCTCAACTCTTGTCCATGTTCTTTATTCGGTAATAGAAAGACAAGCCAATAATCGTTTAAAATATCGGCCGATTAACCGCCGATTATTTTAAAACAATAACTAGAATACCATTAAGATGTTTTAAATTAACAACAACAAATTTAATTTATAAGATTGTTATAAGAATCAACAAAATGCCTATGCATATGGCTATAAATCTTTTAAAAATTCAAATTAATGTAAATATTATTTCCATGTCCTACAAGACAAGGTGGCATTTATTGTAAATCGATATCACACAACTGAAGCAGAGCCGAGAATAACGTTGTAAGCGACAAAATTGAAATTGTTGAGAAATCGAAAGAAACGTTTTAGAACTTGTGATGTATCCCACTGACTGACATCTTTAGATTTCGAATAACGAAATCCTGCATAATTTTCCTAATTTAATTTTTAAGTCATAAAAGAGAGTTATTCTACTGCAATCTGGAAAAAAAGGTTTTGTAAAAATTGTCGCTTAAAACATTATTCGCGGCTCCGCCTCAACTGTTGATATGTTAATTCTGTATGAATTATACTTTTTTTATATTTCTCAAAGAAAATTTGTAGGATCCCAACCCAACAATTAAAACCGAGAGTATAACGGAATTATTAGAACAGAAAATTTAGCTGATTAAGTTATTGCTTAAAAAATATTCTCTTTGAAATTCTTTTAAAATATATCGAACTTATAGTTTACTTCGAAAGTTTCTACCATGGCATAACAATACCAAGTAGACGCAAAAAGGTGTCAAAAATCCATGCAAAAAGTAAACAAAAAAACTGCAGAGGGTCGAGTGACCCAGTAGGCTAGTTGGTAGCGTACTAGCTTATCAGTGCAGGGGTCGTGGGATAAAATTTGTAATTGTCTGATTCATATAAATAAAATAAAAACTGCAGAATGTCAACAAAATCTATATAATGACCAGAAAAGGAACCAGAAAAATACACAGTATTTAAAGGAAAAATATATTGGAAAAAAGCAAAAAAAAAAAAAAAACAAAAGTTACATAGTTGGGGAAAACGGTTTTTTTTTTAAATGATAAAACTAACAGAAAAAATATTTTTTATTAGAAAAAAGGACTTTGAGGCCAAAAATGTGAAAAAGCCAATTTTAAGCTACAAAATCTTAGCAAAACTTTACTTTACTCCAGATCTATCTGGATTTTATCAGATCTAATTAGATTTCAAATTTGTCCCCAATTTTAAGATTTAATTAAATCTGGTACAATTAGATCTAATAAGATCTCTTTAGCTCAGATATATTTTACAAGGAACAATGGTTTCAACTACATTATAAAATTGTCTTTTTTCAAAACTTTTCCAAAGAATTTTATTTGATAATTATATATAAACAAAATTTAAAATTATATTTAACAAAAAAAAAAATTTGAATTGTATATATACATATATAATTAATCTTCATGATCCGCCACAAAATGGGTTAATAAATTCAGACATATTGCATATAATTGGAATGATATTTGAAGTATCGTTCCTACCACATAAATAAATATTGTTACATGTAAAACGATATGATTAACTGCTATGTCTGCTATTTTCTGGCTCATAATTAAAATTATTTTCAATCTTAAAAATTACAATATAATTTCCATGTTTTAAAAAAATTTCTAATTCTAACGCCTGAGATATCTGAAATTTATCTTTAAGAATTATATAAAGTTAAATCGAATTACATATAACTTGATCAAATTAGATAAACCTACTTTCGGAACAAATTATATCAGATGAAATCTTACAGGGTCCCATGAGATTAGATAATGTACGCACGCAGAGAAAAAACATGATTAATGAATGGTCACTACGACCACATTTATTCATATTAGCCTAATATGTTTACCCTAATAAATTTATTATAGCCATAGAATAAATTGAACACAAATTTTTGGTCTTAAGCATTTTTAAATTCACCATAATAATATTTTATGGTGTTTTACACCATAAATATTAATTTATGTGAAATGTTTGCTACTATAATATATATGTTTTCAACTATACAATTAAAATCATAATATAAGTTGCACACAAAAGTGTATGTTTATTACAATAATTTATGTTTGCCTTTAAACACATTTTCTAAATGAGCAAACATTTATTGTCAAAATTAACAGTGTGTGTTTATAAAAAAAAAAAGATTTCTGTCGCGTCATTTTCCGTTCGTCAGCGATAGTTAATAACATGTGTGATTATAAATTAATAAAAACATTTTTCGGGGAGCAAAAGGCCATGCTGCCTTGCAAATTTAATTAAATAAATTATTATACGTTTATTGAAACAGAACGCAATTTTTAAATTTTAAATAAAACACAGATATTTAAAAAAAAAATCGTGAAACTTTATTATATCGTAAAGTAGACAGAATGAGGTTATGTATGGAACAATATATCGTGCAGATGGCCGCCGCGGCTTTGCTGGCATGCACGCGATCTTTTAATGAAATTTTCAATGACCGTTTTGCATGAATGCTGCGGTATTTCATTAATAAGCGTCGTCGGCTTATTCGCGTAAACCATCGACTTCAAAAAACCCCAAAGAAAAAAATCTAATGGTGTTAAATCGCACGATCTGGGCGGCCAATTCTGATCTCCAAAACGCGAAATAACACGACCGGGAAATGACTGATGCAGCAATTGAATTGTTTCTCTGGCTGTATGACATGTGGCGCCGTCTTGTTGGAACCACATGCCCTCCACATTCATTTCTTCAATTCTAGGCAAGAAAAAACTGGTTATCATTTCACGATACCGAACACCATTGACTGTTTGCGCTTGACCTGCCTCATTTTCATAAAAAAAAGGTCCAATGATTCCTCCGGCCCAAAAACCACACCACACAGTGACACGTTGAGGATGCATTTGCTTCTCGTGAATCACTCGAGGATTTTCCTTACCCCAAATGCGACAATTCTGCCTATTGACGAAGCCATCAAGATGAAAATGGGCCTCGTCACTAAAGATGATTTTATCGGCAAAATCAGCATTTTCATGTTGTCTCTCCAATACCCAATTAACGAACTCCCTTCGCTGTCCATGGTCAGCTGGCTTCAGTTCCTGAGTCAATTGAACTTTGTATGCATGAAGATGCAAATCTTTCGTCAAAATTCGCGGCAAACTGGATTTGGAGACACCAATTTGCTGAGCTCGGTGTCGAATCGAGGTGGATGGAGTTTGAGCGACATCATCACGTACAGCTGCGACATTTTCGGTCGATCGACCTG
Organism: Eustalomyia histrio; assembly: GCA_949748255.1. Classification (NCBI taxonomy): domain Eukaryota; kingdom Metazoa; phylum Arthropoda; class Insecta; order Diptera; family Anthomyiidae; genus Eustalomyia; species Eustalomyia histrio. Next base: position 61,012,650 of record OX456524.1, read on the forward strand.
GTCGATGGCGCGTTGTTGTCTTTACATCACTAACAGACCCAGTTTCGGCAAATTTATCCATTAATCTCTTTACAGTTGACTCTTTTGGAGCATTATTGTGACCCCAAATTGATCGCAATTTGCGAACTGTAGCCGCAAAACTTTCACCATTTTGGTAAAACAATTTCACAATGAGAATGCGTTGTTCATTCGTGTAGCGCTCCATTTTTACTAACCTCGTGCCTTCTACTAGCAAACAATAACAATTGTTCAAATGTCAAACAATGACACTTCGAATGTTGCCAGATTTAAAAATTGCGTTCTTCTTGGGACACCCTTTATAATTAGAAAAATACATACCTTAATTCATACATGTGTAAATACGTATAAATTACATTGTCTTTCTTGCAGCCAAAAAAAAACATACAACATTAAAAACGCCATTGAAATTTTGACGCAGAATTTTGTTATAAGCCCCAAATTTTTTCAGTAACAGTTCAACAATATATTAATACAGTCGATTTCATAATAGAAATTAAAGGTTCGTTTGTCTTTGACTTTATGTTACAAGTCTTAAGTGCGGGGCAAAAAATACTCGTATGTTTGCAATTATATTTTAATGTATATATGTATACCTATTTAATAAATAATAAATCTTTGAAATTACATTTTCTATTTGTTTTATTGTGAGAACTATATAACATGTTGACATAGACATTTTGCATGGTATAATAATATGTTCGAGATAATAATTAGCTACAAATATTATATCTGAACATATATTGTTACTTAAAACATGTTTGACACAATCATAATCCACAAACATTAATGATAGTTTGCGATTGTGATTGTATCAACCATGTTTTTTCTTTGCGTGCGCCATTTTTCGGATCAAATAAGATATGACGTGATCTGTTATTATATATTTGAGGGTGGACCAATAAGTCCGCGACTTTTTGAATGAAACACAGTTTTTTTTTACAAAGCCTCTTATGAGCTCTATAGAAAGTGCACTTTGTTCAACATTTATCCAATTTTTTGTTTCCCTTCCAAAAAATAAGATTTGTCAAAGTCATCAAAACAGGTTTGTTTGGGAGATAATTTAATCGATGGCGTCAAATCTCTTTCCGCCGAAACATTATTTTCTGGTTTGGAAACAAGAAATAGTGACTCGGAGCTATATCCGCCGAAACATTATTTTCTAATTTGGAAACAAGAAATAGTGACTCGGGGATATATACGCGGAATATGGCGGATAAGGGAGCAATTCGTACCCTAATTCATGGATTTTTACTGCCATTTTCCATTTTATCCTCAAACCTCAAGTCACTCGATATTCTGCTATCAATGGCTGTCAAAAACAAACTAAATGCCACAATTTGTTTAAAGTTTGACAGGAATCAACTGAATGATGTCTGTTGACAGGAGCACTGTTGCCCTTTTAGTTAAGAGGAGGGAAAATCAAAAGGTCACGGACTTATAGACCCACCCTCGAATGACTATATATATTTATATCGGAGCTTTTTCCATCACGTCTTATTAAAACTTTGATATGACAGACAAATTACGAAAATGTATAAAAGTATGAACCTTTCAAAACTTTCGGACTTTTTTGCACTTTTTTTCTCTAAAAAAAAGTCCCTACATCTTAGCAAATCCGGTTTTTGTAAATCTAAAAAGATTTGTATCAAAGCGGAAAAAGCGTAAGATTAATTTTTATCGACTCCTAAGTTTCTATAAATTTCTCGATCGCAAATATTAAAGTAGCCTCTGCCTTAAGGCCTAGTCCCTGAAACTTGGACTAAAAATATAATTTTATTCTCATATTGCAAAATATCCTTCTCTGATCCAATTCCAGTTTTAACAAATTATTTTCCTCATTTACCGCTGGCGCATAATTTTTGCTATTTCCGGTAAAATACATTTTAAATTACATAAGTACATTTGCAATTCGTTTTACTAGCAATTTGAATCTCAAGTTTAACAAGTGGTTTGCAATCACATCAGGTGGACACTTTTCATTTTCACACTAACATTGAAATTTTATTTGAACATAAAAAATTAATTAAAACAGCCCTTGTAATCTATATTTTAAATCATTTATACAACAACAAAAGCGAAACAGTAAAAAAGTAGGAGGCGCCTACAGTACAACAAGATGATATAAACAACAAAAATAATGGAAAAAAAAATTAACAAAACACTGTGATCTCATTGGCATATAGCGTGCAATTAGAAGCGAAAAAAACCCACGCAGATATGAAAGAAAAACTTTATAATAAGAGGAACAACAACAATACAAACTAAACTCTTGTTGTTATTGTTGGAAAAAGATAATATAATACGTATCTAGATACGGCAAGAGATACTTTAGTTTGATAACACACATGAGCTAAAAACAAGAAACTGAAAATAATAACAAAACGAAAACAAAAATCCAAAAGAAAATGAAAAAACGATATGAAAGGAAGTTTTGCACGTGGTTTCATTCAACCATGGATTTATTGTTTTATCCGTAAATTTATCTAAATGTTGTTTTTAGCATAGTATTGGTGCATACAATATGAGGGGGATGATAAATAAGATTCTCATTTTTAGCATTGGAAAATGTACTTTTTACACTTGAGCGCCCGTTTAGTTTTATTGGCGAAAATGGGTTTTAGCAGACAATTTGATGCAACTTAAAAACTAGAAAAGCTATTAAAATTGTATGCCCAGATTTGTATTTTAAGTTCATTTAGATATATCTTAACATAAAACATATTGTTACCTATATATTCGCTATATTTTCCTTAATGCAATCATTATAATATTTTGTTCATGTTTTGATTAAACGTGGTTATTGATAGGAAAAATTGCTTTTTTAGAAGAGATTGTTTATGATTAATCTTTACCTGAATTGAAACCTTGCCCTATCCTGGTACCGATCATGCAGAACGAGGCAGTAAGTAACGCATGTGTTTGTTATATTTTACATTGGATATTAAAAAAAAAGCCAGTGCTTGATTTTTACCTGGGTATTTATCTATAATTTCTACCACAGCTGGTATTGTATGCTGTAATGAAAAACACTACACAAATATTTTGCTGTGAACAGTCAGTTGTAAAACGTCAAATTGCATAGAAGAAATATATAGGGTCCGCCATCTAACGTTTTTTTTTGTCTTCAACTAGTGCTTATTTCGTGAATGGTAACACTTACCTCATGTCTGATTTGACAGATAATTAGTTTTATCCTTCCGCTGAACGAATATGGTTGGTCCAGAGGCATAATTGGGCCATTTTCTTCGAAAATTAGCAAGGAGTGGCCGTTACAGTCAATGGCGATCGTTATCGGGCCATGTTGAACGAATTTTTGTTCACAAAAATTGAAGAGGAGGATATTGGCAACATTTGGTTTCAACAGGACGGCGCTACGTGCCACACAGCCGAAGCTACACTCGTTGTTTTGCGCCCTGTTTTTGAAGATCGCATTATCAGCCGCAGAGCTGATGTCGTTTGGCCACCTCGGAGCTGCGATTTGACACCGTTGGACTATTACTTGTGGGGTGCCGTCAAAGATAAGTTTTACGCCGACAAGCCAGAGACAATTGACGCTTTGAAGGACAATATTCACACAATCGATAATGTGCTTAAAAATTGGACCGATTGTGTAGGCTACTGCATGGCCAGCCGAGGCAGCCATTTGAATGATATTATTTTCCATTATTAACCGGAAGGATTGTACTTTCAAATAAAAAAAGAAATTTAAGATAATATTCAGTAGTTTTTTTTATAGCATTTTCAAAAAAAAAAAAAAGTTATTTGGCGGACCCTATACAAATATTTATAAATTTAAAGGAGCAAGAAGAAAACAATAAATATAAAGCTGAAGGTGAAAAAACTGGTATTCACTTGAGACTTATTTGTTATGATACACAATGCAACATGTAATAAACACAGCAAATGAAGTAGTCAAGTTGTATCAGATTTTTAAGTACAATTTACCAAAATAAATTTTACACTATTGTAAACTATTACACGATACAACGATACAATACCCGTTGTGAATTGAACATATTTATTCAAAAAGTAGAATTAAACCTACAAACTATATCTCGGGTAAAAGAGGTCAGAAAAATAATATCTATCAAAAGTATTTCAGTACTAAATTGGGTACTTTTAAGAATACATATGTACCTACAATTTAAAAGGTACCTTGGTACGAACTTTGTTATTCGTTGAAAACAGAGAGTAATCTAAACATGTAAAATTTTTTCCATATCGTTGAGAAAGAGAGTAAAGAGGTGTTGTTGTGTGTTTTTGTTTTTGTGGAATAGTATTTTGTTGTTGTTATTTGCTGTTATGTGTTGGAGTTCGTGCTTGTGTGTTAGTGCTATATGGTGGGCATATTCTATTTAGAAAGGTTGCTGATATCATTAGTATCTGTTAAAGCAGTATCGGTTCAACGTCAGAACCGTACGCGTCTGTGTAATCAATTTTTGTTGTTAAAATTTTTGTTGGCTTTGGTTAAAAACAAAATATAAAAAAACACTACAAAACCTTTATATTAATTTAAACTGTAATATTAAACCATTATGAAGTAAAAAAGCTTAGCTTTTGATTAATACATAATTACATATATTAAAAATAGCAGCAAAGAACTTTTTTTTTTTTACATAACAAATATTACCTTAGAGGTGTTTAAAATAAAAGAAAATAATAAAAAATTAACTAACACTATTAACAAAATATGTGTGAAACATCATTTAGAACTTAACTAAATTATCCAATACACTTTTCAACCGCAAACAGCAGCAGCAGCAAAAAAAAAACTGCATCATAATAAACATCAGTGTGTATGTTGCCTCAGTGTTAAGGAAAAAAAAATCTGTTAAAAAAATTTGTCGATTTTTTTTTTTCGGTTAAAATTGGAAAAACAGCGCAACACAATATCACTTAGCTTTCAACCACTACTATAGTATATATTTGCTACTTACATATATACATGCATGTATTACAACTACTACCGTATGTGGAAAAATCACAATTTGTGTAACGTTATTTGTTGATTGCACATTGACGGGTAATGTGCGTGCAACGCGTTATAGAAAAGAACTTTTTTTCATAAAAAAACAACGAATTTTGTAACAAAATCGAAATAAACAAAATTTTAACATTTTAACTTAATTTTGAAAAAAAAACAAGTGCAGTGATGAAATTATATGAAAAAATATATAAATAAAGCAACGAAAAAATTATAAATAAATTAAACAAATATTGTACCTTTTTACAAAAAAAAAAAAACAAAGTTTATTAAAAATTATAATAAAAAATAAAAAAATTTTAAATTAAAACACTCAAATCTTGCCAATTTATCAAAAAAAATATATATATATATTTAAAATACCATAAAAACAATACGTGCCGCAAATAAAGTGTCTTACGCCTTAACAATTTATTAATAATTAACACAAAAATAAATAAAAACAACATTTTTTAAAAATATTAAAACAAAATATTTTAACTTTTTACGCTTTATTAAGAAATTTATATAAAAAAAAGCTTGCCAATACATATTATGCTAAACCTAATAATAAATAATATAATTTTTTGTTTAATAAAATAAATTTTGTATAATAAATAAATTTGAAAATTTTATGAATAAAACACAGTGTGATATTTTTATTAAATATAAATTACCACAAATAATTAACTTAAAATACTAAACTTAACTGTTTTTTTTTTTAAGTGAAAATTCAAACAAAATTATTAAAAATTATAATTTAATATATCCTAAGATTTCTCTAACCCTTTGGATTATAATTTTCTGCCACAAGATCATTGCAAAAAAGGTAAGTTTTTTTAAAACTATATAAAATAATAATTTTTTCAAAAAAATCGTGTTATTAAAATTGTTAATATACCGTCGCTTAAACACAGGTTAAGTAAGACTTAAAAAATATATTTTTTTTGTTAAACGTGCATAAAGTTAAGCATGTAAACCTATAAATAAAATGTTTAGAAATGTTAATCCAATAAAAAATTTTGTTAAACTACAAAGTAACAGTCAATTAATTTTTTAATTGATTTAATAAAAATAATTATCAATATGACAAATGATAACTTTTATGTGTGATTGTTTTAATATTTATAATAATTTTTAATAAAATCCATTATGAAATAAATTGATTATAGATTTGTTATTCATTAAAATTTTTGATTGGAGGAATTGAAGAAATATTTTGGTTTTGTTGTTATACTAGAGTTGGACATTCTAGTTCATTTCGTTCACACACTAATAGTTCAATTTATATTTATATATTTTAAGCTAATTTTGTTTAGAATTATCAAAAAATCATAGACCAATATAATCTTATAAATCAGGGAAGGCATACATTTTTTTTAGTTGTTAAAATATTTGACGTGCCACACTAAATAATTTTTAATTGAAAGTAATTTTTTATTTAAAACTTTCAATATCTCTGTCATATATTTGCTTTTAGATACGTCATTTCCTTTTAAACCCATCATTACATTTTTACAGTTTTTTTTTTTTAATTTTTTCCCAATTTTCTGCGGCATTTTTTCATTGAAACATTTAGCATCTATTTACCTAAAGCTCTTAAAAACATTTTTCGGATTTTGTTGAACAAAAATATTGTCAGCTATATAAATTCGTTGGTAAAAGTATACTAATAACCATACAATTTAGTACATTTGAGTTCTTTGGTTACATAATAAAATTATTTTTTTTTCTTCAAAATATTAAAGAAATCTTCATTCGTGCCACTGTTGGCACACGTCTTTTTTTTTATTATCCCTGTTGTAATGGATTGAAAGAATTTTGCGAACTAGATGAACCCTAATGCCCAACTCGAGATTATATTTACTACCGGTTTAAGTACCTTTATTGACTTAAGATTTTATAATTTAACACCACATTGATAGAATTTTGTGCGTTATATTAATAATTAATACAATTCATTACCTGAATAAAACAAGTTTCATTAAATCAATTTTAAGTGTATCAAAACTGTTATTATAATGAAAAAAATTCATTATTGGTAATAAATATTTTATTTTTATTTAAAACTTTTATTTTTCTCAAAATGTCTTTATACACACATTAAAATAAAGTGCCAGCGAAATGGAAAGATCATATTGGTTGCGACAACAAATAAATTCGGTTAACACAACTATATACAAAAGTGATTGCTCAATATTTTGGGTGTTCTAACTAAAATTCTGTTATGTTAATCGATTGTTGTTATTAAAACCAAAATTCAGTTGTACAAACCGATTTCAGTCGTAAAAACAGAAATAAAGTTATAAACTTGCAAAATTTTTCTCCGTGTATAATTTCACTAATTCGTGAAATTATCTTTAGTCATGTTCTTAATGAAGGCGTTAATAGATTTTAGAAAAGATAATTCATTAAAACAAAAAAATGTATATAAAATAATAAAAAAAGAATCAACAAAAAATTAAAATTACTTCTGATTATAATGAATTTAAGATGTCATCTAAAAGATGTTTTAATTACATACATATTGTTCGAATCATAGTTCATTGCAAATTTTGCCTCTTCTCGAAAAATTTTCTTTTCCATATCATCTAAGAAAGTGTTATCTGGGGAAAAAAAAGAAACAAAAAGTACTGTTTTATGCGAAAAATTAATTTTATAAGTTAAAATTTTTGTTTAAAAAAAATGTTTAACATTCTCATTAACTTTATGAATTGTGTTTAATAAATTATAAAAAAATCTAATGAAATTATTCAAAACAACAATGAAATTTCATACAGTTAATGAAAATGTTCATTAAATCAATGAATAAGTTTTAATGAAACTGATTCTTTTATATTATGAACGTACCAGTTTAGGTCTACCATTCACTGTGATCCTTAAAATGGTTACTAATTCAAAACTTTATATTAAATAAAAAAAGAAAATAATTTGTTTTAAAGTTTATTATAATTGTAAATTTTGTAAATATTATTTAATCTATCTGTTTTAATTATATAATTTTAATTTTTATCAGGCTCGAAATCATAATTTAATCACTAACTTTTTTTATTTAATGAAAAAAATTGTGAGGATCAGCGCTAGAGATGTAAGAAACAACACTCAAATATAAGTATGCCACATTCCCAATTCGTTCCTAGAAATGGAAACATTAACAATTGCAAAGGCAACCCTGTCAATTTGTGCTTTGAAAATCGGAGGGTAATTCGAAATAGATGGAAAAAGCTCAGTTTGTACGGGTAATCATACACTAACTATGAAAAAGGAATTTCGCATAGTCATATTCTTTAGGGTGTGTTATATACGAGTAAAAGTCTGTTCAAAACCATGAGTTGCTTGTGGGTTGGGTGGTTCTTAAGGAGGCTGGTGATGACCTGTCCGCTCAGGTCGAAAGTGTGCACTCCCTCTAGCGCTGATCCTTACAATTTTTTCCATTTAATAAAAAAAATTAGTCTTTACTATTCGTTAGTAACATTAAATTATAATCTCGAGCCAGATATAAATAAAAATTATATAGTTTATTATAATTATTATTATAATTTTTCAAAATGGCTAAAAAAACTGCAGACATTCCTCAAAATTGTATAACAAAATATAAGAAATATCAAAACAATAAAAATTATAAAAAAATCAAATGTTTTAAATTTGTACACCGTTCAACGAGAGATAATCTGCCTCTACCTCTGTTAATTGACTCTGGCCGAGGTTTCAAGAAGTTTTAATAGAAACCGAAAAGTTAAGTTTTATGATTTTTTTTTAATATTTGCGAAAAAAATTAATTTTTTGCAACTTTGCAAATTTTCTGTAAATATTATTGGAAAATGTTTGTAAGAGAAAACAATTTAAAAAAAAAAACAAAAACATAACTGAGTTAGAAACATTTTTTCTAAATTTCCTGTATTTTATTTAAACAAGATGACAAGCACCTCAAATTTTTTGTATTGGGTAAATACAACATATTTAAAATTTTGCTAATGATTTTAAAAAAATTGATCTTAAGGAATAGAAATAAACTAATTTGCACTTTTTGGAATGGATGTAGTTTTTCCATTATTCTTATCTGAAATCCGACTGGATTTAAAATATTGTCTTAAAAGTTTAATTTATTCTTATTAGCACCATTTTCACAATACCTCGTTAGCTGATAACTGGAACTTTAATCGATACATTTGTTTTTTATATAAAATTTGAATTTAACCCTTAAGATGGATGTGGTGGTAAATTTTATCGTAAAGTTAACAACCTTCAGTAATATTTGATTTTTGGAATCGATTGCATCACGTAATAATTACTAATGGCAAGTAATGAGTTCAATAACAGGGGGTATTTTTATGATATATATGCTAAACCATGCCAGTTCACGCACTGAAAACACATGGTTGCAACATGATCACTGCTACTATATTGCTGCATTCGGGTATGGTTGTCGCAATTAAGTGATTGGTTTATAAATATGTTCTAACCATCAATATAGTAGCGACTATCATTATTATAGTAAATATTATATTATTTCATGCTTGCCACTTTTTATTTTATAACATGATTGGCTGCAACTATACTCACGTAACAAAAATTCTAATTGTAAAAAAAATATTTTAATTATGGAACTATAAAATGCTTTCAACAATCAATGAATAATTATAAATCAAATAAGATATGACTGACATTTACATTCATAATACTGTCTTGTTTTCACAAAAAACAAAAACAAAAAAAAAAAAAGAATGTATCAGTGCAGTCACCCATGTAAAAATTATAATATATGATCATTTTCACTTGGGCGGTTCCACTTTCGAAAATGCCTTATGAATAACATATAACATTGTAATTTAAACTAATACATTCATTTTCAAAAAAAAAAAAATCATTGTAAAGAACATTTTATATTTTTTAATTCTTTTCAATAAAAATAATAATATATTTTTTTAAAAAAAGGTTTATTAAATCATTTCTTTTAAAATAGGGACTTCCTTGTAGAAAAATTACGCAGAATATGATTTTTTTACATTCTGAAAACTTTTCATCATGAAAAGTATTTAGATTCTAAAAAATTTTTCTAGTAAAAATATTTTAAGATTCTGAAAGAAAAATTCTGACACTAAGAACTATCTAAAAAAAATCTTATTATGGTAAAATTTCAATATTATTGTACGACTATGGTTGGCACAATTAAAATTCCAAAAATATATTATTATTGCCTTCAAATATGAATGTCCCAACCATGTTTTTCTCTGGGCGATCATTCAACATTCTGGATGTGTAAAAAGTTCTAAAAGCACCTACATGAGTAAAAAAATAATAGAGAAAAAATAAAAATAATTTATATATTCTACTAAATAAGTAGACATATTTTAAATAAAGTTTTATAAAATCACAGCTGAATGCATGAACTTTAAAATTATAAAAAATTATCTCCTTTTAGCTCAATACACTTAGTCCAGCGTTTCTATAATTTTTGTATCCCTTCCAAAAAATAGGATTTTTCGAAATCCATAAAATAGGCATTTGTTTCATCAATAATTTCATCGTTGGAGCTAAATCTCTTACCACCGAGCCATTTTTTTAGGTTTGGAAATAGAAAATAGTCACTGGGGGCTAAATCCGGAGAATATGGCGCATGAGGTACCAATTCGTAGGCCAATTCATGGAATTTTGCCATTGAGACAACACACATGTGCACCCGTGCATAATCTTTATGAAAAATAACTTTTTTTCTTGGCCATATGGGGTAGTTTTTTTTCAATTGTCTTTAAATTGGTCCAATAAGTTGGCATAATATTCGTCGTTTATTGTTTTAACCCTGCATCCCAAAAAACTGTTGCCATCACCTTATTGGCCGATAAACTTACCATGGCCTTCTTCGGAGTCGGTTCACCCGAAAAAAACCCATTGTTTAGACTGCTGCTTGGTTTCCGGAGTGTTATAATGGATCCATATTTCATCCACATCCGCAAAAACTCATTCGAATTGCGGTTAAACACCTGCAAACAATCCTTTGAAGTTGTCACACGATTACGTTTATGGTCAATTGAGAGCAAACGCTGCACCCACAATCTCACGCACTTTTACTCTTCGATCGGACAACACCATATCGTGGATTTATTTTCGACATTTTCGGGTTAATTGACCTCAATTGGCCGTCCAGAACGTTCAGCGTTATTTGTACTTGTGCGACCACAACGAAAGTCAGTAAACCACTTTTTTAGCATTAAAATCGATGGTGCAGAGTCCCCACAGTATTTATCAAGCTTTTCCTTGGTTTGATTGACGGTTTTTTTTTCTCGCAAAAATAATGTTTAATGAGCTCTCGAAATTCACTTTTTTTCCATTTTTTAAAAAATCCACGAGGTTGTATGTTTTGAACAGCTGTTAAACGCAAAGTTAATGGCGGAACTTGCTCAAAATTTGACAGTAGTCTATTAAAATTTGACAGTAGTCTATTCACTCGATGGGAGCAGTGTTGCATTTCATATAACTACGAGGGAAGTTCGAAAAGTCACGGACTTATTGATCTGCCCTCGTAAATATAAAGTGTACTTAAACTATATTTTGTTAAAACCGAAAATTTTATTCATTTCCTTTGTTTGAACCACTTAAATGATATAAAAAGTTTCTGTTGTTACTTCATCGGGGATGCAGTTTTTGTAGAAATTTATTCGATCACGAATACCGTAATTTGACCCCTAATTATTTTGAGCTGTATCGTTTTGTCCGATTTATAATTTTTTTTTTACTAAAAACTTGTTAATTTCAGCAAATTTTATTTTATGGCACAACTTAGAAGAATTGCTAATAAACTAAAATAAATTAAAAAGTTTTTTTTGATTCAAATTAATTTCAAAGAGCATTTTGTTAAGAAAATGCAAAAAAATCATACAAATTTAAAATTAATTAATGTTTACAAATACTTTAAAATTAAAAAAAAAAAACTTTTCAACTTTTGTTTTTCTTGCTAAAGAATTTTTTAACTATTTATATTATTTAAAAATTTTTATTAATTATGTAGTATTCATTTTATATACCATAAACAATTTAATATATACAAAATATGAATAAAATAAAAAAAAATATTAAATTACAGACAAAAAATATTAATTTAGCCCACGAACCAAGAATTGATGAGAATTTCAAAATTTTAGATATGACTAAAAAAAAATATATATATATATTAAATAGGCGCATGTTATTTCAATTGGGTTTAAATTACCCATGAGAAGCAGAAAAAATGGGAACTTTTAAAATAATTGAAAATTTCAAAAATTTAAAAGTAACACAAAAATTTTAAATAGCTCTAATTACGATAAAGCGCCAATAAACTAAAAAGAATTTCAATAAGCCAATAATAAAAATAAAAAATACGAATACTAAGCAAAAATATTAACAAAAATATTTTTTCATTATTTACAAAAAAAAAATCTTTTTAAATTCTTAACAAAACATTTAATAAACAATTGAACACTTATCAAGAAATCAAAAAAAAAAAAAAAAAACAATATGAAATACAATAACAAAATAAACGATCAATGATCAAAATTAATTTATTTCAATTTACCACACGAATAAATGGGTGCCCTGATAAAATACAAACAATTCTCTGTGTGAAATTCAGTAAAATTGAATACAAAAATAAAAACCCTAACAAATTTACAAAAGTAACTGAAAAAAAAGTTCAAATGTCCACGATACCCTTTCAATTCATTTGCATATTGTGTATTGATATTTTTGTCTTTTTTTGAGCAAACAAAAATAAATGTTCACTCCTACAATCAGAAGCAATAGCGAAGTAAATGTCGACTTAATACACTCACAAAATTTTGTTTGTATTCAATTGATATAATAATCCCTGCAAACATTTGTATGATAGTTTCTAAGAAAATATTTAAGCTATAATCAAATATTCCGAAAATGTTTTACTTCTTTCATTTGGAAGATAATTCGGCGAAAATTAAACAGAATTCGAAAATTATATATTTTTTGTTGTAATTTTGCGGTAATTTTATCTTTTTATCATGTGGAAGATAAAGACAAATTGTTTGATTTTATTTTGTCTTTTTGAAAAAAAAAAAAAAAATAGAACAAAATTTAAGCCAGGGGCATTCGCGATCGAATAATATTGTTTGAAAATTGTTTAATAAGTAACTACAATAATACTTATAATTAAAACCAATCCAATCTAAGACCAAACTATAACATCACTGATGGGAAAACATTTCGTTTAAATGTTTTATTTTCAGAAATAAAAAAAAACTAATTTGCATCGAAAAATTACGATCACGAATATTGTAGTTCGACTCCAGAAATATGGCAGGCAACTCGGTTTTTGTTAAAAACAATATTTTATGTTTATGAATGAGCACTCAAAAAAAGTTTGTAAAGTCAGCAAAAAATATTGCTGAGTAGCAAAATTTTATTCAGGAGGTTACTTGCAGAAAAATTTTTAATGTCAGCAGAATGGTGTTGGTGAAATCAGCGAGCTGATTTAAGCAAAAGTTGTGGTAACACTTAGGCGATTGCAAATAAATTATTCTTGCTAAATCTAATAAATTTTTTCATGAATATTAAAAGATAGAAAAAATTTTTTAGAAAAATTATATTTTAGTTAATTTATTTGCTAAAAATTAAGGCCTAGGCATTTTACAAATTTTTAATTGAAAATCTAAAGCTATTTATATACAAATAATTATAAATTTTATTTGAAATTTTTAGGGTTCGAGATCATAATTAAGAGAATTTTGGAAAAATTTTTTGCATCTTCTCTTAATTGTAATCTCGATCTATAATAAAACTAAAACTTACAGATTGAAATAATACATACCAAATTAACAATAATTATACAAAAAAGCATTTAATTTTCGCTAAATTCCATAAAGGATAAACAACCACTTCACCCTTTGATAGCCAATTACTAAAAAAAATTAACAATTTTTGAAATTTACACTAAAATATCTTGAGCAATAACTAAGTATCTGAAAAAAGTAACTTATATCTGTGAGAGAAAATATTGTTAAGAATATAACGAAAACTTTATACAAATTGACCAACTAGTTTTGAAAATTTTTGCATTTTTTTTGGAGAAACATCAATGCTTACAATTGTATAGAATGGGTCTTAAAAGGTAAAACAAATCGGAGTTAACACAATTTTTTTTTTTATATTCACATTTTCTAGATACACTTTTTAGCGTCCTTTTGTTTGAAATGTTTATGAAACATACAGGGTGTCCGAGGGAAAGGTACACTACTTTGCTTGTTTATAATTTTTGATTAAATGAAAGAGAATGTATCTTATATTGATAAATGTTTTATTTAATGTCGGCAATTATGTATGGAATATAATACCAGATAAATGTCCGCCTCTGTTAGCCTCACAAATGCGAGCCCTTTTGAGCACATTTTTCATTACATTCTCACACATTTCACGCGGTATTTCAATTATTTCATCACGAATATTTTGTTTGAGTTGCTCAAGCGTTTCTGGTTTGTTTGCATAAACCTTGCTTTTCAGATATCACCACAAAAAGAAGTCCGGAGCAGTCAAATCAGGCGACCGTGGAGGCCAATCAACATCACAATTTCTTCAAATAACTTGGCTGTATGCGATGTGGCACCGTCTGGTTGATACCACATTTTAATAAAGCCCAAAGCATGCATGCAGTTGTTGCGTTAAAAAGTTTTCAACTATATCACGATATCGCTCCCCATTCAAAGTTACTGTTACGCCGTTTTCATTTTCAAAGAAGCAAAGTCTAATGATTCCTCCTTCCTGCACACCAGACTGTCACTTTAAATGGATGCAAAGGTGACTGATAAATAATTTGAAGGTTTTCCATTGCACAGAACCGACTATTCTGTTTATTCACATATCCATTCAAATGAAAATGTGTCTCGTCACTCATTATGATTTTTTCATGAAAATCGGGGTTGTCATGGACGAGCTGTAACATACCATTGGCATATGTACGGCGGCGTAAATGGTCTTGTGGAAGAATCTCTTATGTCAACAGAATCTTAAATGGAAACAAATGCAAATCCTTGTGCAAAATTGTGGCCAAAGTTGTCCTTTGAAGACCAAGATCCTGAGCACGGCGTCGAATTGAGGTTGATGGATTGTTTTGAACACTTTCTTGGGCAGCAGTAATGTTTTCAGCCGATCTTGCAGTACGTTGTGATCTATGCTTGGGTCTATCAACTACAGACCCTGTTTCTTCGAAATCATTCACTACACGATAAATATGTAGTGTGTTTTGTTGGAACGTTATTTCTCCCAAAAATTTCACATAACTTTCTCATCGTCAGGGTAATCGATGATTGATTTTGATAAAATCTTTTAACGATTAAAACACGTTGGTATATCGAACATTTTTACATAATAAATTTGCCACATGTCTACTCCACGACTGCCAAATATGAACTGTCAAGACTAATGTTTACCAAAATGGCGGCAAAACAAAGTAGTATACCTTCCCGGCAGACACCCTGTAGATACAACAATATTCCACGGTTGTATTGTTTACGTCTTGAATGAATTGTATTTTTAGTGTTCTTTTTTGTCTGTACTACATTTATCTGTTTGTTGTCCTCACTATAAATAAGGTGATCAGCACAATTTTGTTAGCAAAAAAAAAAAAAAGTGGAAAATTAGTTTAAAATTAGTTTATTGCAGAAAATATAACTAAAAATTGCTGAAAACTAATATACTTAATATCAGTCTTTAATTATATAATACAAATAAATTGCTTATCTTGTATCGTGTAGTATATTAAGGGATGTTATTTTTTATACCCTCCACCATATATGGTGAGGGTATATATCAGTTTGTCATTCCGTTTGTAATATGTCGAAAAATAGGTTTAAGACCCCATAAAGTATATATATTCGTGATCCTTATGCAATTTTAAGTCGATTTAGCGATGTCCGTCTGTCTGTCTGTCTGTCTGTTGATATCACGATCACGACGCGAAGACGCAAGCGGTGGTGCCTATTTTTACCCAGATTATTGAATATCCTCCCGAGCAGTTTGGTATTTAAAATGAGCAAAATCGGTCAAGCGGTTCAAAAGTTATGAGTGAAAATGTTAACGTACCTCTAAATTTTCCATACAAATTTGTACAATTTTTCTGTATCTATTTTTTTTTCTGTTAAGTAAGTAAAAATGTTATTAAGTCTTCTTATTGTTCGATTACATTTATTGTCTTACATACTATGATAACTAAGTTAACGTAAAAATGAACAATGTTAAAGTCGCTAACAGAGCAGACCTCTGTAAATAACATTGCTAAAACTAAATAACAAAAGTTCGTTACATAAATTGACAAAACATATTCATATTACAGTTCATGCAAAATTTAGTATATACGTATATCATCTTCATCCCCTTTGGTGGAGGGTATTCAAAGATTCGGCACAGCCGAATTTAGCCCTTTTTTACTTGTTATATTCTGCGATCTAGTAGATGTATCTTGAAGGAGTGTTGCTTTCGTATTTCTTAAAAATGTTGCTTTGGAACGGTTATTGACTATCGAAGTGCGGTCGTTCCGCAATAATAATATAATAAATTGCAATTTTGAATTATTAAAATATTGCAATGTTTGCGGGGACAATTAATATATTAAAAAACAACCTTTGATGGTTGGTTAAACTTTTTTTTTAATGTTTGTTAAGTGTTTGTGTGTTCTTTTTAATATAAATGAATATTTTTTTTGCATGGACATTTAGCAGAAGAAGAAAAAATGTATGATGATCAGTTTATATTATTTCAATACACCTATCCCCTGAACAACATAGGTATTGCATTAAAGCAAATAATGAAAATTCAACATTAAGTGTATTTTGGGGCACAGTGAGCAGTTTCTACACTTGAACCCACCTTGTCCAACACACCTCAATTAAAGTATCTTATCTATTTTAGAATTTCAGCAAACCCTTAGTAATATGTTGTTGTTGCAATGCGTATTACCTGATAATACATTAAACCCCATACTTTGAAACTTTACCCTTGTATTACTTAAGATAACAAATTAAATATTTTTAAAAAACTCCTTTTGCAGGTAGTAAGTTTTCATATAAAAACGCGGTCTCTATCACAATGAACCGGTCACTTGCCGTGTCCTGTTATGATGTTACTAGGTAGGAAGTCACCTTGATTATTAAAGTAATACGATTTGTACACTCACCGAAAAAAGTCTGTAATGACAACTGAACATTACGGGAAATTTTGCTAATTTGAGCCCAGCGGTATTTTTTTTTGCTAATCTTAGCAACACATGTCTGCTGACGTGTAGTACAATTAAATTTGTAGAAAAAAGAATTAGTAGCCGCAACTAAATTTTAGTAAACTTTTTGTAAAGCGGAATTTAAAATCTGTTTGCTAAAATCAGCAAAAAAAATTTACTAAATATTATTAATATTAGTACCAAATTTCAAAGATAAGAGCATACAATTTTTTTTATTTCTTTTTTCAAAAAATATTTTAGATAAAATGAAAAAAAATCAAATGTCTTAAAATTGTAAAATATTAACGAATTTATCATTTTGTGTTAATTTGGTAATTTCTGTTTTGAAAAATATTTTAGTTGATTTTTTTTTACTTTCAAGTCAAATTTTAATTGTTTTTAGGGCTGATTTTAAGAACTTAAAAAACTTTTTAGTGTTATTTTAAGTGGATGTCCTTTTTTTAGACATGAGACAGTATCTTAACTTCAGATCCAAGTTTTTAATCTTTGTAACATTTTAAGGCATTTTTAATTTGTAGGTGTAGGTTTTAATTCATTCAGTATCCACTTTTTTAAACTTAGTAAACTTTTTTTGTGCTAATTTTAGCAAATCGGCTTTCAAAAATTTGTAAAATGATTTCTGAAATTTTTAAAAATTTTTAAATGTTCTGTAAAAATTCTATAATTTGTAAAATGTAAATAGCAAAAAGATTTGCTAAATAGTAATTGTTTTACTAAAAATCAGTACGAAAATAGTAAAGTGGGATTGAAAACCGTTAACAAATTTTTCTACTAATTTTTTTTCTGAGTGTAATAGAAAAGTAAAAGGTTACCTACACTTAACTCTTCTTACCAAATTCATTACCGGGTAATTGAAAGTTTTTCTGGGAAGTCAACTTAACCACGTGTTTGCTAAGGATACCAGAATGTTGCAAAAAATACGTTTTATTATGTTTTTTTTTCTGTTTAATGGGTGCCTTCTTTTGAAGCTCTTGCTTTTATAAAACTCTGGACTCTGAAGAGACCTTTTGCCCATAGAAGGGTTTGCAATTTAAATATCAAAACATTTCGTGATTTCGTTTGCCGATTTAACAATACAAATTTTGATAGTTAATTTAACACCCTGTATTGCATTCAGAACTCAAATAAATATCAAATATGTATCAATGAACTTGTTGGTTTTAGAACTTATTTAAATACCACATTCATACTGAGCACGTATCTTCGATATTTTCGATTTAAAATAAGCCCAAATCAGGGAGGACCTTTCTATGCATTTTATATTGGCTCCATACAAATTTATATAAAAAAATCGTACAAATATCTTAAGAATATTTTTTTTGTGACCTTTATTTTATTACAAAGTGCATCCGACTATGGATCGACAACACTAAATCAAATGAAAAAATTATTCTAAGTCAATCAGTATTCTTGAAGGTGTGTCTAAGTTCATTATTTTTTGGTAGTTACAAACATCAGAACAAACTTATTATACAGCTTTTAAATCTAGCGGTTTAAGGTATAATTAGTAAATTTTGATTATGTTCCATCTCCGATATTGCGGGGTTAACAAATGGTGGCAAAAGTTGTTAATATTTTAATATTGTTTTCTTTATTTTAATATTTCTTCTAAAATAATTACATATATTTATAAAAAAAAAAGTGTTTCTTATGGAAAGGCATTTCATAGGATCATATACCAATACTTGAGTGCTTTTTTACCATTGTTGCTGCTGTTGTTGTTAAAAGGCTGTAACATTTAAAATTGTCATACATATTATATTCCTCATTAAAGTTCAATGAACACATATTTTTTCTTTTTCTGATTTGAGGGGTTTATTTTATTTTAACGAAATTTTGCTGAAGACATGTTTTGCAGCAAACAACTTGACGAGCCTGTGCAAAATATTGGAAATATGCATACACAATTTTTTAGTTGAATAATTTTCGAATATCGAAAATTTGCAACCAGTATATGTACCTGCTGATTAAAATTACGGGCATTAGTTTTTAATCTCTTCCAGGTATTCTTTCATCTAAAGTCATCTTATATTAAATCATGTTTTACTAGGGTCAGATGTATTTCAACTTTTCTTTGCTTAAATAAGGCGTCGGCGAATGTATGCTATGTTTTATTTTTATTTTTTTTTCTTTCGAACTGATTGTCAAGTTTGACGTCAATCACCACTGTGACACCGACACAACAATAATAATTTTTCGTATTGAAAATAACAAAATGAAATCAACAAAAGTTCTATAATATTGACGCACAATATTGTTGAACAGAAAAATACTTACTGCAAGTAAATTACTGAACAAACACGAGTGTTGTTTTGAGATTTTTTTTTTTTTTCATATTAGTAAGGAAATTTTTTTTTATTAATTGAAAATATGTAACAAAAATTAAAGGAAAGTAATAAAGCTTCAATTTAAAAAGTAGGGTTTATTTTTCGAGATAGCCTGTAACTTTTTTTTTAAAGATTTCATAATCGCTACAAAACTTTGGCATTGTTTGTAGTTAAAAATAGCAAAAATAATTTTTAAAATTGTTGTAAATATTGGTTAAACATCACTTTTACAAATTACTTTTGAGAATTGCTTAAAAATTTGAGTTGCTGAATAAGAAATGCAGCAGCTAAATAAATTTTATTTTGACAGTTTCAAAATATATAAATATGTATATAATCATAGTTTTCCTTTATTATAAAATTCAGCTTAGCTGAATACATAAATTTTCTGCACAATGATTAGATATAATGTTTGATAATAATTAGCGATTTTCTTTAAATGCTTTTTAATATATTTTTTTTTTATTTTATAGTCAAATTCAATAATAAAAGCGACAATGTGGATTTAAGGATTTTTAAAATTTTGTTTTTCTGAAAAAAAAAAATATATAAAACATATTGTTTAATTCTATTTTAAAAATTTTCATATATTACATTTTGCCTTAATATTGCAATTTTTATTAAATTCAGCTAGGCTAAAGACTAAGATTTTTCTTTTTAGTCCTGAAAGATTTTTTTTAAATAACTCGCATCTTATTATTTATGATTTCTTATAATTTTTTCTTGCTGAATTAATTTTATACATGGAAATGAAAAAACTTCAAACCTCTTGTTACATTACCTTTCAGTTTTAAGAAAATTCAGCCTGTTTTTATGAACAAAAGTATAGATAAATTTTTTAATAGTACCAATTTTACTTTTTGACGGTCCATTTTTAAAAATTATGCTTTGCTGAATAAAAAATATTTCAGTTTAAGTGATTTAAAGATTTTTTTTTTTTATAAAAATGTCCCTTTTTTAGTTTCAAACTTAAAAATGATATTTTAGTGTTAAATCAGCAGTTCAGTTCAAACAGTAATTTCCTTACGTTTATAACTAAAAATAAATTTTTTTTTAATATTTTTTATTAAGATAATAATCATCTAATTTCTAAAATTTATATTTTTAAGCTTTATTTTGCATTTTTTGATTAATTCAGCTAAGCTGAATAAAATTTTTTTATTTAAAAACTAATTATTCCTTAAATTATTTTGAATTTTGTTGTGCTGAATAAGATGATTTAAAGCTAAATTGGCTTAATTTTTAGAATTTTAAGAAAATATGTTGTATATTAGTTTCATTTCGTATATTTTGACAATTTTTATTTAGCTGAATATAAAAAATTTCTTCAAAAGGGTTTGAATTTAAATTTTTGATTACTTTTTATTTTATTTTAAAGATTTCTATGAATTTCGTTGTGCTGAATAGGAAAATATGTGGCTGAATTAAAGTTATTTACATAAATATTGTTTAAAAATGTATACAATTATATACATATTTGAATGACTATCATCTTGTTTAATATTTCTAATAATTTTAATAAAACTTGTAATTAAATTAGTTTTATTTAGGTAATTTAAAGAATTTTTAAGACTTGAAGCTTACATAGTAATAAATGCAAATTAAAGATGTGTTTATTTTATTTAATCTAGGCATAATTTATAATTTTGGTATACATATTCAAAATATTGTTTATAAAAAAAATTTTCTGTGGCTGAATAACACAACTTGTGGCTGAATTAGTGTTTAGGCAATATAATTTATTATGTACCATTTTTGTAGACCTAATCCTCCTCTTAACCTTTATTTGTTTCAACTTGGCCTTTGTTATAAATCATGTCCCAAATCAAACCATATATTTCATTTTATATTTTTTTGTAATTATTTGTAAAATTATTTCAATTTTATGTTTAATTTTAAAATTTCGATTTTTCTATACAACTGGCATTGGGGTGGACATATAGACACCAAAAATATACTAAAAAAAACTAAACTGATGTCTATTGACTGACATATTTTGTTGCTCTCTATACACAAAGGCCTACAACTACTTACTACGTATGCTAGTAGCCGCAGCCTGCACTGACTGACTTGTTGGCTGGTTGGCTGTATAAAGGCATTAACCAATAGTTTTTTTACCTTATAAGGAAGAAGTTTGTTAAAACAACTTGCAAAAAAAAAAAAAAATCCAAACATATATAAATTTTATCACAAATATCAATCTTAATATTTTTTAAACGAAAAAAAAAAACGACAGCTTAAGTAAATAAATAAAGATTTATGAGGCATTTATTTTAATTTAATGTATATATATTTTTTTTTGTTAAAAATAAATATAATAATTATTTAACAAAAATTTTTAAAATTTTATATAACAATTTATGACAAATGATGATAAATCAAATTCAGCACACTTCTTATTAAATAATAATAAAAATGAAACAATAAACAGTTTCTTATTACCACCATATGTATAAACGGTGGAGATGAATATGTAGTATTTATGTTGTATAAAATGGTCTTGTTAATATCATCTTCATGGAGTTGCTGTTGTTGCAGTTGTTGTTTTTGTTTTGTGTTGTTATACTTATGGTTATAAATTACTAATGAATGACATACAATTTAATTGGTTGCACTTGCTTTACACTTATGTATGTTATTGCCATTATAATCATTACGAATACAAAAACAAACACTCTACACCAACAGTATTAAATGCACAGCAGAGAAGAAGAAGAAGAACATTTTCAAAGTCTAGTCCTATTATGAACCTGTTTTAACAAAGTTAGAGAAAAGCCTACAAATTTGTCAATACCCTGTATGTGTTTTAATGTTTAAGATGTAATGACTCGTATCACAACTTTTGTCTGTCCGTCCGTCCGTCTAGCTAGCCGTCCTCCTCGTAAAGTAATCAATCTTCTATTTTTTTTTTTTTGAAAAAGTCAGTTACATTTGATTTTTATTTTTTTTTCTTATACTCTTTAAATGGTTCTTGTCTAGCATTTTTCTGATCTACATTTAGTGCAACATTAATAAAAAATTGTTTGTTTTCCAGCAATTAAAGGGTGTTTACTGTCGCTGAAAGAAATAAAATAATATAATATTGAATTGTATGACCAAATGGTGCGAAATTACATTTTTACTCGTTCGATTTCGATTTGTTAAAAATGGTATTATTTGTATTTAATTGTAATTTGTTGACAAAAAAGTCCATTTTTTTATATTGGAATTTTAATTAATTTCTAGAATGCTAATCGTAAAAAGTAGAAGACAGACACGATTTTTAAGAGATATTATCGATTATCAGTGATGTATCTTAACAAGGAAAATTTACATTTTATAAATGGTTTAATTAGAATTGTTCATGTACATACAAATAAAGAAGCTGATATGAAAGCAAGATTAAGTTGTAACAAACAAATTCAGCTATTATTTTTATAATTCAGCATAATAAAACTATTGACCATATTAAGGAATGTATTAAATAGTAAATCGTAAAATTCGCTTTAGAAGTTCTCTAACTTAGATAAAGCAATATAATTATTTACAACTCAGAAAAACTGAACTTTTGAATATTTTCAGGATAATAAAATATTAAATAAAATATCTGGAAATTAAACAGCTGAATTGTTGTAAAGTATAAAATATTTTAGGAAAACTATAATTTATAATATAAATCAGATCAGCTGAATTAAATAATAATTTTAAAACATTGCTTAATTAAAACAATTTTAATGTATAAGAAATTAAATATTCAATACAATACTTTTAACTTAGCAAAGCTAAGTACGTTAAAAGTTCAGCTAATATAAGTAACAAAATTTTTTATATTTATTAAAAAACTAATTCTGAACTTACGCCAAATTTAACAGAAACATTAATAAGGCATATAACTTGAAATTCAGCTGTGCTGAATTGTGGTATTTCACAATTCCTGAAATTAAACTTAGCTTACGAATTCAAAACTTATTGCAATTATAGGCAAACATATTTTAAAGCTGTACTAAATGGTAATTTCTTTCAAATTATCTTGTTTTGCGCTAATTAATCTTTGAAGACATTAATAAAACCTACGGTTTTAAATTCAGCTAATCTGAATTAATAGAATTTTCTAATACCGCACAGCTAAACAGGATAAGATGCTACCTAAGTTATTATTATATTAGAAACATTAATGAAACTTATACTTTTAAATTCAGCTGAGCTGAATCACCATTTTTTTAAAAATCAGCACATCACTAGAATAATGATTTTGTTTAATTAGATGTATTTAGCTAATTCAGCGTGTAATTTCAAATTCAGCTAGCTGAATTGCAATATAATTCATCTCTAACATATAATAGCTTAAAAACTCTTAAATTATAGCAAATATTGAATAATATGCAGTTATTATAAAAATTATTAATATAATAAAATTATATGTTATGCTTTTAATATCAAATTCGGCTAATATTATAAAAATGATATTTTTGAAACCTTCTAAGATATATAAAATTTTTAAGCAAAAATCTTCAAAAACTTTTATTATTAAGCTTATAATGTCAAATTTATTTGGAACAATGGGATGTTGAAATTTTCAGCCAAGCTGAATTATGTAATTATGGAATTATCGAACTTCAGCATAGCTCAACAAGTCTAAAATTAAAAATATTATAAAATATTCAGCGTAATTAACAATATTATGTTTTTTTTTTCAATTATATAAATAAATTTATTAAAATTAAAAACATTGTTCAGTTTATATTCAGCTAAGCTGAATCATATTATTTTTTAGTATTTTTTATCAACATTTTATGCTAAGAATTTTCATTTTAATTAATCTAAGTCAAATTTCTTTCCATTAATTTTCCAAAATAACATTAATTTAACCTTGTTTTTCTATAACAAATTTAAATGAAATAATGCTTTACATCTTTATATATTTTTTAAGTGCGGCTATTCTGTGCTGGATCGGTAGTGATAATATTATTATAAAAATCATAACAGTTTTGTTTTTTTAATGTAAAAGTGCTAATTTTTTTAAGACCATACAAAATTTCATGATTTTGAAGTTTTTTTTTTTTGTTTTTGTTAAGGTTGGTTTCATTTTGTTTGCGGCATGCCAGTTAAAATTTTTTTTAACAAATTTTTAAAATTGTTTTATATTTTTTTACTAGATCACACCCCTTCAATTTTTTGTTTTGTTCATAAACATTGTGATCTATGTTGAATTAAGAATAATTAAAATCATCAAGTGTTAATTTAAATCGGTTTAGCCATTTTGTATTTTCAAAAAAGGGGGAGTACGTTTTTTGATAACTGCATTTTTTTTATTATTAAATTTAAGCAAAAACTGAATTTATTGTTAACTTTTAAATTAAATCTTGTATGAAGAGAATATTTTTGGTATAATTTTTTGATTAAATTCATGTAACATTTTAAAATACATGAAATCATGTGTTGTTATTTGATATCCTTGTTATATTATAGGCTGAGACAATTGTAATTATTTAATAAGCTTTATTGTCGTCCTTTGACTGGAATGTATGTAAGTTTAACATTTCGTATATTCAAGGTATTTAAGGCTTGGTAAAACTGTAATGGTATTGTTGTGGTTATGTGGAAATTACACCAAAACCAAACCATAAAAGTAATTTAAATATTGTATGTTAATACAAAACATTAAACCAAAACTATAAAAAAACTTTTAAAATATATATCTACGTAACTATACTTAAAATAAAAATTTAAAAATTATTTTAAACAATATTTTAATGCTCCTTTAAGGTTTTTTTTTTTTACACAAAAAAACCACTTGTTGATTTATACAGAACATTTTACTAACCAAAATAAAAAACTAACACTTGTTTATCTCTCTTATTTTTTGTACAAAGTTTCATCTTTGTAACAAGAAAAAAGTAAAGAATAACTTATTTCGCAGTATAATGTTGTTGGTGATGACAACACCACCACCATGTTATATGTCTTTAGATATAAAACAAACAACAGCAATATTATAAAAAAAAAATAGTTTTAAGACTTTGACATGTTACCATAACCACCACCACCACCACCACAAACAACTTCACCACAACCACACCATCATAAGACCATTATCATCATCCATCCTTCTATAAGATCTCGTTCAAGATCTTTTTTAAATCTTTGGTATATTTTATTGTAATGGTGGGATCACGAGTTCTTGATGCATTATGCTATACATGCGCTAAATGTTTAACGCACGTTCGTCACTTGCATCATGTGTTTAAAAAAAAAAACAAAAAATATATGGATGACCAAAATAATATTTAAAAAAAGATTGTGTTCAAATATAAAGTATTGATTTGTTGTGTGCTTTTTATATATTTCAAGTTTGGTGCGAAAAAATAAAAAAAAATAAATAAATATATGTATGTAAAATCAGCTTGTCTCTTTGGCACACACAAACAAAAAATTAACAGAAACATGTATGCATTGAGACATGTGCGTTGTAAATGACTTGTGTATTGTTGAGGTTTAAAAAAGTAAAAAAAAAAATTGATATCAATAAAAATTAAAAGATTTTCAATTTAGCTTAGCTAAATTTTTTTATTAATTTTACAAAAAAAAAAATGGAAAATTTGTTTTGATCATCAATAGCAATGAAATTCTTAAATTTAGCTTAAGTGAATGAACTTATTTTTAATGATTATTTGGTTACACAGAATTTGTATTGCATTAAGTTTTTAAAATTTCCAATTCAGCAAAGTTAAATTTCATATATAAGCTACAAAGTCATACAAAATATATATATATAAAAAATATATAATTTAAAAAATCATTAAAAATTGTGCAATTCAGCTCAGCTGAATTTAGTACTCCATTTTTTTTTATAGCCCAGCTAAGCTAATTTATTTAATTTCCCAATTTAGCTAAGTGAACTTTTTAATTTAACTAAGGAAATCACATTGACACCATTAGCTGTAAAAATTTCGTTTAAATTGTTGAATTCAGCTTAGCTGAATGATCTAGATATATCAGTCAAATGTCATTACTCTCATTTATCAATTAAATAAAAAAAATTCAATTTGTTACAAAGTAAAATTCCAATACTTTTTTTAGAAATTTTAAAAAATGTATTCAATTCATAACATTCAGCTAGTTAAATTAATATGCATATTAAATTATCCTGGTATTTGTTTTATTGAAATCAATGAATTTTTACAATTCAGCCTTTAACAGAATTTAACAAACTTGTAAACAATTACTGAATGTTCCGAATTTGAGCAACAGTTAAGTTAAGCATATATATGGGAGAAACAATATCAAATGTGTCACTTCAAACGCCAGTTAAGCCCCTATGACACTATATATTTTCTTAAATTTTTCTTGAATTCCTTTTAAAATTTTTCGTAAATAATCAAAAACTTATAAAAACTCTTAAAAATTTAAGACAAAGTTAAGAAAAAGCAAGTGACTTAGCATTGGGATAGCAAAATATTATATATTTTATTTATAGAGTATCAAAAAAATAGTTATTAGGGTTTTAATTTCTAATCTTTAAGGTAAACTTAAGTGAGTGAAATATTGTAATTTATTGATTGGCCTCTAGGCCTTCAAATTACGAAATGTTGAATAAAAAAAAAAAAATTACCAAATGAAATCGAAGTTTAAAATTCAGCAAATTCAAATTGTTGTTCAGCTGAGCTGAATTATATTTTTTTAATAAAAATTGATTGATTTAATTGTGAAATTGTTAAAAAAAATTTAAAACTCAAGCTGTGGATTTGAATTAATTTTTAAATTCAGCTACCAATGAGCAAATTCTATATCTCCACCTAAAGAAATTATTTGTTCTTATGAAAATTTTGGAAAATAATGTTTGGATAATAATAATAATTTTTTGAATTTAAACAAAAAAAAAAAAAAAAATAGATATGTTTTTTCTAATTTTGCTTAGCTGAATAAATTCGAGTAAAAGTGAAATTTATTTATAAATTTAATTGATTATTTATATTTGTCTTATTTCCAAAAACCTTACAATTTTTTTATCACTTTGCCAACTTACACACAATTTCATTTATCAATTCAGCTAAGCTTATAAAAAAAAATATTTTTTTAATATTTTTTTTCGAAAAATGGATTTTTATTTTTTTATATATTTTTTATGTTGCCCAGGAAACTTTTATTTTGTTTATAATTTGTCATGTTAAGTATTTCCTGAAAATGATACACATTGAAAAATAACTAATATTTCTTATAAAAAAGCAATCCTTAAGCTCAAACAAATTAGTTATATATATATTTTTCTAGATTTAGCTGAATTACGAAACTGTTGTATAACTCGATAAAAAACGTATACTCAACCTATTTAGTAACAAAGTCGCCATTATTTTTATCCATTCAACTTAGCTGAATTAATAAAACAATTTGAATTAAAAAATAATTTTTATGATTTTTGAAAATATTTTTGGAAATTTGAAAGTAATTCAGTTCTCTAATGTTTATTTTATTTATTTATTTTACTTATTATTCATATAATTACAAATTATATGTTAATAACCTAACCGAGCACTAGCAACAAAGGCCTTCGGCTCGTTGTAACGAAAACAGACCAGAGCCTCTGGTGGGAATTGTACCCACGACCCCCGCACTGATAAGCTAGCACGCTACCAACTAGCCTATCGGGGCGCCCAGTTCTCTAATAATAATAATATTTTTTAACATATTCCATTTTATAAACCAATACAAATATTCTAAACACCTCATCTTATTAACAAACAAGTTTTAATATATATATATTTTTTTTCGTACAAAAGACATTAATCATAATTATTTTTTAACTAAATCACCATCATTATTTCTACAAAAAAATTATTTAACATTGATCGTTATAGGCAATTTTTATAATTAACCATTGACAAAAATAATGGGTATAATCATTTAGATGTTTTCATATGACCATACAATATGGTTAACAGTTAAAACAGGGATGTACAATTTATGATTTAAGATTAAACATTCAAGTCACTGAGGTTTAACAAAATTTTTGTTTTACATTTCAAAAGCCAATTACAGAAAAATCCTTTAATTTTTTAAATAGTACATATGTAGAAAATTATCAAAATTGTTATGTTGTAGTCAAATCTTTACACTTGCAACTTATATTGTTTATCACTGATTTTTTGTAATATTTGTAAATGCAACATAAACCACTTTACCAGTCAGCAAACTATTTTGCCTAAATAAAATGTTAATCATATGAAACTATCAAATAATGTTTATTTGCTTTTGACTACGATATTACTATGTATGAAATGTAAGTCTAATAATACTTGTCAGACCATGTGAACAAAAAAAAAAAAATGGTCATTAATAAAAAAATATAAATTATTAAGTCTATGAGCCATAAATGGCAATTTTGTATACAAAAATTTTGAAAAAAACATCTCCGTAATAAAAACGTTTGAAATAAAGAAGCGTACTATGTAAAAATCGAAATATATATGAACATACATGGGCTTGTATATGATCACACATGGGCATACATGGTCATATACGTCCACACATGATCTCATATATGACCATATATCTTCGTATCCGAAATTTGAGGGTATATGGTGATATATGTGCATATATTATCATACATGCTCATATATTATTTATGTATGCTCGTATATTTCGGATTCGAAGATATATGATCACATATGAGATCATGTATGGTCATATATTGAACAATGTATGGACGTATATGACCATTTATGCCCATGTATAATCATATACAGGGCCATGTATGATCATGTATGCTCATATATATTTCGATTTTTAGATGGGTAATTTTTTTTAAAAGCTTTTCCAATGCCTTATAAATTATTTTTGAACTCATAATTTTAACATGATAAGAAATGTGTTACAAAATTTAAGTTTTCAAAAAATGTGTTTTTTATTTTTAACACCCTCACTGTAGGTAATTTTTCATAAATATTTCAATTTTATCAATGCCATAAAATAAAT
Organism: Eustalomyia histrio; assembly: GCA_949748255.1. Taxonomy (NCBI): domain Eukaryota; kingdom Metazoa; phylum Arthropoda; class Insecta; order Diptera; family Anthomyiidae; genus Eustalomyia; species Eustalomyia histrio. The sequence goes on from OX456524.1 coordinate 61,042,144, forward strand.
GATTTCAGCTATCAATAATTAGTTACTTTAAAATACGTATGTTCTACTTTTTTGTTGTTTTAAAATTATTTAGAAATTTATGCTATTGTTTTATTTTTAACTATTGGTTATTTAATTGCTTTAAAATTATGACGTAAATACAAATATTATAAAAAATTAATTACTGATAAGCCACCGAAAAGAAATTTATAAGATTCGTAGTTACTGTAAACATTTGAAATAATATTATCAACTAGAACACCATCAAAAACAGAATGTTTTTTTTTTTTATGGGAAATCTTATCATTTGCGGTGGGTGGTCAATCAAATACGAAAAATTAAATTTTAAACAGAACCAACGTTCATAAATAAAATAAAAACACATAAAGTTAGTTATACTGGTTGTTAAAATTAGCTACAGTTTAGTCTATATAAACGCGGTATTCAAATTGTCATAGTAGAAATTTTTTTCGAAAAGAATTGTCACATCGAGGAGTACGTTATGTTTTTTTTGTGATAATAATTAGCCTAGTTAAAATATTTTTAATTTGAGTTTATTTAATCAAAAAAAAAAAAAAAAAAAGAAAAAAAATTCAGCTCAGTTGAATTTACAAATTATAAATTAAAATAAATAATTTTAAAGTTTTCGAAATTTGAAATGTCTTTACTGCTGATTTAACAGACACTAATTTTTTGCCGATTTATTCAAATCTTACCGCAATTTAATTCATAAATTTAGCTAAAATAGCAACATATTAAAAAGTTTAATTCATTTTTTTTTATATTTATATAATGTATTTTGAGTCTGGTTCAAGATCATGGAAAATTTGTTCAAATGTAATTTATTTCTGCGTGTGAAAAAAATTTTCCATTATCTCGAACCAGACATCACTAAAAATTAATTTGTTTTAAATTTTAAAAATTTATTAATATATTTTTTTACTATTCAGGGTGTCCCAAGAAGAACGCAATTTTTAAATTTTAAATAAAACACAGATATTTAAAAAAAAATCGTGAAACTTTATTATATCGTAAAGTAGACAGAATGAGGTTATGTATGGAACAATATATCGTGCAGATGGCCGCCGCGGCTTTGCTGGTATGCACGCGATCTTTTAATGAAATTTTCAATAACCGTTTTGCATGAATGCTGCGGTATTTCATTAATGCAGCGTCCAATTTCCTCTTTTAAGGCTTGAGTCGTCGTCGGCTTATTCGCGTAAACCATCGACTTTAAAAAACCCCAAAGAAAAAATGGTGTTAAATCGCACGATCTAGGCGGTCAACTGTTTGCGCTTGACCTGCCTCATTTTCATAAAAAAAAGGTCCAATGAGTCCTCCAGCCCAAAAACCACACCACACAGTGACACGTTGAGGATCCATTTGCTTCTCGTGAATCACTCGAGGATTTTCCTCACCCCAAATGCGACAATTCTGCCTATTGACGAAGCCATCAAGATGAAAATGGGCCTCGTCACTGAAGATGATTTTATCGGCAAAATCAGCATTTTCATGTTGTCTCTCCAATACACAATTAACGAACTCCCTTCGCTGTCCATGGTCAGCTGGCTTCAGTTCCTGAGTCAATTGAACTTTGTGTGCATGAAGATGCAAATCTTTCGTCAAAATTCGCTGCAAAGTGGATTTAGAGACACCAATTTGCTGAGCTCGGTGTCGAATTGAGGTGGATGGAGTTTGAGCGACATTATCACGTACACCTGCGACATTTTCGGTCGATCGACCTGGTCGATGGCGCGTTGTTGTCTTTACATCACTAACAGACCCAGTTTCGGCAAATTTATCCATTAATCTCTTTACAGTTGACTCTTTTGGAGCATTATTGTGACCCCAAATTGATCGCAATTTGCGAACTGTAACCTCGTACCTTCTACTAGCAAACAATAACAATTGTTCAAATGTCAAACAATGACACTTCGAATGTTGCCAGATTTAAAAATTGCGTTCTTCTTGGGACACCCTTACAATTCTGTAAAAGCTTAATGCCATACTAAATTATGCTTTTAAAGGATATCTAGCTAGCTGAATTGCAAAATCCATTTAAATTCTTTTTATGAAGAAGTTTATTTATATTAACAAATAGCTTGTTTGCAATTCAGCTGAGCTGAATTTACTTCATTTTACTTTTGAGTAATATTATATTGCAATTCAGCTTGGCTCAATGAACTAATTCTTTCATGTTTTGCTGAAATAATTTGAATTTTTTTTTAGTTTTTAATTTCTAATTCAGCATATTTGTATATAAAACAGTTTAATTTTGAACTAATAACTTATCCTGCACTTCTGGCTGAAAATGGTGTTGTTTTCTAGATTTACGTCAACTAAATCTATTTTTTAATATTTAAAACATTTGCAAGTAATCTAATTAAGCTAAACTAGCTGAATTCCTTAGTTCTTTGTGTTTTTGCATACAAAATTAAAATTAATGATATGGGGAAATTGTTTTATTAACAATTTTAAAAAGGTGTTCCAGAGAAAAAAATAATTCAATTAATAAGTTTAATCTTACTATATAATTTCGTTTCTTAAAATTTTTTACAATTTGGTTTAGCTGAATTTAATTTTTTTCATACTTGTTAATAAACTTATTGTTCATTTTAAGGTTTTGAAAGTATTACAAAGTTTTCACAATATTCAGCTAAAGTGAATTAAGAAATTTAAAGGCTTATTAAATTTTACATAAGTTTTTGAAATATTTTTTGCTTACTTTCAATTCAGCTTAGCTGAATGGAGTTTGTATTACATAACTGAATTCTGACTTTTAAATTCTTATGCAAAGTTCAGTTTGTATGACATTCCGCTCACTAAGTCTATTAAAGTTCTTTTAAAATTTAACAAGATTTAATTGTATTTTAAAAATTTAGCCTTTTATGGGTTAATTACCAGCACCCCCTTAAATTTATATATTTAGTATTCTATAAAATAATATAACATTTTTATTATAAAAAAAAAATATTAACAAAAGCAACGATAATAAAATATTCATTTGACGTAGTCAAATGTACTTAAAGTTAGTAAGTGGTCTTATTTTGTTATCACTAAATTCTAGCGGTTTTAGTGTAGCTGCCACAGAGATAACGCCTGCTGTTCATGAGAATTTTCAAAAAAAATCTATGTGGTCTAAAACAAATTTTATGTAAGACTAACACAAGGTTTCCCCAGTATTTAAAAATCATAATTAGAAATAATAAAATAAAAAAATTAATTAAATAAAACTTTATAAAGGACATTTCTTATCAATCCAAATCTTAAATTAATATTTTTATACCCTCCACCATATATAGTGAAGGCATATATCAGTTTGTCATTCCGTTTGTAACATGTCGAAATATAGGTCTAAGACCCCATAAAGTATATATATTCGTGATCCTTATGCAATTTTAAGTCGATTTAGCGATGTCCGTCTGTCTGTCTGTCTGTCTGTTGAAATGGCGATCACGACGCGAAGACGCTAGCGGGGGTGCCTACCCAGATTATTGTACATTCTCCCGAGCAGTTTGGTATTGAAAATGAGCAAAATCGGTCCAGCGGATAAAAAGTTATGGAAGATACTTCTAAATGTTCCATACAAATTGGTGTATTTTAGTACAATTTCATAGTAGCGACTGGTACATAATATATTTTCTCATATTTTTTCACCAATCGCTTAGAAATTAATGATAATTTGTACACCTCAAACATTTTCACCTCAAAAAATTTTTTTCACCACTAAAATTTTTTTTCACCACAAAAAATTTTTTTCACATAAAAAAATGTTTTCACTTCAAAATTTTTTGCAAGTAAAAAAATTCGTTTCGGCATCCAAAAAAGTTTTTCACCTCAAAAAATTTTTTTCACCTCTATAATTTTAATTCAAAAGATTTTTACATTGTTTGCTTCAAAAACAATAGAGAACATTGGTGGAGGGTATTCAGAGATTCGGCACAGCCGAATTTAGGCCTTTTTTACTTGTTTTTTTTTAGTTTTTGAATATCACGGAAGCTAATTATTTTCTTGCTTACAAAATACATGAAAACAACAATATGAATGTTGTTAACTCTTCTATAACTCCTAGTTATATTTGTAAATTATAATTGTAAAATATTTTTCTCTATGTGTAGTTGGGTCTCTAGTTGGCTAATAAAATTTGTCTCTATCAAATGTTTAATATGAATAACAAATCTAAATTCAATGTTCAATAACAGATATATTTTTCAACAGGTGTTTTATTTACAAAAATATTAAGAAAATATCTTAAAAATTTCTTGTAATCTTAAAACGAAATACTAAAGTTATTTTCATTCTTTTTTATGATAAAACAAAAAAAAAAAAAAATACCTTCAAGGCTTAAACATATTTTTCTCAATAAAAAACTATTGAAAACTTAAAAAAAATTTAAAAAATTTACATATGAAATGCCATTTTGAAAGCCACAACAAAAAAGAAAAAAAAAAATACTGATGAAGCAGCTTCAAACAAAGTTTGAAAAATACAATTTAGACAATTGAGCTCATATATTACAACTATGTCTGTAAAATTGTTAAATATTTTGTTTAAAAAATCAAAAAAAAAAAAAAAAATATATACAAGAAAAATAATCAATATTATATAGAAGATATATGTAAATTTGGGAAGATATTAGAATTAAAATATCAAATAAACTTCAAATAACTATAAACAAAAAAACCGAAATAAAAAGCGGTTTACGGAGATGTTTTCTTTTTGTATTTTCCCCACAAAAGATCTTAATTTATTTGCTACTTAAAATAAAATAGATATCGTGTTGTTACAAGTAAAATTGACTATGTTTGGATTGTTAAAATCAGCTTACAATATAATAAATGCCGATATATTACAAGTTTTATCACAAAAAAAAAAAAAAAAAAATTAACATAAAATGTTAAATATCTAAAAATATAGGAAGGAATTTTAATGAAAAATTGTTGTTACTAATTGTCAGTCATAAATAGATATGAATTAAGTTTAAACAATAGCTATGTTAACAAGAAAATAAAATTTTCAAAAGAATAAAATCGATTTTATAACTGAGTTCTTAAAGGCTGCATAAAAACATACAAATATTTAAATATAATGCTATGAATTATGTAATAACAATTTTTTTTTTCAATAAAGAGTAAATTTTCAATTCAGCTAAGCTGAATTATTAAAATACTATGTAAAACTTTAAGAGAGTTAAATATAATAATAAAATCATTGAAATAAATACAAAGATTTTAATTCAGCTAGGTATTTGTATTAGTTACATAGTTAAATCTTTAACAAATATACTTCAGAAAAAAGTTTAGCTTAGTATTCTTATTGAAAAAACTAACTATAATTAAAGCTTTAACTACCCTGCAGGAAAAAGGGGTTGGGAATGGGAACCTGTTCCGTGATAGGAAAAAACTGGACCGGTTCCGAAAATACATATCACGAGATAGGTGAAAAGAGGACCGGTTCCTAAAGTACCTACCACGTGACCGGTTTCAAAGTTGTGACATGTTCTTTTGCGTTTGTTATGTGATATTTTCTTTGGGGTTAGTTGTGTAACATGTTCTTTTAGACCCCCTCCAAGGACAAGCCCATGTTAAAGTAGCCAGTCATTTTCAAAATCAAAAACCGGTCACGTGACGTATCCAGAGATTAGTCCTTTTCTCGCAGGGTGATTCCTTTAAAAATAAACGAATATTTTTTATTTAGCTCAGCTGAATTGTAAAAGTATTATAAAAGCTTATCAACGAATTTACTATTAATTATTTTATAGCGGAAAACTTTCATTCAGCTTAACTAATTTACATGCATAAATTTAAAAACTAATATAAAGGTAATTACTGCGTCTAAAAGGTAAAATTTTTTTAAATTTTTCCAAAAATAATAATTTGTTTTCTTTTATTTAGATCAGATGAATTATAAGAAAACTTGGTGTATATATTAATTCAGCTTACATAAAGCTTATAAATTATATAACATAGATTTTTAGAAGAATGCAAAAATTTTAAATTCAGCTTAGCTGAATTATTTAATACTGTGTAATACAACTTGTAGATATAAATTTAGTTTATTTAAATAAATTTCGATTTTATTCAGCATGGTTGAAATATAAAAAACTGCACATATTTAAAAAAAAACTACAAGATAATAACTTATTTAACTAACTGGAATAGAAATTTGTTAATTCAGCTTTTGCTAAATTTGAATGGAACTGCACGTGGATATACAGTATATATTATGTATCAAATATTTTGCAGTTCAGCTCAGCTGAATTACCCAAAAAGGTAGCATGATGTTTAGAAATTTAAAGAAATAAATTTGAAAACTAAATATTTTAATTCAGCTAACCTAAGTACTGACAAAATCATAATTTTTACTCTGCTTTTTAAAAAAAGTGTACATTGTGATCTGATAAGAATGGGTTGATTTAGGAAAGGTTTTGAGACACGATTTTTTTTTTATACGATTTTCAAAGTTTTGTGTGCAATATAATGTTGAAAAAATATGAGACGGTCAACTATACAAACTTGTTATTTAGTGTAAACATTTTTTTAATCGATTATTTGGCTCCCAAAGTTCTCTATTGATAATTTTAAGGCTTAATGATTTTTTAACTACTTACAGAAAACAGTATTTTCCATCAAGGCTTGAAATTTTCCGCAAATTTTTATGATTCTTAAACTTTTTCTTTTTACAATTTCACTCGCTATTTTTCATACAAAACGAATTTAGGATATTATTTTAAAATCCATTTAATCTACAATATATTTATATATTTTTCCTTAATTCCCCCATAAAACCAAAAGTATTTCTTTCATTTTTAAATGGTTCTTTAACTAAATACTTGACTAATAAGTTTAACAACAAATAGATTTTAAATTGCCTTAAAAAATGCACTTGTCTTATGGTATATTTTTCATCTGCTTGTTTAAAGTGTTTTTTTTTTCAACATCATTGTTTAAACTCTTAACACCCTTCATCTTCATAATATTTTATCTTTAACATCACATTTGTATACCTTTGTCAAACATTAATGGCCATAATAATTGTTTGTAATTTTCATGTTGTTTTTGTAGATGTTTATTTCCAATATTTAAATATTTATTTTGACTTAGCTTTGTAAATAAAGACAATGAAAAAAAAAATGTCATAAACAAAAGTTAAGAGATAATTTTTTTTGTGGTAAAAATTTCAATAGTTTTAAAAAGTAAATATTACAATTGTCACGAATAGTGTATTCGGTACTTAAACAACAACCTGAGTAAAAAAGTATATATATATATATATATATATATATATATATATATATATATATATATATATGTAATCATATATGGCCTTATCAATTAAAAAATTGTCATATAAAAATTTTTATGACGGTATGCATTATCATGTTCAAAAAAAGAAATATTTTTAATATAATACATGGCTTTACATCAAACCGTTTTTTATATGATATACGATATAATTATATATGGTACAAAATTGCAAACCAGGAACTGAAACCGAACCCGAACCCAAACGGGCTTAGGTTTGCTGTTTATAAAAACTTTGAAGCTGAACCCGCTGAAACCAAAAATTTAACCAGGTTTGGGTTCAAAAATATAAAAGATTATTCTTGCTGTTTATGGAGTGAGAAATTTTTGATAGAAAAATCAAAAAAAAAAAAAACTACATTTCTTGCATTCCAGTTTGCAGTGCTTGACAATATATCTAATCCTTGTTTTAAGCAAATACTTGATGAATGCAGAGCTATTTGTCAAAAATTGCAAAAACCAAAAATTTCTTCTTGAGCTAAAAAGCTTAACTACTAGACTGTCAAACTAAATGGAATTCCAGTTAAGACATGGTTCAAGTTTTATTGGAATATAGAAGTTTTTGTTCGGAATTACTGGATGCTGCCATTAACTATAAATGATAATGTTTGGAATATTTGTAAAGAATTCGTAGAAGTTTTGCACCTGTTAAAAATTAATGCTGAAACTACAAGAAGAACAGATGACTTTAGGTGATTTTTATAAAGCTTGGCTTAGTTTTAAATTGGAGCTAAACAAAGATGACAAAACAAAAACATTTTTATAAGAATTATATTCAAATATTATTTAAAAAAAAACACTTTATTTATAATCCACTTTTGATTGCAGCATTATATCTGGGTAGCAGCAGATTTAAGTTAATGCTAAGTCCCGAAGATATTAAAAATGTTGAAAAACATATTTTACAAACAATTGAAATTTACAAATATTTGCAAATGGAAAAAGAAGAGAAATCTATAAGATATCAAAATATTGTTCTTCAGAAGAAGGAACGATTTTCTATATCAAAAGAGCAAATTTAAAAAATATATTAATTATAAAATTAAACGAAAATTTCTTTGAAAAATAAATTTCCTATTAATAAAACATTTATACTTTTTTTAAATTTTGAACCCGAACCCAGAACCGAACCAAACCCCTGAAATTTTTATTTCGATTAACCCGAACCCGAACCTGAACCCATTTTTTTCAGGGTTTCAGTCCCTGTTGCAAACAAATTTGAGATATTGTTGTATGTAATTCAATATCTAAACAATCAAATCCTGTAGAAGGTATTTTTAAGAGTTTATAGATTTTTATAAATATGTTGTTGGATCTAATCTGATACAATTCGATCTGACATTTTATATAATGCGGGATGTAATTTGATCTGATCAAATAAGATATGATTAAATATTACGCCAGATCAATTTCTTTTGATAAAAAAGCGAAATTAAATTAAATGATATTTTTTTTTTTTTTTATATTTTGAATCAGTTAAAAAATAAAATCAATATTTCACTAAGTGCAACTCAAAGTACATATTTGTTATAGTTTGCTTTTTGATTGACTTAACCAAAAAGTTATTAAAAATATATAATACTTTCAATTTTAAATGATTTTTAACACTTTAAGCTTTAATTGGAAAAATATATTGTGATTGGCATGAAAAAAATTTTACCCAAATCAATATAAACATCTGTGTTTGACATTTTAAATATAAATGTGTTTTGAAAAACATCAGTTTCGCCAATTTTTTTTAAATACATAAAACTGATTTTTGAAATTATTTTACCGAATAATTCGGCCGAACAAATATTTTATTTGATATTCCGCCAAGTGGTAATAATATGCCAAATATCGAATAAAAACTAAATATTTGTGAAATCTCCAATGAATATGTCTTCTTAACAATATATTTAATGTTATCACCATGCTCATTATTTATTTCTTTATACTAAATAAATAAATAAATTTATAAATAAAAAAACACTTAGACAAATAACTTACTGCTTAAATTACTCTCACAATAAAGAAAAAAAGTTTGATAAATTTCAGTAAATAAGTTTATTAATTCGTTTTTACTGTAAAAAATAAACAAAATCGTTGGAAGGAATCAAAAGTTCTACCATTCTTTAGTGATTTTAAAGCTACAAAAATTGAAATTGTTGTTTTTTTAAATTAACTCATTATTTCTATATTTTTATATTTTAACTTTTAATTTAAACTAGTATCTTTAATTTAAACTAGTATCCCATAAAATTATATTAAATATTAATATAATTTTAAAAAATTCAACTCATAAAATTGGCTTTTTAGTAGCACTACATAGTTACTAAAAGTTCTTTTTCTGTAGCATTTTCAAATAGAAGCCTGTTGAATGTTGATATTGTATTCGTTGACAGTTTTATATATCTTTATTTTCTAAAAAAAAGAAGTCATTTCAAAAAATCTACAGTGTTATAGTTAAGAATAATATAATAAAAAGGGCAAAAAAAAAACAACGACAACCTTCCTTTTTTCCCCCTAAAAAAAGTTTCTTTTTTAGTTTGTTTACTTAACAGACTGTTGTCATTCCTTTTTAAGCTGCTGATTGCCACCGCGGTATATTTCTAAAGGAGTTTCTTAGTTTTTTTTTTTGTTCCTGTATATTTATATGTATAAGGGTATTTTAAAGTAAAGGAATGCTTGAGGTCAATTTAATTTTGTTATTGTTACAATAAACGCCTTCGCAAGATGAATTTTGAATGGTCTTAAACGAATTTAAAATAGCCTACGGGTTTTTGAGATTTTAAGAAAAATATACCTTTATAAAAAGTAAAATGTTTGAAAAACTATCAAAATGTATAAAAAAATTGAATAATCCAGTTACTGAACAGAAATTTACGTCGTATACCTTTTTAAAATTTTAGTTAAATTTAAATTTTGATACTTCTGAAATCTTATGTACATATGTACTGAAATCTTATGTACATATGTACTTTAAATAATTTTTGGAGAGCCCCGGTAGGCTAGTTGGTAGCGTGCTAGCTTATTAGTGCGGGGGTCGTGGGTTCAATTCCCACCAGAGGCTCTGGTCTGTTTTCGCTACAACGAGCAGAAGGCCTTTGTTGCTAGTGCTGGGTTAGGGTATTAACATATAATTTGTAATTATATGATTAATAAATAAAATAAATAAATAAATAAATAATTTTTTTTGTTGAAATAAAATGAAATTAAAATAATTTGTTACCAACACATTGGGAAACTATACATTATATCTAATCTATAGAAAATTGTGAACAAAAACAAAAAGGAAGCGAAATATAAGTAAGAATCAAACTTGGACAAAATTCAATAACGTTGTCTTACATTTTTTTTTATATAAAAAGAGGCGAATGATTTAAAGTAAATTGATATTTTGATGGTCAAAATTAAAACAAAAAAAAAAATTCCCACAATTTTTATATAATAAGAACTAATATTTTTATGAATTTAATTGCATTTCTTTGGCTGAATTTGAAAAAATCTAAGCGTATTTTAACCGTTTAAAGTGAAATGGGCATAATTAATTGTTTTTAGTTTGCTGAATTGCTTAAATTTCTAATTCAGCTAAACGAAATTGTTTAGGTTTAGAGTTGTTTGAAGATTTTAGTGAAACGAATACTTGCTGATAACTATTAATGTTTAATTATAAAAATACGAAGGTATCCTTGCTTCAGATTTTAATGAAATTAGGGCAAACCACTAATAATACGTTTTTTTAACCGTTTTTATTATTATAACTAAATGAAGCATTATTGAATATTTTCAAACATTTCTTTGCAGTTTCTACTGAAACAAAGATCTTGTAAGTTAACATGTTTGACTAAAATAATACATATTTAATTTTGCTGAATTTTTTTTTGCTGACATGAAAAATATTTGTTTAATTATTACAATTCGTTATTACAGTTTACTTGAATTGTGAACTATGCTACTTCAACTCAGCTCAATTAATGTATGTTAAACATTTGTTGATTTTTTTTTTTACTAAACCAACATATTTTTATTTATTTGACTATGAAAATACCAAATTAGTTGAGCTGAATTTAGTTTATAATTATTTTTTATTATTATAATAATATCTGTGGCTGAATTGTAATAATATTAACTTATGAGATTTTAATTTTATTAATTTATTATATACCCTTAATTTTATAAATATAAATTGCTATAAATACTAATTCAGCTCAGCTGAATTTAATTTTTTTGGTTTTATTATTAATTGTTTTCATTAATATTGTTACATAATGGTTATTTAAGTCTTTACTATTTCTGTTAGCTGTATAAATGAAAATACAACTTGTATATGGATGGATTCCATTAATTTTAATATATTTTAAGTCAGCTGAATAGTTAAAAATGATAATTAAGCTAGGCTTAGTTGGTAAGTGTTTGTATACATTTGTTTGAATTTAAAAAAGGTTGTACCATTTTAGTTTTCTATTTGAATATAAGCAAAATTGCTTAAACTTTGAAGTTAGTTAGCTGAATTAATAATTCTTTACCTATTTATAACTTCTGAATAAGATTTGTACACATTTATATAAAGGTAGTTTTCTCAAAGCCAGCAGAATTATAAAAATCCCTATCTGTGCTTACCATGGTTGAATTATACAATTTCATCATTTTCAATTAGCTAAATCGTTAAAACAACAAATTCAGCTTTTGCTGAATAAAGTACATTTTCAGATTTGTGAAAAAAGGTATGCGTAAATATAGATTTTTATAATTGTTTTTAATAAATTTTCTAACTGAATTATGTTAATCTTTAATTCAGTAAAATTATAATTAGATAAATAGATTCAGAACTAACTTAATTTCCTAAAACTCCAGAAAGGTTAAAAATATTAAATTTTTATTTAAAAATAATAAAATTCTCTTATAAATTGTTGTTCAATATAAAGCATAACAATGATTATAAAACTGTTTAAGATTTTTTATGTTTATAAACCCTGAAACACCTGTCAAACCGGCCAAAAAGAAACATTGAATAAAACAAAATAAGATACACAACAACAACATTAAGTATCATCATTACGATCATCACACACCAAAGAACATTTCAACATATAAGAGATACACTCAAAACTTGTACATAAATGAAATGCGGCAGCATCTTTATAAAAACCGCCGACGCCGCCAACGTGTTGTAGTCGATTTTTTTTTTAACCCAAAACAAAATCAAAAAAAAAAAAAATCCCAACAACAAACGTCAAACGTAATACCTTTAAAGAAAATCATACCAAAATAGCATTAAAAACAACAACGAAAAATACTAAACATGATACATAATATTATAGTATGCAATGGGTTAAAAATTGAAAGAAAAAAAGTCGTATATATTTTTTTTTTTCGTTTGACCACTTAAACGTCACATAGTGAATGACACAAAGTACAATCGAAAAGCGATAACAAACAAAAACAACAACCAGAACAACACAGCCCAATATATAAACTATTGTCGAAGTCATGTTAAAGAAGCAGGAGACCATCATCATCTTAATACCCATACAATGACCTGGTATTAATTCAAAACAACCTAAAAAACAATAAAAGCAAGTGTATCACTAAACTATATGTGCATTGAATAATCTGGTTGCAGCATGAGAATGTGGAATTTATCTCGAAAAAAAAGAGTTTTTTTTTCTTATAAAAGCGCAACATTGTAGGGGATTTTATAGTAAAGATTTTGTTGTAATATTTTTTTAACTATCAATTGAATGTCATTGTAGATAACAAAAAAAAAAAAAAAATGTTTGTAATTATTTAATAATTCTTAATAAGTATTAATTTGTTTGTTGTTTGTAATAATTACAAACATCAGGTAGAATTTTTCATAAAAGAAATTGTGTAATGATGAAAAGGTTTTTTTTTAAAGTTAAAAAATAATTATTACTAGTAAGTATAAAGTTGATATTAAATAAGAACATTGGATTTGTTATATATTTAAAAGGAATAATACAATTAAACAAAATTCAGCCCAATTCGGCTTACTTAAATGATTAATTTGCTAAGTATTTATATACATCAGTATACAAATCATTACATATAGACTTATATAAAAATTTTTCTAGCTGAATTATACATCCGCATAATATAGCTTAGTACAAACTTTGTTTTGCCAAATCCAAACATAATTCAGCTTAGCTGAATTAGATATTTTAGTTTTTCAGCAAAATTTAAAATTAAATAATTGACTAGAAGTGTTTTAGTTAGCAAGTAAATATATTGAGTTCCATAAAATAGCCAATGACATGGTAAAGCTTGTCAAAAAATGGTGTTAAATAAGTCAAAAAGTAGCTGAATTACAATTTTTATTAATTCAGCTAATTGGAAACTATAAATTAAATTAAAGAAACTAAGTTTAGTTTAGTGGAATTGATTATTTATTCAATTCAGCTAATAAAATTTAACGAGAAAGTTCCATACAAACTGTTAAGTAATAAAATTTAAAGTTTTTAAGGAACATTTTAAACTTTTTGAAAAGTCACAGTATTTTTTTGTATACATTTAAAACGTTAGACTTGGAAATTATTGTATGAGAGACTAAAAGTTTTGCTGGTTTAGATAAATGTTTATTTAACTCTAAATTCTGCTATAAAATTATAAAACATTTGGTCATTTTAGTACGTTAAATTATTTCATTAAGAAAATTTTTTTTTGATTTCTTATATGCTTAAAATAAAGTTTTAATTTAAATTATCGCGATAATTATAAAGAAATATTTCTAGCAGTTCTTTTTAACACGCAGATTTAAAAACACGTCAAGGTTTTTTTTACAATATTTTTCCTTTTCAATTTCCTAAATATGCTATAATTAAATGTATAATTCTATATAATTTATTGCAGTTTGTAATGCAAAAAATAATGTTTGTTAACAGATTTTCTTTTTTTTTTATTATTTTATAACAATTTCTTTTCTTTTTTTTTTAATTTGTCTTTACAGGTAAGATTTCCTCAATCAAATACAATTAAATAATAGTAAAATTCCCATATAATGTTAAACGTAATGCGGGTGATTTTAACCAAACCACACTACAACCATCATCATCATCATCAACCACGCCATCATCCTGTTATTAACATACAATCTCAATTTTGAAATAAGTACAGGAAAACCACAAAACGACTTATAGAGTTTCCTTTTTAAAAAACTTCTTTTATACTTCTACCAAAAAGCAGGCACATGTTAAACGTCACTTAAATAGAAAATTGCAAACAAAAATATAAAACTTTGTATATTTTTTGCAATGCGAAACTTTGCAGTAGAAATCTAAGTTTTTCTATTTAGCTAAAGAAAAACTTTTATAAGCAACGTGCCAACGTAAAACAGGCAACACAACCAATGCATAATGGCACAGAATTATGGTTGAATGGATATTGAAGGTAAAAAGATTATAAAATTGTGAACATTAAATATTAATTGCGTTTTAATTAAAAGCAAATGTCGCCCCTAAAGTTTATTAAATTTTTACTGCTTTTTTTAGTTATTAAAGTATTTTTTTTTTGTGTAAAAAATTAATTTTTATTAACTTCCGATATTTCATTACCGGTAATTTTTAATAATTAAATATTAAAAATATATAGAAGAAAGCTGATTTTTTTTCAAAGATTTTCCTCACTTAACCCTTTTGTGGTGGATAAGGGACATTCTTTGTATTTTTATTTTTATTAACTGCTCTCGGGTGGGAACAACGACCACTCAACAAAAAAAAAAAAAAATAATAAAAAAGGAATAAAAATTTTTTTCTTAACCGTATTTGGATTCGAGGCTTCCTATTATCATTCGAAAAAAATGTCCTGGCTGGTATTAGAGTAAGGGGATATTTTTTTCCCCTCTTTAACCTATTTTTTACCACGTTCTAATTGAAAATTCAACATTTTAGATTTGTAGTCAAAAGCGTGGGGTAGACTATTAATAGAGACCCTTTTAACCTCTTAATCTCCCCCTCGCCCCATTTTTTTAAAATTTTAGGTTTCTAATTAACGCGGTTTGGAAAGGCTTTTAAGGAGGAGTCGTTACCTCTTTTAAATATCGGCTTTTATCACGTTTCTAAAAAAAAAAATTAATAACTGCCTTATATTAGATTTAAGGTTTCTAGCCAAAACGGTTTAAACAGTGTGGTAAAGGGAAACTTTTCCCCTCCATGTTTCTGTCAAAAATTATAAAAAGTACTTTATTAGGAAATGCTATTTCTAGCCCAAGCGGTTTGGGTAAGCCGTTAAGGGAGGGACGTTTCCTTTTTTGAACTTAGATAAAAAAGTATATATATTTTCAAATCGATAAATATCACTAAAGGATAGGCTCACTCGATTCCATTTCGTTTCCTGTGTCTAGTGTTTCAATTTCACCCGTTCGTTGATTCATTATATTTCGTTTCATGTATTATTTCATTTGACTCGATATCTGTTCCATTTCATTTTGTTCCTCTTGTCTAGTCTTTCAATTTCACTCGTTTCCCATTCTATTTCATCTCGACTTTCTTATCTAGTGTTTTATTCCATTCAATCCACGTTCCATTCCACTTTATGTCCCAATTTTGAGGCTTAACTCCACTTGTTCTTTAAAAATCAGGATAACAGTTAAAGCGGTCTAACGAATATTTCAAGAAGTACCTTATCCCTTAGATTTTTAGCCAAAATAATTTAAGCCGTTAAGGGGGCAATCTTCCCATTTTAAGACGTTCTTGTAGAAACTTTAAAAGTGGCCTTATTGACAGTTAGTCCATACTTTAGCATTTTTAACCAATGTAGTTTGGGCTTTTAAGCGCTCATTCCCGGTGGAATTTACAAAAATTACTTCATCAGAAATTAGCAAGAACTCCAGGAAACACATATTTTAAATTTCAGATTTCTAGCCAAATTGGTTTGGGCGGGCCACGAAGGGAGTATATTCCCGGTTTTCAGCTGCACTACGTTCCTGGCGATAATTCCAAAATATACGTTATTAGTGTGTTAGAAGATATGCCAGGGAACACACGTTTTATATATTCAGCCAAAGGGGTTCAGGCATACTTCTCCCTTTTTGTGCCTTCCTGTAAAAATTTCCTAATTTCCCGCTTCAGATGTCCACACAGGAGGATGAACCAACGTTTTAAATTTCAAGTACCTATCGCCAGCGGTTTCAGCTGGGCGATGTTGAGTCAGAGAGTCCATCAGTAAGTCATGTTAACCTTTTATATTATATATTTTTATTATGATGCTCTCTTAACTAACAACCTGAAGTTTGATACCCATGTTGTGTATTTTTAAATTTTATTTTAAATTACTTTTCTGCGGTATTATTTAAATACAGCAGAGTTTACATGCTTTTTTCAGTTTTTTCTTAAATACTTTAACTTTTCATAAGGTTTATAATTTTGTTTTTCAAATATACTTTAAACTTAAAAGTTTTTTTTAACTATATTGGATACTTTTTACTGCAATTACACATATTCTTAATACAGGGAGGGCCATTTAAAATTTTAAATGGAACATGATATCATTAATATGACTACCACGATGATCAACGCAATTTTTGAGTACTTTTTCGATTGTTTCGGCTCTAATCTCTTCAAAGGCAACTTCGATTTCATGTTTCATTGCTTCAATTGTCTATGGATGGTTTGCGTTACATTTATTCTTAATAACTCCCCTAAGAAAATCTCAGCTCCAGAAATTCGAAAAAATTAGCAGTACTTTTTTTATAGCCGATTCAAATTAAAGATTTTAAATGGCCCAGCCTATAATTTAGCCATAACCTAAACTTTAAGATATATAAATAAAATAGGTGTGCAGCATTTAAACTGTTTTTTTTTTGTATCAATATATAATCTAAACAATAAATTTTCTTAAATTTTGTTACATTTAAGCCCCATTATGCTACAACAAAAACGATCAAACCAACCAACCTGTATTCATCGTATAAAAAACAAACTGCAATGCGTGTCAGACCTCTTAACAAGTGTAAAGAATGATTGTAAGAAGAAAAACTTTTTTTTTAATATTTTTATTTTTATTTTTTGTTTGCAAAAAGTTTTATATCACACAAATAGTACATTGCAATTGTATGTAGTTTTCATGCCATTAAACACGATTTAAATATACACATACGAGTACTACAAGTTAAAGAAGTAGTACAAGAAGAAATTGTATACCTTCCAATGGCATGTTGTTGTTAAAACTAAAGTCAAATGTGTGTATGAGGAGTGGGTGCGTGTCTTTTGCTTTCTTTTTTATTAACAATACGTTAAAGGTTTTGTGTGATTTATTTTTTTATTTTTTCCAAGTTGTTTGTTGTATTCCATAAGGGTGAGTTGAGAGAATTTAATAAAAGTTTTGTTACTTAAAACGGATATTATACGATTCATTGGCGGTATATAAAAAGTCAAGTGTATTAAATGTATAGAATATACAGCAACAACCGAAGAAAAGGGAGGGGGGGGGGGGGAAAGAGTTAAAAAAGTGTGGCAGGAAGTGCGGTAACACAATATGCTAATTTTTTGACTGCATTGTGAGGGTGCTGTTTGTGTATTATTGCTACTATTGTTTTTGTTGTCGTTGTTGTTGTAGCTTGTTATAGGGTCAATTTTATTGTTGTAGTAAAAGGATGTGGTTATTATTGTTTGTTGGTATGTTGTACTGTGCGTGTTTTAAAGTTTCTTTATAGTACAACTAAGGTTATTAGTTTAAAATGCTTGTATGTTAGAAAACATGACATTATATTTTATAACTTTATTGTGACATATTTGTATAAATATTAAGGAAAACAATGGGAACCGGCAATAAAGGTTTTTGAAAAATATTGAATAGAATAGTAGTGAAATTATGAATTTTTATTTAAGGTTTGATGACTTTTTAGAGTTAAAGGCTTAAAGGCAAAAAAAAAATAAAAAATCTGTGAAATGATAGATTATCACATTGTGCATTACTTTGAAATACAGAATAAAGACTTACTAATAATAAGTTATAAAAGTACTTATATGTACTTGCAAAATAATTACTTGCTGGTAATTTGTTAAATGAGTAACGTTAGTTTTATTTTAATATTATATTTATTAATTTCGGTTGAACAATTTTACAACTAAATAGAAAATTTTCCGAGGTAAATAATTATAATTATAATTATAATTATTGTGCAAAAATCTTATGTGTTTAAATAATTTCTAAAATATAGTAATAATTGTGAAAATTATTTATAAAATTCGGAGAAATTTTATTCCCATATAACTGCTAAACTAAAAGTACTGGAGAATAAATGTTTGCACCAAAGGTCAAAACCGATTCCCAATATAAATATTAACTTGAATAGACTTTAAGATCTTATTTTGTTTCTTGAAAACTAAACTACGCAAGTAGTAGTATCTCGAAACTTAAATGAGATAAATGAAAACGGACAACGGGTTTTGTCCAAAAAAATTAATTATAAACAAAAAAGTTTCGACTTACATATCTTTTATCTGACGTTTTTTTAATTTTTGTGAATTTTTTAAATTTTTGTGTTTTATTTAGGCTTTTATTTGCAATTTTTAAGATTTTTTCAATTTTGGTGATTTTTTATTTTGGCGATTTGTTTTTAGTTCTGTCAATTATTTCGAGTTTTTTTTTTCAAACATAACGTATTTTTTAAATATTGGCGATTTTATTTTCCAATTTTTCCAATTTTTATGATTTAGTTTAATTTTGGCGAATTTTGTTTTCAATTTAAGCGCTTTTTAAAATTTTGGCGAATTTTTAAATTTTAGCATTTTTTTAATTTTGAGTTTTTTTAATGTTGATGACCTTTTTCAATTTTGGCATTTTTTGCAATTTCGGTTTAGAATTTTTATCGATTTTTTAAATCTTAGGGATTTTTTTTCAATATTAGCAACATTATGACGAAGAAATATTATTTGGATATCCTACAAAATAAATTGAAAAGGAGCGCGATTAATTTCGGGTGTATTGATCCTCAAAACTCACATAAATTGAAGTACAAGCTGTATTATGACAATGACCCCAAACACATATTGTTGGTTTGTAGGACCTGGCTGCTGTATACATAATTGCAGCAAAGTTATTGACACACCTGCTCAAAGTCCTGACCTAAATTCCATCGAAAATTTGTGGGCTTTATTGAAGAAGAAAGTAGCTAAACCAATAAAAACGCTTTAATAAAAGCAATTAATGAAGAATGGCAAAAAATTCCAGATAATTATGTCTTAATTGGCCTTTTACAATCAATGTCGCGACGTCTGAAGGCGGTCTTGGATGCTAGTGGCCACCATACCAAATATTATTACTAATACTACTATAGTTTTTAAGTTTACGTATGAATTTTGAAAAGAATTATTTGACAAGTGAATATATGCTGTTTTTTGTTTTGTTTTATATTGAAATTTTCCATTTTTGGTAATAATATTAACAGTTAATATTTACCCTTATTAAATTATGAAAGAAAAAGTGAAAGAAAACTTGTTTTTGTTAATAAATTTTTAATTCAAAAATGAAAACTATGACCTTTTTTTATTTTGAAAAGAATTAGTTTACAAACTGTATGTATGTATATTCGAAATCCTTATGCAATTTTATGTCGATTTAGCGATGTCCGCCTGTTGAAATGGCGATCACGACGCGAAGACGCAAGCAGGGTGCCTGTTTAGATTATTGGACATCCTCCTCAGCAGTTTGGTATTGAAATTGAGCAAAATCGGTTCAGAGGTTAAAAAGTTATGAGTGAAAATGTGAAGATACCTCTAATTTTTCCATAGAAATTGGTGTATTTTATATGGTACTAATATATTTTAGTACATAATACTAGTATATTTTCTCATATTTTTTCACCAGTCGCTTAGAAATTAATAATATATTGTATCCACCTCAAACAATTTTTTTCACCACAAAAAATTGTTTTCACCTCAAAAAATTTTTTTCACCTCAAAAAATTTTTTTTACCAAAAAATTTGTTTTCATATCCAAAAAAAAAAAAAATATTTCACCTCAAAAAATTTTTTTCACCTTTATAATTTTACTTCAAAAGTTTTTAACATTGTTTTAGGATATTGGTGGAGCGTATTCAAAGTTTCGGCACAACCGAACTAAAGCCTTTTTTTACTTGTTTTTATTGGGTTTTTGCAACTACCACAATTTGTTGTTACCGGCCTCGATTTTTTTAGATGCGTTAAACAAGGTCATACCTTACTTTTTTTGTTATTGTGATTAATAATTCATCTAATAACTCCTTATTTTCCGTTATTTTGTAAGCGAAATGTAATGATAGTAAAATACTTTCTTAACAAATCCTTTAAAATCTCAACTTCGAGAAATTCTAATAAATAAAAAAGAAATTCAAGTTTAAATAATTTAAATGAAAATTTATGTCCATATTGCTGTTTTTGTTATTAATTTAGTTAGTATAATTAATTACCTTTTTTTATAATTCTCTCAAATTAACACCTAATTTTATAAGTGTGAAATGTTTAAAAGAAGAAACATTAAAAACATCTATAAAATTTGCTATGCAACACCACATGATCCAGCTGGTAACTCCTTTAAACTAAAACAACAAAAAGAAAAGACACTTAAATCGATAAGAATCTATTAAAACGCATAAAAACATTAACTGCTTTATGTTTTAAATAAATCTTAACTAAACCAACAAGTTTATCAGCTTTATTAAAAATATAGCAAAAAAAAAAAAAAAAAAATGCAAAAATCTTTGAAAAAAGACACACAAACTTAGGTTTCAAAACAAAATATGAATACATCATTATATAAAAATAAACCATATAAGCAAGATGGTCATCATCATTATCATGTTTAACATTGGGCAGCATCAGCGTTATATATGCTTGAAAGCAAGTGTATGTATAAGGCGTTACTTTGAAAACCACCCACTAATGGGTACAGGCATGACAAGCCGTTTTAAAGACGAAACAAAAATCTAATAGAAAATTAATTTTAAAATGAGTTGGCTAAATACTACAAAATGTAATTATGCATCACAATACAAAAAAAAATAATGTTGAAAACCAGATTTTCATTCGCTTGATTGATTGAAAACTCTGGTTAATCATATATAAATATTGTTGCATTACAGTAGCCTTTTTTACATGATTTTTGTTTTTGTTTGTTTCATTGTATTACCTTCAATATTACCACCTTCTTCCGTTGATGTTTTTTTTTTGTTTCCATTTAACAGCACTGCATAAATAATTATTATTAATTTACGTTGTGCATTAAAAACAAAAAATAAATAACCAACATCACAAAATGTTATGCAGGTGCAAAAGTAACATTAAGACAGCAGCCATCAAACAATTTCTTTATACACTCCACTCAGCATATCTAAAGTTTTTTCATATTCCTATAAAACTGCTAACAGTGAGTGGCGGTGTTGTAAGTTTTATGATATTTTTTTTTAAGTAAACTTTTCAATGTCTTATCAAGAATTTAAGAATTTTTTGTTACGTCTTTAAGTTTAGTCAGCAAGTCAACAGCATTATTAACAAAAATTATGTAGGACTAAATGAGTAAAAAAAAAATGATATAAGTATGAGTATTTTATAATACGAAGGAAGTACACCGTATGAAAAACAAAAACAAAAGACTTAAGCAACAAACTTGTTTTTTAAGATGCATACTACGGTTTCGCTGTTAAAATCAGTGGAAAAAATCCTATAAAATATGAATAAAAAAGCAAAAATATTTTATGCTAGTACAAGGATTTACTAAAATAATTATCTACAGCTTCTTGTTTTTATATATATATATATATTATATATAAAATATCTTTTCATTCATTATTTGGTGGAATAAAAGTATATATAATTTTTTTATTACAAGTATTACAATGTGAATTCATAATTTTTATTATTTTTAGCTTCCGTTGTTAAATTTTTATGAGATTGTTAATTATTTAAATCATTATTTTGTTAAAGAGAAAAAACAAATACTTGTAATTTACACTTTAGCAACTCTTGCAAGGATGCAATATTTACATAACGTAGCATTTAAAAAAATCATAAATATGTTTTAATGATAAAATAAGTTTGTGATTATTTATGATATTCTTAACAATTTATTTATTTTTTAGTAAATATAATAAATTAAATATGGTAAAGCTTAATGTTGTAGATTTTTTGCACCTGTTTTAAAGTTTTGCTAGATTTTTTTTTTTTGTGGAAGGAAACAGCAAATGTTAGACAGAAACATCATTTGAAATGACAATCAACCAATGATAACTACTTTGAGTGGGTGAAAAGCTCAATAATGTATTCAAAAGCCATTGAAATGAATAATTTTTAATTTCGAATAGTACGAAAACCACCAAGTTTGTATCACTGCAAGTAACTTCTAGCAGTATATGTCCAATTAAAATTTATCATTTTTGGATTGAAAATAACATTTTTAATTTTTTATAAAGAAAAAAATACCACAAAATTTTAAGTAATTATTAAATATTTGTTAAAATTCTCAATTGATTTCTAACTATTTTTTATTTGAAATATTTGTAATTGTTATTTTTCATATAAAAATTCTTCGAAAATAAAATTTGAAGTTAAAAATTTCATTGTATTTACAAATTCCATTGTTGGTGACTTTTTAATAAATTTTTATTTGTATTTAAAACAAAAAATAATATGTATATAAAAAATGTTTAATATTACAAACAGGGGTTTGTAATTTTTTTTTTGTGTACACTAGCACTCTTCTCTAAAAAGTAGACATAAAAAATATAGTGGGTACGGTCTTAAGTACTTGTTATCCCCTCCAATATATATGATGAGAGTATATATTAGGTTGTCATTACATTTGCAACATGTCGAAGGTCCCTAAAAGTACACTCAGAATATTATGTAGTTAACTGTTTGTAGTTTAATAAAAAAGTTTTCCGTTCCATTTAAAAATAAAGGAACATACATTTATTTTTAAAAGAAATATCTATATTAACTTTTTTATACATTTATTCGAAATAATTTACTATCATTTACCATTTTTTTCAGTTTCATTTATTTTTTTCATTTGTTTGAAATTAAATAAAAATTTACCCACAAAACGGAAACTTGTGGTTTATTTGTGTCCGTAACAGTTATTACAAATTTAAATTTTGTTTGCTGTCTGCTTCAAAAAAAATATTCAAAAAATTTCAATTTGTTTATTTATTTAAATTGGTTGTATATATACAAAATTTTTCAATACAATTTACAACAACTTCATAAACACACATACATACACAAACACATTCACACAAAAAGTGATTATAGCTTCATATGCATAAATAAATTTTGTATTGTACGAGTATATTAAAAAAAAAAAAAATACAAAAACGGAAATAATTTCAAATAAATGAAAAACACATTTATTTTTTAAGGATTGGTAGGTAAAATTTTGACATTTATTTTAACTGATTATATCATTTGTTTCTTACGGATGTGTCAGTTGATAAATCAACATTTAAAAATAAATAACAAATGGCATTTAATTTAAATGAAAATTAAGTAGACCGGTTTTTAAATGAAATATCATTTCTTTTAAATGATATTTTCAGTTATTTTAACTTACAAACTTTTTTAAGTGTATATATTTATGATCCTATGTAATCGACCTAGCAATGTCCTTCTGGTAGAGTAGACAAAAAAAAAAAAAAAATATACGTGTGTCGGCGTTTTGAAAGATCACATCTACATTTCAAGTAAAAGTTTCCGCCAAATCATCCAAAAATCTGACTCCTCATGTGTAGGTCATCTCAAAATCTTACTAGACGAACAATCTTGAATTTGGCAATGTCGTTTTTGGTGTTTGTAATAAGTTTGGGGCTTTGGTGTATTCTAACATGTGTAGTAAAATTTTTAGCCAACATTTTTGTAGAATATTCCTTTCCCGCTTTCCCCCTTTATAGGGGTGGTTTTTACGATTTGTTAGAATAGAGCCAAAAATTACCATTGTGTGGGATAATTAGAAGGTTAATATGTTCCACAAAAATATTACATACCTTACACCTCAGATGTAGAGAACACATAGTTTCATGCTGCACGAACAGGCCAAAGGGGGGAAAGTTTAACCCCTCCTAAAATAAATTTCCGATCTGCCGACACACGTATAATTTTTTTGTCTCCTCTACCAGAATCCATTGTCAGAACCCTGTAATTTTTTTCATGTTGTTCTGTGTAATTATATAGCAGACGCTTTTTTAATTGAATACTATTTTGCATTCACCTCAACAAATTTTTTTCACCTCTAAAAATTTTCCATCACAAAAATATTTTTTCACCACTAAAAAATTATTTTCATCACAAAAATTGTTGTTCACCTAAAAACTTTTTCACCACAAAAATTGTTAACATTTTTCACCTCAAAATAATTTGTTTTTTCACCTCCATTATTTGTACCAAAAGCACAAGATAAGGGACGTCAAAGTTGTTACTATTGAAAATTTTGTGGTACTTTTAGAGCCTTTAAAGTACTATGGTACATCTTCGACTCATTTGGTACTACATATTCACAAATGTTTCTATATTGTTAATTTTTTATTTATGACAACTTCTTTTTGTCAACAATTTCTTGTAAATGCTGTTTTGTTAGAAAGTAACTTTTTTTTGGATATGATAAATACTAAGATACTGCTTTTTGTCTAACATTTTGACCACTTATTTTGACTGTCTTTGTTAACCATAAAACTCATTCTTAATAAATAGGTTGAAATCTCAAAATAAAGATATACGAACAAGCTATAAATCAAATAAGAAAAAAGCTCAAATTCGCTTCTACCGATTTTTTATAGTTGTAAATTCAAAAAAAAAATTAGAAAATTTTTAGTTTTAAAATACCGTTTATATTCTAATATCATCACGGCTGTTTTGAACACCCTCAAATCTCAAAATAAATAGAATGATTATTTAAAATTTTGAAACATTGCGTATAACATGCTAATCTAAGGTTTTCACCTCATTTATTAAAAAAAGAAAAAAACAAATTATGCATTTATTAAAACTTTTTATTATATTTTTCAATTAAGATTATATTTCGGTTTAGCTAAAAACATGCAATCTGTTTCAAGAAAATTATATAAATATATAACAATGAGATTAAAAAACTTTTACTTGAAAAAATTATATAATAACTACTTCAAGTGTTATAACTTAAATGTTACGCAGTAAAGGAAATTTCTTTAAATTATATTTGTAAATTATAATTTATGAATTGAAAAATATCTTTAAATATATATCTTGAAATTTTCTTGGCGCCTTGTTTTGTATTAAAAATCACTAAAATAGAAAGGGAGACTTGATTATAGATTTTTGTTAACAGATATTTCTTTACAGATAACCCCCCTTTGAGTGTCGTTAGTTTTGCTAGAACATCTTGTTTTTTTTTTTTTTACTTCAATATTTTCAATTTTAAACAACACCTTCATAAGAAAGTTTGGTATATTTATATCCCATACATAAGTAAATGAACATTGACTTCATTGATTTTTATTTTCCAAAAGGTCTTCATAGCATTTGGCCTTTACTTGCTGGGCATTTCTAAAAGATATACACATTTCTATACATATGTGTAGATTCCCTGTGTTTAGAAAAGAATTTTCAATTTGTTGTTTTACAACTTACATATAAACTGCATATGTAAATTTTTTAGATTTTTTTTTATGCATTTTTTTTTCAAAGGTATTTTTATGTGTCATGCTTTACAAAATCAATTTGCTATGTAATTTAATTGAAAAAAAAAATATCAAAGTTGATGTATATTTTACATTTTATGTATTAACTCAACTTTAAGTAGCTTGAAGAGAAGCTTTAAAAGGGATTTGTGTATTGTTTTGGTTTAAAAATAACAATAAAGAATTGTTGGAGTTTTTAAACTTAAATTTATATTTTTTTTTTACGAATGTGTGTGTGTGGAAAGTAGATACGAGTACAATTTGTACTGCTGCAAATCATTTAACATTTCGTTATGGTCTTAGCTCCAGTGTTAATTTGCTGTAACTTTTAGTTAAACTACAAAAATAACAATTTAAACTATACAATAACAACCTTAGTATTGACCAGTTATTGTAAGTAAATCAAGCATAAAATAATATGTTAAATTTTTAGTTAAGGTCAATATTTTAATACTTTTTTTATATAGAAAAATTAAAATATTTCTACAAAATAGTTCTATAATTAAAAAAAAAAATATATATAGGAAAAGCCCTCAAACCTTTAGTCATTAATCATACATTTTTAAATATTATTTTAAGGCCTTAATTGAGAGTTTAGAAAAAAAATCAAATTTCAGATATAACCTTTTAAGATAATTTAGGGGTTTAACCTTAAACCACCAAAATTTCCGTCATTTAACCAAAGTGGAAATAAAATTAAAACAAAGCCGCCTTTACTATGTATTTTCTATACTTTTTCTCTTTAATTTTTTTCTTAACGCCCTGTAAACAGTACGATTTACTAGTATTTTTTAGTGTGAGTTCACCAATTTTTTTTTTTATTTTTGGGGGTGTTAACAAAAACTTTTGCTTTAATGTAAGATTTTTTCTCTTTGTTTTTTTGATTTTTCAAAATTACCGCTTGATAGTTGCAGTTCTGGTATAAATTTGTAGCTCGTTTATAAGTAGCTGGTAATATTGTTGTAAAACATTTGGTATTTTTTTATAATCAGCATTTAATATATTAATGCTAACACTTAATCAATCAATGTCTTTAAACATGAATTATAGAAAAATTTGTTTAAAATATTGGCTGGAGGGATTTTGTTTAAAAATATAGTTTGTGGCAAAAATATATACAAGTTTAAAACAAGTTTCTTTAGTTTACCATAATAGTCAAATTGTCTGGCAAAAAGAAGCCATCTATGATATTTGATAATGAAAATTAAATATTTAAAGAGTATAGAAAGTGTTAAAGGTTATATTTGTAGTTTGTTCTATTCATCCTTACATATTGGCTGTGTTTGTTAAGCATAAAACTTGTCTTAATAAATCGTTTTTAATTTTAGAGTAAAGATATTTAAAGAAGTAATAAATCAAACAAGTAAAGTCATTAAATTCTGCCTTACTTAATTTTTTTTTATACAATCCACTTAAATTGAGAAAACATTCTCGAGGTGAAGTGAAAAAAAATGTTTGTGGTGAAAAACTTTTTTGGTATTTCAATTCCACTCATTTGCCATGCTTTGTGTTTTAATTTCACACGTTCCTTGTTCCATTCTTTTTCGTTCCCCTTGTCTAGTGTTTCAATTTCACACGTTCCCCGCTCTATTCCATTTCGTTCCCTTGCCTAGTAATTCATTTCCACTCGTTCCCCGGTCTAGTCCGCTTCGTTTCCTTGTCTAGTGTTTCTATTTCACTTGTTTTCTGTTTCATTCCATGTAGATACTCTTCCCATTTTTTTCAACTTACTCGTATTTCATTCCATTTCGTTCCTCTTGTCTAGCTTTTCAATTCCATTCGTTCTCCATTCCTTTCTATTTCATTTCTTTATTTTCGTTTCGCAATGTTTCAATTCCATTCGTTCTTTTGATTTATGGTTTCTAGCCAAATCGATTTTATACCCAATACTTTTTCTGAAATGTTCTTTATCAGTGAGTTATCAAATAGTTCAGGGAACACGTATATTAAATTTCAAGTTTCTTACCCCTTATTCCCTTTTTGAAACCCTAGTTTTACAACGTTTCAAAAACGTACCTCTTCGATGACTTAGAGCATACTTTAAGGAACACATATTTTAAGTTGTAGGTTTCTAGTGAAAGCGGTTACGACAGGCCATTTGGAAGGAGACTTTTCCCTTATTCCGAAAAGTACACTTAAGATAGTTTGAAAGTTAAAATAACAGAAAATGTCATTTACAAGAACTGATATTTCATTTAAAAACCGGTTATTTATTTTGACACATCCGTAAGAAACAAATGATAGAACCAGTTAAAATAAATGTCAAAATTTTACATACCAATTCCTTAAAAAATAAATGATTTTATCATTTATTTCAAATTGTTTCCCTTTTTGTATTTTTTGTTTTTTCTTTTGAAATCAACAAAATTTATGTCTGCATAGCTATAGACACTTTTTGGGTGAATGTGTTGGTGTGTTTATAAATTTCTTGTAATTTGAAGTGAAATAATTTCGTATATATACAACTGAAACTGAAAAAAAAAAATCGGTAAATGATAGTAAATCATTTCGACTAAAAATAAAGTATGTTCCTTTATTTTAAATGGAACGAAAAACTTTTTATTAAACTACAAATAGTAAACTACATAATATTCTGAATGTATCTTATCAGTCAATTAGAGGCATATTACCAGAAAAACATTTTTTTTTGATTTATATCTTCTAGCCAAAGGGGTTTAGACAGGCCGTCATGGGGGAATTTCTCAAATGAATGCATATTTATTTTATTTATAAAAAATTGATTGTAATATGAATTTTTATATAAATAAACTCATTTGTTTCGCAAAAAAAAAATCAAATGAAACTTTCTAAAACATGGTAATAGTAGGAAATGTTCATTCTTAACAAATCGGTGAAAATCTCAACTTTATGATATTAAAAAAATTTATATAACAAACTTTGGTATTACATAACACAGGTAAATAAGTGAAATATATGATTAATATATGAAAAGAACTCGCCAATAGAATTCTTATAAGAGGCTTTCATTTTTCCACTATTTTAAGGAAGACTCGTGTTCTTAATAAGACGGTGATAGTTTAAACTTCCAATTAGTATGTTATGTAACACATACGATAGCTTACGACTAAACAATTCGATATATGATATTATAATTTGTTTTAACATTTGTTGTAACAATATGTATATACATTTATTTTACAATGTCAGGGTTAATTTTGTTCATAAACTACACCTATACCTCGATTTATAAAAACCTTATTTAAAGCGATATAATTTCCACAAAGAACATTTTTTTTTAGTCTTTGGAATTATGCAATGGTAGGATAGTTGGTAGCGTGCTAGCTTATCAGTGCGGGGGTCGTGGGTTCAATTCCCACCAGAGGCTCTGGTCTGTTTTTCGCTACAACGAGCCGAAGGCCTTTGTTGCTAGTGCTCGGTTAGGGTATTAACATATAATTTGTAATTATATGATTAATGAATAAAATAAATAAATAAAATAAAATAAACTTTATTTTAGAAGATCATACAAATTTTAAATTCTTTATTTTCTACAACGTTTGTTGAAAGGGATTATAGCGTAAATTTAGGGATTAGTGTTGTTTATATGGAATGTTAAAAATTTTATAGAAATAGCTAATGACATGATATATTTCTCTCTGGTATATATATCTTTTTTAATTTGAACTATTGTTTTTTTTTTTATTTAATATTATTATTTCTAATTAATACAATTTTTCTTAAATCCTCCTGTCTATGAATTATTTTTCATTATTATTTTTTTATAAAATGTTAACAAGGTGTTTAAGCGTATTTAAAAAAGTAACAATTGTCTTAAATTGACACATCGTGCTAATACTATTTTTGGTATTATTTGTTGTATGTTTTTTTCCTTTAAACAATTATTTTAAATAAAACACTACTAAGATTAATGTTAATTAAATGTAAATTTATAATGACAATTGTCAACGCTTATATTTATTTTCTTAAAAAAATACATAATATTAATAATGAAAATAATAAGCATATAAGTCATATTAACTGACATATGACAGATCAATAAATAATTTAAAACAATGTTTTAAAAAAATATGTATTTTTATGAAAAAAAAAAAAAAAAATTAAATATTAAAAAAAAAACTTCTCAATAATTTATAATAAACAATAATATGACAAATTTTTCTACATTATATTGTTAAACAAAAAGCATTAACGCTATTTTATATTTTTTTAGAAGTAATTAAAGTTTTGTTTTGAGATAAAATATTTAGAATTGTGGTATAGAAAAAAATTTATAAATTTGTTCTCTTATTTTTATTTTTATAGACCACACATTTGTCTATGGTGCGTTTTTGTGGTTGTGAATGGAATTTAGATTTTAGAATTAACAAACAAATGTTTAAGCTGCAAAAAAATAAAATAAAATAAAATTATGTATGTGAACATTGTACAATGACCGCTAGTTTGAAATAACAACTTTCAAATAATTGCATAAACCGCTAGAAAAAAACTTAAATTAATAAATCTACAAAATTGGTTGTATCGTAAAACATTAAAACACAATAAAGATTTAAGGAAATATTAAAAAAAAAAACAATTTCACAAACATAAATTTAAGATATTTTAATCTTTTTTTAAATTTTTCTTAATTTATTGATTATTGATTTATGCCTAAGTTTATATTTAATTTGAACTGCTGTTTAAATTTGTGAAATTTTGATACCCATATTGTTAGAGTTTTCTAAGATATTTTCTCATTCTTAATAAATCGGTTGAAATTTTAATTTTAAGATATAATGACAAAATTAGTGTAAAAAGATTTAGTATTAAAAAAAAAACATTGAAAAAATGAAAACTATTTAAGAATAAACACAGAAATATTGCTTAAAATCGAGTTGTATCGATCCAGTGGGAAAAGGATCTATCACAGGACGTGTCGCGTGACTGGTTCATTGAGATAGGGACTGATCACAGGACTGGCGAAAATGATTCTATCCTGGAACTATCGCAAAAGAACGTGACTGAACTGACGAAAAAAAATTAAAATGTCATAGAACACAATGGGACGATTTTTAAAAATATAATTCCAAATGGTGTAAATAAAAACCCTATTGAAATATTAATTCCTCATAGTACAAAAACTTTTTACTTTTTGAGACTTTTTACTTTTTAATAAGTTGGTCGGACGAATATTGCCATCCAAAATTAAGAGTTGTTCGTTATTTTTTTTATATTTTTTTATTTTTATTTATATTAATCAAATAATAATCTAACCAAGCACTAGCAACAAAGGCTATCGACTCGTTGTAGCGAAAGCAGACTAGAGCCCGTGGTGGGAATTGAACCCACGACTCCCGCACCAATAAGCTAGCACGCTACCAACTGCCATACAAGGGCGCTCGAGTTGTTCTTAAATAATAACTTAGAAATACTTTTAATTTGATACCAATTTTTTGAGTAGTTTGAAAGAAATAAAAATTATATTAAAAAACCATGAATAATTTTTTTTTAATCTCTTATCCTTTATATATGTTTTTAGTAAAATCGGAGTTCTCCTTTAAAAGATTTCCCAAAAAGATACTTAAAAACCCTTCCAGTGATATATACCCTGCAGGACACGCCACGTGATCGGTTCATTGTAGTAAGGACCGGCCACCAGATCGATTTTTTATATGAAAAGGACCGGTCACTAGCAGGGGGTCTGTGACTTGTCACAGAACTGGTCTAAAAGAACATGTTACACAAGTAACCCAAAAGTGCATATCACAGAACCAACGCAAAAGAACATGTCGTGACTTTTAAACCGGTCACGTGGTAGGTACTTTAGGAACCCCTTCTCTTTTCACCTATCAATTCCCAACTGACCCCTTTTTTCCCGCAGGGTACTTTAAAAATCTGTCGTATTTGCTTCTATTCAGACCAGTCACGTGAAAGACACTTTTAATCTGGTTACGGTATAAGTATTTTAGGAACCGGTATTATTTTTACCTACCACAGTATTTGTACTTCACAGTATTTGCAATCACGTGTTAGGTTTTTTGGAAACCGAAACTAGCTCCACCTACCAAGGGACTGGTACTTTCTAGCCCATTTCTTAATATAATTTTAAATCGGTCACGTAAAAGGTACTTTTGGAACCAGTCCTGTTTCACTTATCACAGGACAGGTCCCGATTCCCAACTGACCTCTTTTTACGCAGGGCAGCTTCAAATTATATTAGGAAATTTGACAGCTGGATTTCGATTTGACAACAAGAAAATTTCGTAAACAAAACAAAATAATATTAAATTTTATGTCTCATAAAATTTGCTAAATCGACCCCCCCCACCCTTGACTATCATTTCGCTCACTGCCGACCTCACAGTTTACCCCAAAGTGATTTTGAATTTTTGATATTCAAGTTTATAAAAAAATTTTCAAAACTAGTTCTTTTTGTTTCTTTAATTAAGAATACTTTTTGAATAATGTGGATGATTCCTAAAGATAGAGAATCATCGTCTACTGGAAATATTTACTTTATCACTCACCTGGACAATTATAGCTACCAAAAGCACTTGGGCAAGTATAATTGCCTGTGTTAGTCAAAGGGTTAATTATAATACTTTTTAAATATATTTTGTTGTTTTTTTTAATAATTTATCAAATAAAAAGTACAAAAATTTCAAATAATTTTATGACAAATATATCTGTTTACATTTAAAAGAGAAAAGACAATAATTTCTAAGACTTGGCAGCATTTTTATACATTATTAATTTTTAAGTAGCTATATCTATAACTACTTAGCAAGTTTATATCTACGTAAATTTGTATGGAATATTTATAAAAAACACAAGTAAAAAAGGGCTAAATTCGGCTGTGCCGAATCTTTGAATACCCTCCACCATAGGGGCTGAAAATAATATACGTATATACTAAATTTTGCATGAACTGTAATATGAATATGTTTTGTCAGTTTATGTAATGAACTTTTGTTATTTAGTTTCAGTAATGTTATTTATTTAGTTTTAGCAATGTTATTTACAGAGGTCTGCTCTGTTAGCGACTTTAACATTGTTGATTTTTACGTTAACTTAGTTATTACAGTAACACACATATAGCTCTAAGAATGTTATTATTCTCATAGTATGTAAGATAATAAATGTAATCGAACAATAAGAAAACTTAATAACATTTTTACTTACTTAACAGAAAAAAAAAAAAATAGATACAGAAAAATTGTACAAATTTGTATGGAAAATTTAGAGGTACCTTCACATTTTCACTCATAACTTTTGAACCGCTGAACCGATTTTGCTCATTTTAAATACCAAACTGCTCGGGAGGATGTTCAATAATCTGGGTAAAAATAGGCACCCCCGCTTGCGTCTTCGCGTCGTGACCGCCATTTCAACAGACAGACAGACAAACATCGCTAAATCGACTTAAAATTGCATAAGGATCACGAATATATATACTTTATAGGGTCTTAAACCTATATTTCGACATATTACAAACGGAATGACAAACTGATATATACCCTCACCATATATGGTGGAGGGTATAAAAAACAAACCTATTCTTTCAGATAAAGGCTAGGAATTTTGTTATAGTTTATCTTAAATAATCATCAACATTCCTAATAAATTGCTCTTAATCCTAACTTACAGATATGCTCACAATATGAATATCTTACGACTAACTGTATTTATTAATAACAAACTAATTAATAACAAAAATTCCTTAAAATCTGTTTTTAAATACATCATTTCATTTCTACTTGCCAACTGATTTAAATTGCTAATTTTTCTTGTTTAATTTCTAAATAACAAACGGTCATTTAATAAACTATACGTTGTAATAAGTTGAAATATTTTGTTCAAAAATTTTCACAACAAACAAATATTTTACACCACAATGTTAATGTTAAATGATAAAATATGTGTGTGGGCGTTAAATACCACAACTGCAGAGCTCTGTATAATTATATGAATTCACAATATTAGAAAACCACACAAAAAAAAAATATAATAAATACTCAAATTACAATATAAACTATGGTAAAATACTGATAAACTCACAATTTAAATAAAAATCGTGCAGTTCATATTATTATAACAAACTAAGATTAGAATAAATAGATTTTATTTTTTAAACAAACTTTAACAATAAATAAATTAGATCAATGAAATCTGTAAAAATATCAGTCGAGTTCATATAAACGGTTATTTTTTTCCATTAAAAAAACATGCGTTTAACAATAAAAGATAAGAATTTAAAATTACTTTTTGTTTACATTTTACATCATTTTATAAATAACACTTAATAGTGGGTGCTTTTAAATAGAGATAATGTTGTGAATTAAGGTTAAAAGTTATCATTATTATTAATAAAAAGAGACAATATGAAATAAATGAATATTTTTAAAAATAAAATTTACATTAAATACCCAGCAAATATTAATGGAATATAAATATATATTGTTTTTAATAAACTATGTCGGGTATGATTTCTATCAAATAGCATACAGGGTCTGGTTTAATTAAAGTCAATTAGTGTTTGGGTACAAAATTTTAATCGGTTAAAATTAACTTTTGTCAACATTTGTCTATAAACGGGTAATGAGTTAAAAAAAAAACGAGTTGGAAATTGTAATTTTGACTGATGTCAGGTATATTAAGGAGATAATCGGAAATATGTTTCATATGGCCGCTAGGTCCAAAGATGGATTAATACTATGCTGGGTAATTATTTTATTATTTACCAAATGTGAGACATTATTTTTTCAGCTATAGTGCCATTAAAACACGTTTTGTGAGACCTTTATATAGGCCGATTCTAATTAAGGCTTCTTCCTTGTGCCGATGTCAGCCAGAAGAAAATATCATAAGAATAGATAAATCGTCTGAAAAAGTCGTTGAGAGTCGATCTGTATAATTTAGCGATGTACGTCTGTTCGTCTATGCATATTTTGCAGGTCGCAAATAATTAGATATTTTCATGAAATTTGGTCCACGAAACCTATTAATTTTGGTTTAAATTGCTACGTATGTTTGTATTTCCCCAAGGACAAATCCTATAGAAAATATTTAAAATCGGTCCATGTTTTAACCCGGTAGCTTTGAAAAGGTCCCATCTCAGCTCAAATGGATTGAGCTTAAATCGATTATGTGTGATAATCTGCAGATTTCTCTATGTTTTTCATTTATTGTTTTCCATACAAGTTGTATATATTATTTATTATTTTCATAATATTTAATATTATTCATCTCAAAATTATTTTGCACTAGAACTTTTTTTTCACCTCAGTTTTCTTTTCGCCACAAAAATTGTTTTCATCACATTTTTTTTTTCAGCTCGACAATATTTTCATAATTTCAGTTTTATTTATTTTATTTAATTTAATTTTACTTTATTTTATTTTATTTAATATTATTATATTTTATCTTTTTTTATTTTATTTTAAATTATATTATTAATATTATTTTATTTTATTTTATTTTATTTTATTTTATTTTAATTTTTTTTATTTTATTTTATTTATTTTGTTTTATTTCATTTTGTTTTATTGTTTTATTTTATTTTTATTTTTTTTATTTTATTTTATTTTAATTCAAATTATTATTTTATTTTGTTTTATTTTATTTTTTTTATTTTATTTTATTTTATTTTATTTTATTTAATTTTACTTTATTTTATTTTATATTATTATATTTTATCTTTTTTATTTTATTTTATTTTAAATTATTTTGTTTTATTTTATATTATTATATTTTATTTTTTTTATTTTATATTAATTTATTTTATTTATTTTGTTTTATTTCATTTTATTTTATTGTTTTATTTTATTTTAATTTTTTTTATTTTATTTTAATTTTTTTCATTTTATTTTATTTTAATTCATATTATTTTATTTTGTTTTATTTTTTTTTATTTTATTTTTTTATTTTATTTTATTTTGTTTTATTTTGTTTTATTTTATTTTATTTTTTTTTTATTTTATTTTATTTTATTTTATTTTACTTTATTTTATTTTATATTATTATATTTTATCTTTTTTATTTTATTTAATTTTATTTTAAATTATT
The DNA here is from genome assembly GCA_949748255.1 of Eustalomyia histrio. NCBI lineage: Eukaryota > Metazoa > Arthropoda > Insecta > Diptera > Anthomyiidae > Eustalomyia > Eustalomyia histrio. Next base: position 61,078,072 of record OX456524.1, read on the forward strand.
TTATTTTATATTATTATATTATATTTTATTTTTTTTTTATTTTATTTTAATTTATTTTATTTTATTTTATTTATTTTGTTTTATTTTGTTTTATTTCATTTTATTTTATTGTTTTATATTATTTTATTTTATTTTATTTTATTTTATTTTATTTTATTTTATTTTTTTTTTATTTTATTTTAATTTTTTTTATTTTATTTTAATTCATATTATTTTATTTTGTTTTATTTTATTTTATTTTTTTATTTTATTTTGTTTTATTTTATTTTATTTTATCTTATCTTATTTTATTTTATTTTATTTTATTTTATTTTATTTTATTTTATTTTATTTTATTTTATTTTATTTTATTTTACTATATTTTATTTTATTTCATATTATTTATCTTGAAAACTTTTTTGTTGATATTTACGTTACATTTCAATTCAGGAACAAGAATATCTGACCTAAGAGATAAAATATATACTCTGGATCCGCGATACATTGATATGGGTGAAATTGGGATTTGAACTTTTTAAATTCGAACTATATCCCCATGCTATGTATTTCAAAGTATAATGATTTTCCGCTTATGTTTACTACTACCGAAAATATTTGTCCCGGACCCAATTTTCATTACATTTATTATATATTTCACTTTTTTTATTGCACCGTTAATTGAAATTTATACCTAGAATTTAACTAATATATTACTAGGGTATTATATAGTCTGCACTTGTTATAAATATAAAGGTGGCGCAAAAGTAATCCTCCTATCAGAAAATGCTATAAATTTTGCGATTGGCCCCTAATGTCAGTTCTGTTTTGACATTTGTGTAGTAAACACATGCGAAATACACGTTAATAAACAATGTTACGCTACACTGCTTCAAAACGCGGAATATTGGTGACTATTTATTTGAGCAATAATGAAGATGATTTTTCATCAAAAATAATCATGAGTGATGAGGCCCATTTCCATCTTAGCGGGTACGTAAATAAGCAAAATTTACACTTCTGGGGCACTGAAAATCCGCGTGTAACCCACGAAGAGCCATTACACCCGCTCAAAGTCACTGTATGGTGGTGTGTTGTTTTCGCTGGAGGAGTCATCGAACCTTTTTTCTTCGAAGACGTCGCGGGCCAAACGGTTACTGTGAATGATGAGCGCTACAGAGCAATGATCAACGAGTTCTTTTTGCCGCAACTTGATGAATTGGGATTGGAAAACATGTGGTTCCAACAGGAAGGTGCAATGCCACACACTGCACGTACCACAACCGATATGCTGAAGGATGCATTTCCCGGGCGCCTAGTCTCCCGTTTTGACGATTTGCACTGGCCAGCAAGATCGCCTGATTCTTTTTGTGGGGCTTTTTGAAGTCGCGGGTTTATGTCAACAAGCCTCAGACTCTTGCAGCTCTTAAAGACAATATCCGTAAAGAATGTGAGGACCTATCGCCGGAAGTTTTGGCCAAAGTGATGGAAAATGCCATAAAAAGGGCTCAAATGACAATCAACTGTGGTGGCGGCCATTTACATGACATCATATTCTCGACTTGATGTAAAAAAAATTAAAAGACCAAATAAAAATAATCCACAAGAAGAATCAAACTTTTTCTTTTTTTTTTTAAATTACAGCCAAAAAACATCGGAAGGTTATTTTTGCGCCACCCTGTATTTTTTATAAATTATAATATGACGCTTTTCATAAATATCTTAAAAGTAAGACTTCACTAGATTATGTGAAATTTTTAATATAAACTTCCACAATATGAGTCTCAAATTTTTGGGTTAATATAATTTTTTTTAATAATATCCATTTTTTAATATAATCCATACTTTAAATATCCTACCTTTAGGAATTATTTCTAAAAACATTGCTGGGTTATTTTATATATATATATTTTTTAAATCAATTGACAATTTAACTTTTTTCTCTGTAATATTTTTCATTTTGTAACAAATGTTTCTCAAATAAATTAATATGTTTTTTATTTTTTGCTTTTTTTTAAGATTTGTCTAAACCATAGAAAATACTGGTTTTCTGGTAGTTAAAGAAAAATAATAAAATATAAAAAATAATTTACTTTTATTTATGTCTACAAAAAAAAAAAACTTTATACAATATAAACTGCATAAGGTCTTTTGGGTTTTTTGTTAATATTTCATATACGTGTTGTATATTGTTCATAGACTTGTGGTGTTTGTGGTTTGGAACCTGGTGGAAAAGTGTTTGGTCTTAATGTTGCATGTGTGTTAAATTGTGCACATGTGCACATTTTTCTAAAGGTCGTTTAGTTGTTTATCAGCCAGAATTGTTGTACGTCTGGCTGTGTGCCTGTCCGTGTGGATGTCTTTTGGTTTGCCTAGAATTTATTATAATAAATAACAATTGCTGTTAACTTTTTAGGCCTTTTGGGAAAATGCATGCATATACTATTTTTTGTAGTTTTAAAATTGTTATAAACACCCGCTACTTTGGAGTTTAAAGCTCAGAAATAAATATATAGATTAATTTAAAATTTAAAATATTTCATAAAGACCTCCGAAGGTTATTTATATATTGAAAACAACAGGTTTATTTTGCTTTTAAATTTCTTAAAATATGTTAAAAGATTATTTGCTGGAGTCAAAAGTTAATTTTGTCTGTACAAATTTAATATTTTAATTATTTAAATATTATGGTGAATGATTAAAATAACATTTTTCATACTTAAGAAAAAAAACTTTATTCAATTTAAGAAGAGTTTTAATACTCTTCGTCCAATTAAACATTTTGGCGTATTTACAAAAGATTTCTGAGTACGCACAGAGAAAAATTTTGTCAGTTTCCAACTAAAATTCGGTTGCTACTACTAAAATCGGTTGGTTCCACTTCAAAAATTCGGTTAATAGAACAGAATTTTTGGTGACAATACTCAAAATACTCAGCAATCACATTTCTCTTATTGGTTATCTCAAGAAAACTGCACTTTTTAATTCGAACGGTAGCAGAAAGAAAATAAAAGCTTTATATTAAAATAACTTAGGAGCAAAGAAGTCAGATTTGCCTATTTTGCTGTTTTGGCTTGTTTTACTCATATTTGCTTTTTTCTGTTTTTTTTTGCATTTTCCAGTTTTTAGCTTTAAAGTAGCTTTTTCTTAAGATTGCTTTTTTCACAAATTTTTGCTTTAAAGCTCTTTTTCTAGAAACAAATAATTAATGGATTTTAATCATATCGCTTATTTGCGAGAAGACCGGCGTAACTCAAAAAAGCGATTTCAAGATAATTGTATTTAAAGTTTTCAATTTAGCCTAAAAACTACAAACACTTTTGGTCGCCATTTAATGAGAGAAAGAGTTACCAATACCATTTTAGATTATGATGTAAACCACATTTCTGCATCATTAACTCTCTCAAATGAGCGATATAATCATATTCTTTTTATAAATTATTTTATTGTAAAGAAACATAAACATTTTTATTAGTAAATTATAGAGAATAAAAATTGAAAAAATTCCATAGAGCCAGCAGGATAAAATACTTAGTATTTTCATCCACGTCCTTGTTGTGTCAATGCTTTGAAGATTGTTTTTTTTTATTGAATGTTTGGAAACAAATTAAAAAAAAAAAAAAAAATTCTGCTAGATTTTTTTTCTTAAAAGTGTTTTTCCTCATCTTTTTAATTATGCTTGTTTTTGTCCTTTTTTACCACTATTTTTTTTGCTTTAAATACATTGAATTTTCTCTGCTTATGAGGTTTATTATTTTATAATTATGTAAAAAACTTTTTTATAAGACCTCTAGCATGATTTAGATTTTGATATATAAAAAAGAATATTAATATTTAATGTTTACAGAATTTTAACTTTTAAATGAAAAAAGCTTTTAAAATGGTTTCTCTTATTTAAATCAATTATATCAAAATATTTTAAATTTTCAAAATTTTTCAAAAAAATTTAAAAGTTTTTATATAAATTTTCAAAAACCGAATTGTTGTTATCTTATCTTAACAGATTTTTAGTTGTCACTGTCGATTTTTTCATCATCAAAATGTAACCATTCGATTGGCAATAAATTCGGTTATTAGCTCGAATCTGTTTTCTGAATGTAGAACTTACTTTTGAACAGGACTGCTTAGTTTTTTTTGAAGATTTTTATTTTAGGTTTTTCCAAAGAAAATTTAAGAGATTTTCTCAAATTTTCTGAATATTATTTTGATAAATAAAAGAAAATATTGGTATTTAATGTTAACAGAACTTGAGCTTTTAAATGATCAAAGCTTTTAAAAATGATTTTCTTTCTTAAAATCTTTAGTATTGAAATATTTAATATTTTCAAAGCTTTGCAATGCTCTGATTTATTATTATTTTTTTTTGCAAGATAATTTTGATCCTAAATACCTTAAAGTAGAGCTCCTTAGAAATATTCTCAGAAAAATTTTTATGTAAAAATATTGGTTTCAACAAAACAGACCTTATAACACAACGCTTTATCGATTAACCGGAAATATACTACTTTTGTAAAACTGGTAAAACTAATAAAAACAAATATAAACAAGTAAGAGCGGCTAAATTTGGCTATGCCGAATCTTATATACCCTTCACCATGGTTGGGAAAAAAGTGAAGTTTATATATGGACATATATGGAATGGACAGATTTATATACGGACGCCTTTAAGAGGAAATTAACCATTTAGTTTGGTAATAAAACTTGGACTCGGGAAGATTTATGGTTCCAGAAAATGGTATTTAAAAAAAAATTATGTTTTGGGCATAATTTTTTTGTATCCGAACCGATATTTCCGAGTTTTTTTTTAGCAAATATGTTATACTAAAGATTTTCGATCTTTTGCTATATAAGACGTATCCATAGGTCATATTACAGCTCTAGAATAGTGTTTGTTGTTTGTGTATAAAATGTGAAGAGGTGAAAGAAAATAATTTCAACAAATCGTTAAAAGAAATCACTAGAACTGCATCTGTTTTATTTCTACAAAAACGTTTGATTTAGCTGGCATATTTGCATTTGGGATTTTATTTCGCTTTTTTATTAAAAATATTTGTAATTTCTTTAGCTTAATTTTAAAAATTTGAAGGAAAATAGTTTATAATTTTTTTTTTATAAATTATTACAAGTTATGACCTAAAATAGTTGCACTCAAAGGGAAATTATGTATAAGATTTTATTTATATATGAGAAATAAAATGGTTTAAAAATCTTTTTATAAATTTTTTTAAATCGGAGCAAAAAATAGAAATAAAACCGTTTGTATTTTGTTTGTATCAGAGGGTTTTTATAAAAATTTTGATGTTTTTAGCCTATTTATGGATTATTTAATTATTAATATAAAATTTTATTTAGATTAATTATTAAATGTTAAAAAAAACAAAAAATAAAAAAAAAAAAATCTTAAGAAAATAAAAAAAAAGTGAATTGACCGGGATTCGAACCCGCGACCCTTCCACCTGTGGTGAAGGGTATAAAACCGTTTGTATTTTGTTTGTATCAGAGGGTTTTTATAAAAATTTTGATGTTTTTAGCCTATTTATGGATTATTTAATTATTAATATAAAATTTTATATAAATTAATTATTAAATGTTAAAAAAAACAAAAATAAACAAAAAAAAAAAATCTTAAAAAAAAATAAAAAAAATGTACAAAAAAAAGTGAATTGACCAGGATTCGAACCCGCGGCCTTAGAGAAAAAAAGTATTTGTGACATAGCGTCTAGAGAACTGAGCTATTGAAGCTCACACAAAATCATCGTCAATAGAGGTACATATATAAAAGTCTTCGTTCATTAGAGATTTGTTTAGTTTTTATTTAAATAACAAATCTTTGTATGTGTGTTGTTTGTGTATAAAAGGTGGAGATGATAGAAAAGAATTTTAACACATGTATGTGTTTGTTATGCGTAAAATTCTACATACATATTAAACAAAGGGATTTTACGGAAAAAATTAGAGGTAGTCCTGTTTTTTGCTAATATCTCAGCCATTTATTAACCGATCTGTCTGATTTTTAATAGCAAACAGAAATGGATCACATGTAACAGAAATAAAAAAACAATCAAGTCCTCATCATGTCTGGGTTCTTCGGAAAACCCATTTCAACACACAGACGGACAGACGGACATCGTTAAATCAACTTCGCTCTTCATAAGAACCCAGAATATATATACTTTATAGGGTCTAAGATCAATATTGTAGAAATTACAAAGGGAATGACAAACTTATATATACCCTTCCACCTGTGGTGAAGGGTATACAAATATAGAAAATCTTAAATCATATTTTATTATTTTTTTATTGTATTTTTAGCAATTTTAAATAAAAACACATTTTCTCTTAGTTTTTTTTAAGTTTTGTGTACTAGGTCACAAAGGGTTACCCGAAATACGGGCTTCCAAAAGTTTTATATTTTCGGTTAATCGACAAATCAGGTTTGTAAAAAGACGTATTTTTTTCTCTTTAAAACTTCATTTAAAGAAATTAACCCTTTTTTTTGGATCACTAATAAAGCTTAAAATTATTTATAAATGACTGATGCAGCAATTGAATTGTTTCTCTGGCTGTATGACATGTGGCGCCGTCTTGTTGGAACCACATGCCCTCCACATTCATTTCTTCAATTCTAGGCAAGAAAAAACTGGTTATCATTTCACGATACCGAACACCATTGACTGTTTGCGCTTGACCTGCCTCATTTTCATAAAAAAAAGATCCAATGATTCCTCCAGCCCAAAAACCACACCACACAGTGACACGTTGAGGATGCATTTGCTTCTCGTGAATCACTCGAGGATTTTCCTCACCCCAAATGCGACAATTCTGCCTATTGACGAAGCCATCAAGATGAAAATGGGCCTCGTCACTGAAGATGATTTTATCGCCAAAATCAGCATTTTCATGTTGTCTCTCCAATACCCAATTAACGAACTCCCTTCGCTGTCCATGGTCAGCTGGCTTCAGTTCCTGAGTCAATTGAACTTTGTATGCATGAAGATGCAAATCTTTCGTCAAAATTCGCTGCAAAGTGGATTTGGAGACACCAATTTGCTGAGCTCGGTGTCGAATTGAGGTGGATGGAGTTTGAGCGACATCATCACGTACAGCTGCGACATTTTCGGTCGATCGACCTGGTCGATGGCGCGTTGTTGTCTTTACATCACTAACAGACCCAGTTTCGGCAAATTTATCTATTAATCTCTTTACAGTTGACTCTTTTGGAGCATTATTGTGACCCCAAATTGATCGCAATTTGCGAACTGTAGCCGCAAAACTTTCACCATTTTGGTAAAACAATTTCACAATGAAAATGCGTTGTTCATTCGTGTAGCGCTCCATTTTTATTAACCTCGTACCTTCTACTAGCAAACAATAACAAATGTTCAAATGTCAAACAATGACACTTCGAATGTTGCCAGATTTAAAAATTGCGTTCTTCTTGGGACACCCTTTATACAAAAGCTTAATATCTGTAATAATTTCTGTTTTAAATTTTTTTTTTTAATTAAATATTATAAATATTTTTAATATTTATAATAAACTCTGAAAATGTCTATTAATATTACTCATACGTCACCATTGACAAATTTATTTAAATTTAATTTTTTTCTATAACTATTAATCTTAAACTTGATTAGAGCTTAGTAAATTAAACAGCTTAATTATACGAATTAATTTTTATATTTATTAAATAATTTTTATTATTTTAATTGAATTTAATTTCCTATGAAATAATTTTTTTTATTATTATACCTTTATTTTTAAAATCAAATTTAAATTGATTATAAAAAGTGTTGAAAGTTTGAAAGAAAAAATATCATGATTTTTATTTTAACAATTTTTTTTATAAAATGGTATATTAAACCTAAACCTCTAAAGTGCACTTTGGTTGCTTACAATTGCTACTGACGACTACTTACTGTTGCTGTTGCTGCTGCTGTTGTTGAGTGAAAAAACGCGACAGACCATATAATGATTGTAATTACATGTACCGTAGCCATAGTTAGCTTAACTTCAATTTGGCTTATAACATTGAGTTTTTGTTTTTGGTTTGAATGAGGGGGATTTTTTCTTTTTCTTTTTCATTTTGCTTTTTTTTTGTTTTTAATTTACAATGTAACATTGCTACCATTTTAATACAAACAATTTTTGTGGCAAATAAGCATTAGATTTATGGCTTAAATTCAAAATGTATTGTTAGTAAGTGAGTGTGTGGTGGCACGCTTGCGCACATGCCATTATTATGTAGTTGTTTTTCAGTATTTCTTCTTCATTTTTATGAGACAACAAAAAATGCAATCAAACTACTTGAGAAATTAGAAGCAAAACCCTCTCTTTATTTAAGTTTCATTATAAGAAAAAAAAATGTATACATTTCATTTAGTTAATTTTTTTTTTATATATTTAGCACGCGCTGCTAATTCTTGTTTACAAAACACCATTTAAACCATGGCATCTATCCATCCATCTAACATGAAAAATATACAAAGTTTACTAAACCAAAACAACCGAACCATTATATATTGTTTAGTAAGTTTTTTTTTTAAATACTAATTAAGCTGTTTTCACGTAATGTTTAAACGATTTTTAATGCATATACAAAAATTATTTATTATATAAAATAGTTGGTCCTTCGAACCAATGGATTTTGTAAGACGTATGTAAAAATTAAAAACTGCAACAAATTTATTCTACATTTTTTAAATTTGTAGGCCATATTGAAAATGTAATGTTATTCTTTAATTTGGTCCTTTGAACTGTGTTATTTAAATTGACGCGCATTTGTAGGGATTACTTTAATTTGAAATATAACATTTTTAAATTAAAATTTTAAAATTTTCAATACATTTATTGAGTAAGTACTACGGAATTAATTTTAAACATTAACTGATTACAATTATCACTTCTTACTAACGGGTAGATTTTTGAACAAGCATTTAAAAACGAAAAATTGAAACTAAATATCTCGAAGGTCCTCAAAATTCTTAAGAATATTCTTGAAAATGAAATGTTAAGATTCCATTTGGTCCTTCGAACCGGTTAATTTGTTTGCTTATTGATGATTGATTAATTGATTTAAATTGATTATATTTTTGGGCACAAAACATGGATTGCTTCAATTTGAAAAACTAATGTTTTTAATGTAAATATTTTCGAAATAGTTTTTATATTTATAGTTGTTTTTAACTACATTTATAGTTGCTGTTAATACTTTTGTAGTTGTTTTTAACTACAGTATAATTATTTTTTATTTTTTTTTTTTAAAATTCCAAAACCTTTGCTCTAATTTTCACTACATTTGCTTGTTATTTTTACTACATTTGTTAAAAACAACTACCTAGTACTTTCAATTATTCTGACACACGCTTTTTTCTTGATAAAAAACAAACAACAAGAGGTTTTTTAATTTTTTTTTTATTTTGGTTTTTTAAATATTGAAGAATATAACAAAAAAAAATTATTCAAAATGGCCGCCATTTGCCTTCCAACACGACCGAAGTCTGACCGGCCAATCGTCTACTGCAGTACGCACGACCTCCATGGGGAAATTGTCCACTGCGCAGATAAGTGCACGCTTAAGCGATTCCAAATTTTTGTGGTGAGTAGTGCAGACCATGCCTTCTAAAACGGACCACAATTTATAATCTAAAGGATTCAGGTCTGGACTACCCGATGGCCAATCATCCGTAGAAATAAAGTTTGGTAAATTGTTTTTTAACCAGTCTTGAGTGGTTTTTGCCTTATGGGCTGGGGCAGAGTCCTGTTGAAAAGTCCACGGCTCATTTTTGAACTATGTGCTATTTAATGGCTTCACAACCTTTTCTAAAACGTTAGATTGGTACACCTTTGCCGAAGTTTTAATACCTTTTTCGCAGAAATGAAGCTTGGTGACCCCATCATAGGCGACTCCCCACCATACCATCACAGAAGCAGGATGGTGACCTCTCTGAACTCTAGGAACCAATTCATTTGCTTTCAGAGATGACTTAGCATAGACTATATCATTTTTTTTATTGAACGACTCCTTCACAGTAAAAATTTTCTCGTCAGTAAACATAATTTTTCTGTGGCCGTTTTTGGCGTACTGGCGAATCAATGCTTTTGATTTTTGCTTCCGTTTCTGCTTTAACGCCGCCGTAAGTAGATGCCCCGTGTGTCTTTTGTAAGCCCGAAGTCCCAAGTCATATTTAATGATGCGAGAAATGGATACCTTCGATATATTCATCTCCCGCGACATTATTTCCTGCTTTCGGAGTGGATTTCGATAAATTCGATTCTGTACAGCTTTAACGGCTCTGGGAGTTCGCACAGATCTCGGACGGCCAGATCTCGGACGGTCTGCAACTCCACTAGTATCCCCAAACAGTTTCACAGCACGATAAACAAAACTACGACTAACCCCAAACGGCTGCAATGTTCGATAAATGTCTCCAGTTTCCATTCCACATTTTTTTAGGCCAATTAAGACAATACGGTTTTCAATATCTTCCCATTACATAATTTAAAGTAACGCAGGACAAAAACTTTTTACACAAAAATGAAGTTTAAATGCTAGTTGTCAAAAAACTGTCAACGTAACGAGAGTATGTTCAGTCGATTTCTTACGGGGCGACTAACAGTGTGTCAGTAATTATGAAAGTACTAGGTACATATTGCATTTGATTTAAATGCAAATGTATTATAAACCTTAACTAAACTGAAAATGCATTAATTTTAATTCTGCCTACATAATTTCCCAAGAGCTGATATTTAAAAAAACACTAATTATTTAAATATAACAAATTTGGTCTTTGCACCAGAATGTCCTAAATTTTTAAAGTTCTTAAACTATTTTTTTTTTTTGTATCAATATTTAAGCTGTCCATTTCCTTGCCCCAATTATTTTATCAAAATCAATTTAAGCGCTTTATGAAGATTTTTTTTTTTCATACTTAGCATCACTTTTTATTTCTGTTGCTACTTCTTGCCACCAATTGTTGTTGATATGCTATATTGAAGTGTTAGCTTATAGCGTTGGTGGTAGTGGGTCTGTTTTTAAGCAACAACAACAACAACAATATTACAAACAACCTTATTTATAATAATGCTTTATATGTAGCATAGCTTGACCATTCTTTATGGTAATAATAGGTAATAATATAGTTTTGTGGTTATAACGAAGATTATTTTTTAAAAGCCTGCCTGACCAGCAAAACAAAAACAATAACAACAAGAACAGCAAAAAACAAAAAAAAAAAAAAACAAAAATGTAATACTAAGCTAATTGTAAAGCTAAACAATTTCCTTTTGAAAACAACAATTGTTGCTTAGATATTAAAGCCAAGAAAAAGAACAAGTAAAAACTGGTCTAAAAACAATTTTAAACATACAGCTGGAAAGCATATAAAGTAGTAATTTCATATGTCCACCCTCGTCTACATAGTAAGTAATTGTAATGAAAAAGAAAAAAAAATAACTTCAAGAAATATACATTTTTTAAAGGGAATTTATATGAGCTAAACAATTCTACAGATGCATGGATAAGTGCTACAATAAGCTAAATAAAAGTATGTATGTATAGTTAGAATTCCTCTATCATGCCATGATATGGAAGTTCAGAAAAATGCTATACCAGATATTTGTGAAAAGCTTATGAAGCACATTTATACAAAATGTTTTTAAATTAATTTAAAATATCGGTTTAAAGATTTATATACTTTTTCATAAATAGACCGAAAAAAAAATTGGCTTTGCCAATTTCCAAAAGTTGTACTCCGATGCAAAAAGTTTGTTTATGCATATGAAATATTTTTTAAGAATGTAAGTATTAGTGTAAATTTTTTTAAATATGTTTTCTATTTCGTTAGTTTTAAAGTAAACTTAAAAATATCTAAAATAAAATAATTACTTTATGAAAAATATTTTATTATTATTCAAGTAATTTTAAATTAGTGTGTTTCTAAACAAGCCTTTTAAGAGCATTAACATCTTAAATGCTATTAAGCCATTCATATTTATTTTTATTTTCTTTGGGACAATCACAACTTGCGAAACATGAAACGATATAAAATACTACTTTATGATATAGTATTTATTTATATGATAAAAAAGTATTAAAATATTTATTATCTTAAAATCGTAATCACCTTTGATACATTTTATGAATAGCTTTAAAGCACTTTATTTTTGAAAGAAAAATATCTCCTCCGAAATTTAATTTTTTAAATAAAATATTTGTCTATTAGATAAATAGCTAATAATATCATACGGGTACGCCCAGAAAATTTCAAAAAAAAAATATATATATGGGAAATTATATGTATTGTGGAGAAAACTGACCCAATTCCAGATTTAGGTGTTTTTTTTTTGATTCCACCTTCTTTTTTATTCCACATATTAATTACATAATTCCGAAAGCTTATGCAATGCTTGCGTTCATTAGGAGAAGTTGTTCAGATTTTTCTGATCCCAATGCGTTTAGATTGGTATACACTTCATATGTTAGATCGAAATTGGAGTATGCATCTGTAGTATGGAGTTAATATTGTGGAATTCATATCTCTCGTATTGAAAGAGTGCAACGAATATTTCTTAAACATGCACTTTCATCGTTTACGTTTGATAACCCTTTACCTTCTTATAGGTCAAAGAGTTTCTTTTTAGGCTTAGAAACGTTAGAAAATCGACGTAGATTTCAATCTGCATTACTTATATATGATATAGTTACTGGAAGAATTGACTGTCCTAAGCTGTTATCGCAGATATCGTTTTTTTTTTGAAAACTTTTATCTCCTTTTAAACAAATTCAAAGAACAAAGTAATAAACCTTAAGTATTATGAATTTATGAAGTTTATTATTGAAGAAAGCTTTAAGCATGTTCAAAGCTGTTATTAAATTTTTTCAGAGCTTAATAAGCTTTCGTACAAGTTTTCTAAAAATTTTATAAGAATGTAGCTTTTAATCATTTTTTTTTTAATTTCTTTTGTATTTGATCCCCTTTCCAGAGCTTTTAAAAAATGTATATCAAATATCAAGTATATATATATATTGACTTATTCCAGAGCGCTATCATGATGGTCGGTATAAAAATTTTTTATATGGAAAAGTTTTTACATCTTTTAAAAGTCTATAATTAAATTTAGTTGTACAATTTGGTTATTAATTTTATTACAGTTTAGTATTAAAACAATTTTTAAAAGCTAATATATTTCGACAAAATACTTAACAGCTTAGTGAGCTTTTGTTTTGATTTACCAACATTTAAAGTTGCTGTTATATATCAATTAAAGCTTTTAAGCTCATTTTTGTAAGAACTGTCATTAATCATATATATTAAAAATTAGCAAATAACTTTTACAAACTACTAAAATTAAATAGAGCTTAAGGTTTTTTTTAACTACCTTGAAATCTGAAATTGTATTTTTAAAACGCAAAAAGTTAGTTTCCATATTTTAAAATATTAGTTAAAACTGGAGAGTTTATTTGATAATAAACTGCTCATAATTATACGGTTTGCAAGTTTTGAAAAAAAAATTTTAAACTAAGAATATCATAAACTCATTTTCTTAATATATACTTTAAAAGCTTTTAAGCTAGTATTTGGCTACTTTGCGGTTCTTAAAAATGTAACAGTTATGTTAAAGCTTTTATCAAAATCCTTCAAGAAAAAACTTATATGCTAGAAATGTATTTCTATAAAAGCTTTCAAATATGAATATCCCTTGAAAAATTGTGTATTCAAATTTAAATCCTTTTTGTAATATTATTCTCTTCCAAATGAGGGTGTTTATGTAGTTTTTTGTTTAGTTTTAATTCCAACTTCTTGCGGTTTTTTACTAAAATTTCCTGTTTTTATGGTTGAGTGAAAATTTTGTTGTTGCTGCTGTGTTAGTTTTTGTATTTTTAACATATAAAAACCGTGGGAGCGTAATCAATATCAAAAAATAACCCAAAGAATGTGTTTTTTGTTCATGTTGGTTTTGGTTTTTTGATTCACTGGTTTTTCTGGTTCTTTCACGTATTTATTTTATCCTAAAACTAAAGGTGACACTTGTTGTTTTATGGTTTTTAAAAAGGTTCTGACATATTTTAGCATATTTTTACTCTTAACGCCCGCATATTAAGATTTTTTTTTTTGTTGTTTTGTTGGCCAAGACCAACACAACAAAAATCACCTGTGGCCTATAAATTTCTTTCTCGCCAAAATGCAAAAAAAAAAAAACCAGAACCTTTTACAATATGCAAAACTTTTTATGTGTTTTTCTTTTACTTCTTCTTTTAAACACACAAGAGATTGTCTTTTCTTCTTTGGACCAATGATGGATCACCGTAGATAAGCAGATTCGTCTTCTTTTGGAGTTTTTCTTTATTATATTGCAGTTCCTCTTCGTCTTACTTGGTTTGACTTGTCTTGGAATGGGATGTGCGTGCATATAATCGCATCAAGTCAAATGTTTGTTATTTGTTGTATGTGTGTTGTTTTTTCCTTTTCTTTTTGCTTTGGCTGTGGCAAGTTAAGTATGACACTATGCTACATTGTGCGTTTTGGTTCATTTTCTTTCGGTTTTTGTGGGTTATATGAATGCAACTGTCATGGCATCAAAAGGCTTAAAGCGCATGTCATCAGGCATAAAAAAAATATAACCCAAGTACTAAACAACTAACCGAGGCTTATAACCACACAATAGTCTAAGCAACAAGTTGTTACAAAATAATAAAAAAAAAACTGACTCAACATAGCACATGATCATCATTATAATACGAAGTACAAACATATGTGTATGATGTGACACTCACAAAAAAATCGCGGTAAAATTATAGAAAATATGAATGTCTGACACGAATAAAAGTAGAAACTTCAGACACAACTTCACAACTTTAAAGAGGAAGGGAAACAAATGATAAATTGTTATAAATATTGTGAATAATTTTTGATCAAAAATCGATAATTTTTTGAATGTGTCATAAATAGTTTTAACATTTTTCTATATCTTAGAGAATTTTAAAGTAGATAAAAGTAGAAAGTTGGTTTTAAATTATTATTTCGTAATTAATGGACATGCTCTCATACAAAAATATATATGATGAGGACCGCTAGAAAAAATTTCATGTCCATTAATTTTGCCTTCTCTATAACCTTGGAAAATTTCATCAAAATCGTAGTGAACCACAGACTTTAATTTAAATTCTATTACTCTTTTTTTCGAGTGTTTGAATTGAAGAAAAAGAAGCATTTTGTAGACTCTACATGAC
Organism: Eustalomyia histrio; assembly: GCA_949748255.1. NCBI lineage: Eukaryota > Metazoa > Arthropoda > Insecta > Diptera > Anthomyiidae > Eustalomyia > Eustalomyia histrio. The sequence goes on from OX456524.1 coordinate 61,093,280, forward strand.
GTATGTCATTTTACACACATGCAACCTTTACATTACTCGTAAAGGTGTTGCTGTAAACATTTTTTTTTTATGAAAAAAGAAAATTTATTTAAACATTAAAATTTTGTTGTTGAAAATGAATAAATTTATCTATTCAGGGTGGTTTTACGACTAATTTGTTTAAAATTAATAGATTTTTTTTTGTTAAATATTTACAAAACAATAATATATTGTTATGTTCTTTCTCTTTTAGATATTAACATCAGCATACATCAATTGAAATGCGTAGCAAATAATACTAAAAAGGTAGGACAATTTTTCTTGACATAAAAATTTGATAAATTTCGGATAAAATCGTTATTTTCGAAAAGTTTTTTCTTTTTTTTATGAAAATAATAAAGTAGAAAAGAGAATGTCAACTGTACTAATTGAGGAGTATTTCTAATAAATTTCTGTTAAATAATTACTATAACTCACCATTTTGCAAATCAAAATTAGCGATTTAAATCAAATTAATTTCTGTATTTTAAAATTTGCAACATTTCATTTTTTTTATTAAAAATTTAGTACACATATTTCTTTTTAATAGGCGCCATTACTATTATTTTTTAATTTACAAAATAATATGACAAAATTCGTTAATTTTTTAAAATCTAAAATGCTATAAAAAACTAGTTGAATTAACAAATTTTTAAAAACACACAATAAACAAAAAAATTTATTTTAACAAGAAAGTATGAATAAAGTTTATTTCCTTACTTTAATTAAAAAAAATATGTTTATGAATGGAAAAAATTAATTTATGAAAGAGTAAACAATAAAAAAATATAAAAAAATTGCACAAAAAATTTAATATATAAAAAAGTCATAAGATAATGGCTGGTTGAATTGGATATATAAAAGCAAAGCAACTTATTAAAAAAAAAAAAAAGTAAATAAACAGAAATTAAAAATTTCATTAAGTAATTTTTATATAAATTACAAGTCAAAAGTTATTAACAAATTTAATCAACTAGACTGTTGTCAAGCATGCGTTTTTTTTTGTACTTTTTAAATGACCTTAAAAAAATGTCATATTGTTAAAAATATAGTATTTTTTTATATATATTTTTATTGAATTAAGAACTAGTTTCTCAAGAAATAGTTTTATATATTAATTGAGAAATGTTTAACAATTGCTTGTAATATTTACAATTTTGCCACATTACTTTTCTAAGCTTTATAAATAACATAGTTATTGATGTGCGTATGACTGATAAATTATAATTAATTATATATTACTCATACGCAATAGTTCCACAATATCCTTAAACCATAATAACACTAATAGCCTGTTCCTCGATTCCGAACGAAAAACTAGGCGGGTTTCTCCATTTCGAAAGCTTTCGATCGGCTTTACTTACGTGTGTCAATTATTGTTTCTTACGCATTTCCAAACACAGCTATGCCAGATCATATATTTTGAGCATTTGTTACAATTTTCTTTAAAAGTACCAAAAATACTACTTAACTGCTTAAAGATAAAAAAACCCTGTTTAACAGTGATCAGCTGTATATGACAAATTAAATAAAAAAATGGCAATAAACAAAGAGAGCTTTTCTGTTGCCTGTTGCTGTTGTCTTTTCGGTGCGGGCACTGCTACAATGTAAAATAAAAAATGTAAATATGAGCTGCTTGGGGCAAACGTAAGCCACAACTAAACGGAGTTTAGTTTTCTGATCAAATTTTCCTCCTCTGCGGAAAATTTGTTTGCTCCGAACACCAAAATCCCTCTGGCAAAATCAGGCCTTTGTTTCATATAAAATACAAGCGTGTTCGACTGGTCCATTGTTGATTTTTTTAAACTAAAATTTAAAATTCTTAATAAACTATAAATATTTGTATTATTTTGTAGTTACTTTTTGTTATCTATTGCTTTTTTTACTTTATTTTGTTTTTAAAAATTCACTCGACAAAAAAATATGAAGTGACTGATTTTGACATTTGTGTTCGCACTGTTTGAAATAGGGAAACCAAATTTTGTATGAAAACAGTTACGTTTTCATTCGACTTGTCGTTCGAGTCATCGTTCGAATAGAAATAGAGTCAGTGAAACCCAAATCAGGTTTCTTTCGCCTAGACAGCGAACGAACGTGTTCTTTTGAAATAGAGGAACAGGCTATAACGCAATTCCACTTATTCAAAAAAAAAAAAAAAAAAAAAAACACGATGATGCTTATTCCAAAAACTGTACTTTATTTGAAATTAACTTTATTGAGACTCCAATTTTTATGTTATATTTTTTTATTTGTTTGTCCTAATGCATTAAAATCAATTTTTATACATTTTATTCAACTAATTTTTTTCTATCATTTTACAATACAAACTTTTGATCTAAAGAAAAAACTTAAAAATTTAGAAAACAAATCAAATTCAATTTCATTTTATGACAAAAGTAGCAATCTGTCCAAAACGTTCAACATTTTCAATGGCATTAAAAACAAAAAATATTTATAGAAATATAAAACAATTTTCAATCTTAACTTTAAAATTCACCTGTATGGCAAATGTGAAAAAAAAACTCAATGTCTACTTGCCACAATATGACAAATACTCGATTGAAATAAAAATCATACATAACTGAAAAAATAACATTAATGCAATTCCTTAGTGGCCTAAAATAGAAGGTCGTTGTTGTTTACCATTTTTAGATGAAATCGTTAAAAAAATACGTAAAAAAAACACAAAAACTCCTGCGCCTCCCATGCAATCTATATAGATTTTCATATACACACACATACACACAATGTTTAATAACAGACAAAAGATTTAAGCTACAAACTTGAGATGATCAAATGTGAACTTAAAAAAAATATTCAATATAGCAAACACTACGCACTTTACAAATACAAAAAATAGTAACGAAATTATAAACGATAAAAAACGATAATAAAATATGCTACACTTACTTTTACATGAAAAACGTTTTAAAAGAAATTTGAATTCTTTTATTTTATAATAATAGCTTAAAAGCTTTAAGCTTCACAATTTATAATTTTAAACCAAATTTGTTAGTATTATTTTAAGGAAGCTTTAAGTAAAAGCTTTTAAAAATTTTATATCCTATTGAGTTTATCAGATAAGATTTTTTGATAATTCATAACTAGAAATTCACCTTTTAAATTATAATATCAAAAGTTATTTATTTCGAAAAAAGAAATTTCATTAATTAAAATTAATGTATATAAAAAAGTTTTTAAAAATTTCGTCTATGAAATGCCAAATAATTTTAAAATTTGTTTATATTTAAGCTGTAAACCAATAAGATGTTTAAAAAAGTTTATTAAAAGTGAAATATAAAATTTCTGAATATTTGTCAAAGTATTTTTAAAAATTAAAATTAATAGTCTCTGTTGTTTTATTAAAATATGTGTGTATAAAATCAGCAACAATTAAAAGCTATAAATTTTAAGTAATTTTATGAAAATTTTTTAATATTAAAGCTAAATTTTTAAAAGTTTTTCGAGGGTTTACTTATTAGTGATATACAATATACAATATTTTTTAACTTTATATTTTTAAAAGTTTTATTTAAGCTTTATAAAACTTAAATGCTTACAAAAGTTTTTCTGAATAATAAGCTTTTTGTACAAACTTTTAATAATATATTTTTTAACTTATTAAACTTAAATTAGAGTTAAACTTTTTTTGTAGTTATTTCAAAATTTTTATAAAAACTTCTAACAAGAAAGCTGCAAAAATCTGAATAAAAATTAAATAAATGTCTAAACACAATATAGTAATTGTAAACTAACTAAAATAGCTTTTAATAAATTTACTTTTAAATTAATTAGCAAAGTTTATTTTTTGGACAAGTCTATCAGTTCCAAAAAATCATAGTTAATTAAATAAAAAACAACAGAAGAATTAAGATTTTGTTTCTTTAGAAATCATACGAAACATATTTAGAAAAAAGCTTTTAATAGTAGCCTTTTAAAATTAAACTCTAGGAACCTTTTTTATAATAAAGCTTTTAACGAAAATTAAAAAACTTTTAAAGAAAAGTTCTTTAGAAAAAAGTTTTGAAAAAAGGTTGAAAAAAAATTAAATAGAAGCAATTTTTATATTAAAATCTAAGCAGAAGCTTTATTAAACATAGCTAATATTAACAACTTTTAATGAAAAGTTCTTTAGAAATAAGCTTTTAAAATAAAGCTCTAGGAACATTATTCATAATAAAGCTTTTAGCGAAAATTAAAATTGAAACTCTTACTAAAATAAAGTGTGTGTGTGTAATAAATTTAATAGCGTATATGCAGGTTTTTTATAACGCTTTCTAGGAAAGTTTCTTGAACAAATCTCTCAGTAAAAGCTTTTATATAAATAAATCTCTAAAAAAAACTTAGTAAATTGAAAAATAATTAAGAGATGTTTTATTTTGTTTCTTTAAAAATCATAAGAAAATTTTTTACAAAAAAGCTCTAAATATACTGAGCGAGGCGATAGGACACAGGAGACCTACTTATTAATACTTAATTTAATTTATAATTTAATTCTTTTATTAATTAACTGCGTTAACTTTAATAAAATTTTGTGAAAAAATTGGTGAGCACACGGAATTCACCATTAAAATCAGCATGTCCGACACATATAGGTCGGCATTCTTGTTATCGATTTTAGGGTTAGAATTTATAAGACTGTGTTATTGAACTCATAGGGCTGCGCTCTAAGGAATGTTTTTTTTTTTAGAGTATAGACTTTGAAATTTTTTTTTAAAAAAAGTTCTTTAATAGTAAAAAGCTTTTTAAAAGTTCTTTTAACAGGATCATTTTTATTTATAAAAATCTGAACAAAAGCTTTTAACTAAAGCTTTTAACAAAAGCTTTTAATTTCTTTAATACTAATTGTGTGAAAAATTTTGTAGCACTTATATAATTTTCTTTTCAATTTTTTATAAACATTTCTTAGATACAAGTTTTTAAATAAATAATGCTCTTAAAAACCTAATTAGTTAAATACTAAATAATAGAAATTTCATTTTGTTTCTTTGACAATGAAGAAAAAATTTTCTAGAGCATCGCTTTATAAAGCCATTTAAAAATATAGCTCTCAGGAACGTTTAATTATATAAAACTTTTAACAGAAATTAAAATATTTAATGAAACTTTTAAAACAAAACCAGCTGTTATATAAAAATCTTTAAAAATCTATTATCCATTTAAAAGAATTTTTGAATTAAGCTCTACATAACAGCTTTTTTGAAAAACTTATTTTTGAAAGACAACGTAACTAAACAAATTAAAAGACAACATGTATAATTTTCAAAACAGGATGGGTTGTAGGGTACTTATATGAATGTGTATGAAAAAAAAAAATAATAAAACAAACATTCAAACATATTTATAGCAAAACGCATTGACTTGACTTGGTAAGACAAGCATATATGATCGATCTTGACGTTTGTTTTTTCTCGTTTCATATGGTATTGTTTGCTTATACACTTTGCTTAAATCAAACACGTAAAGGTAGACAGACAGACAGACAAACGGACAGACTTATATAGAGGCATAGACAGTAAACGAGAGAGTTAAGAATGCCTAAGCATCATTTTTATTTTTTTTTGTTAGTCGTTGTTGCAATTTTCGTTCAAATTAAAAATGCGTTATGCGTTTTAAGTAGATTCTAAAGGTGAAGGTGTAAGTAAGCGTTCTAACCACACAAATATGGTTAAAAAAAATTGCAAAACGTTGTACATGTTGATGATGATTGTGCGAGTTGAAAGATAAAATATCATTATAATTTGTAAAATTTTTATTAAATTTTAATTTTATTCCCATTTACATTAACGCGCTTGTCTTTATGTTTGTTGCTTTTTTTTTTATTTAATTATTTAATATTAAAAGATAAAAATCTTTTCTTTCCTCTTATTTTGGTTTTTGGAGCTTGTAAATTGACTTATTTGGTTATATGGATACGAAACAATTTCTTAAACAATTTGTTGTTATTTTTTTCTTTTTTTTTAATTTAACCAAGTCAACTCGCTCTAGGCTTGTAAACGTACCATTTTGGGTACATTGTTTGATGTTTGTAATGACAATTCATGATTTATGAAGCGTTTATAGGGCTCTATATATGGTTGGACAAAGTGATGGTTGTTGGAGTATTCTTATTAGGATTGATTAAAAAAAACTGCCACGAACTGAATTTTTATTAAGGAAATAATTGTTGAAATATTTACTAAAATTTATAATTTTTGGGTTATTTTTAATTTGAAAATACCTTAAGTGAAAATTAAATTATTTTTTCACTTTTTTAAGCTTTCAGAACAATTGGGATATTTTTCCAGTCAATCTGATTTTGCAGGGTATATAAAAGTATTTTTTTTTTGTTGTAAAAAGTATGTCTGTTTTGGAAGGCAAAAAGATAATTTCTTTTAAAATATTGAAATTCACAATTCCTCTAAAAATTCGTTAATTTTAGGTTCAGTTCCTACTAAAGGATTTTTGAAGATAATTTTGTTTTGTATTGACTATCGGCCGAATATTATATTTAATTATTGTTAAACAACAAATTTATAAATAACTTATTTTTAACACACTGTATTTAGAAAAAGGTGCTAAAAATTTCTGTAGAGCATGTATTTGGTAAACAAGAAAATAAATATAATAAACAAATAATAAAAAAATATACAAAAATAACAACATTTTTAGCAGCTCAATAATAATAATATTCATTAAGTACTTCTAAATACATACTTTGCTATTGTAACTTATTATCTGCTATACTCTGACAGAGCCTTAAAAGTAGTAATTCAATTAAAATAAAAATGAAAATTCAATTAATAACATAGCCGTTACCGGGAATTTGCTTACTGATTTTGAATAATTTGGAAAAAGTGTATTTTTAATCGTGGTTCTACATCCGACATATAGGTTCGTTATGGGGAAAAGTACCCCCCTTGACGAATTACCATTCAAGCTTGATATAACAAATTTAAAGATATGTGTTCTCTAGAGTATGGATTAATACATTTTTTGAAATTTTTTGGCTGGCCAAAAATTGGGATTAAAAAGGGGAAAATTATTCTCAACCCTTTTGTCTAGAAATCCGAAACCTAAAATATATGGATTATTCACTGATAAGGTACTTTCTAAATTTTCGCCAGGATGGTGGTAAAATTTGGGTTTTAAAAGGCAAACATTGTGCACTATAATTGCTTGTCAAAACTCTTTTGGTTGGAAATCTAAAAATTTTAATATATAGATGAACTAATTAATGAAAAAATTGTCCCAGAAACCGCTTGGGTAACAAACTGTATATTTAAAATTTTTGTTTCATGGGGCATGTACTAATTTACTGATAAGGTACCCTTCGAAATTTTTGCCAAGAGCGTGTAAAAAGAGAGGGTACAAACAAATGTCTCTCTCTTAGAAATTTGGCTAGAAATCTAAAGTTTAAAATGTTCTCTTAGTCACCCAGCTCAAACCGCTGGAACTTGAAATCTGGCATGTAAGTTTCTTCTCCGGAATAGATTTCCTCTTAACCAGGATTTTTGTAATTCTTTCGGGTGGGTCAGAGAAACTCTTCCCTTTATTCGCCTGGATTAGCCTGAACAAACAATTTATGCTATAAATCCGATACTTGAAACTACAACATGGTAAAGCAAACTTTAATAAAAGAGAAAATTGTTTAGAAAAAATCAAATAAAAAGCTATAAAAATCAAGCAAAAGTTAAGCAGTGTGCTTAACTTAACAGTTCTTCATATTAATAATAGTGTAAAGAAATGACCATTTAAAAAAATATATATATTGTAAAATATAATTATATATATTTTTATATATTATGGGCCGTGTGCAAAAAAAAATTAACAAAGTTTGGTAAACCATTGTTAAGCAAAATTGCTTAAAGTTGTATCCAAAAACGATTATTAGCTTAACATACCTTTGGTAAACGTTTGGTAACTTTAAATATTTTAAAGTAGAAAGCAACGTACTTTAAACGTATGTTAGTGATATATTGTAAATTAAAATTTTTCAATAAAAATAATCATTTGTGAAAATTTAGAAGAATTGGTAAAATTAATTGTGATTTATAAAAAATTAGTGTTAATTGTGTAAAAAATATCGTGTAAAAAAATATCGTTTTAACAAACAAACAATAAAAAAACATAATATAACTGATTAAAACACATCACAAAATAATGTAAATACAAAAATGTTTTAGTGATGTACTTACAATCAAAACAAATCAATACAGCTCGTTATTCGAATACTTAAAACATTTCTTACATAAAAAATATGGTTAGTTCTTCTCAATTTCCTTAATTTAGTTCATTTTGTGTTTATATTTTATTGAATAAGTAAATCGAAGAAGATTGCGTAAAAAACATATTATTTTATGTTAAAATAATAAGAACCTTTTTATAGATTTGATTACCCGGCTGAATTAATATTCGTTTTAATGCATCGCTAACCATAAAGTGACAAGTGAATATGATGACATTGCCAGAACCAAACTATAAAATTCATTATAACTTTTATTTGTAAAAGTGGGGTTTTTGCATACGAATTTTTAACAAACGTTTGTTAGCCTTAATGTGTTTGTTAACTAATGTGAATTTTTTGCATACGGCCCTATATATATATGTATATATATATATACCTTATATATGTATTGCGCATACTTTGAAGACATCTGTATATACAGCCAAAAAAGTCCCTATAATATGCGCTGTATACAGTAAAATGTCTACAGTGTAAACAGTAGAATAACGAAAAGTTTAAGGACAGTCCCCAAAGTAACAAAATATCTTCATAGTAACTTGTGGAACAAAAAACCGTCCCCACAACATGTGCTGTGCACACATATAACACATTTTGTAAACAAAAAAATTTCAATATTTTTTTTTGCTGCATTTGCTATATGCAGCAGATCTTGCATATAAAATACACTTTATTATTGGTTTGCTGCTGTTTTACTTGCATTACAACGAGTGTTAATCAAAAGAAAAGAGGCTCACATAAATGTATGGATATGCAGCAAAGACTGTAAAGTTCAAAAACATATTTGATATGGAGTACAAAACAAGATTTTTTTTAAAGATTTTATAACAACACTAATTATATATAAATGTACCTAAATTTATTTATTTTTTTTTTTCAAAATATATAACTTTGAAGAATATTTGTAAGAAAAATTTATGTAAACATTCTTAATCGTTTTATTGTTTTTATAAAAACTGTTTTGCGTATGTGTTAAATCAAAAATAATCTGATGAGTTGACGTTACATTATTTCATTTTTGTCAATTTTCAATCCAGAAAAATCTAGCACTTCAAAGAGCAATTTTTCAGATAACTCGTATTGCTACAGGCGGAGGAAAAATATAGTTGAACATCATCGGGAATACGAAATAATCATAGTAGGATTCTAATGATCATAAATACGATTCTTACAGATTATATTAATATCAGGATTTTTGATAATTTAGTGTCCTAAATAATCATAACGTATTTTAGTCATAACACGATGCTCTTAGGCTATCTCTTCACTTTTTATTCTCTTTTTATTTAGCCACCACAATAATAATATTCCACAAAAATAATTTCGTTTCAATGATAATCCAAAGAATTCATTCTTTTTGATATCTGTTCTCTTTAAAAGTTAATGTTTATTTGTGTAATTTACAGGATCATGTAAATTTTTTGGTATCCGCTTATTATCAGACACTTTTTTTTTTAAATAAATGCGGGTGTGCTAAGTAAACACATAATATACACATACAACATAATGCTCAAAAAACTTATTGAGCTAAAGAATTGAATTTCTTAACTAAAAATATACAAAAGTATTTTTACGAGTTTTTTTTTTTGTTAAACATATTTAGTTGTATGGGCGATTGTGGTTAATAAACCACATCCTTTATAGTCCCTTCTAAGTTTCAAATTTTACAGACATTCAAAATTGTGAGAAAATTTTATTTTTGAAGTACAAGAACATGTCTTCGTTAAAATTAAAAAAAAAACTCTGTTAACTTAAAAACCACAAAATAATTGTTGCAACATTGACACTATTATAATAAGAAAAAGAACAAGACAAATATATAATTTTTTTATTAATATTAAGCAAATACAAAAGGCAATAAAAGACAATTTTTATATAGTTGTGTTTAGAATATTTATAGAGATTTTTTTAGTATTTTACATTTATTTATTTCAAGAAACCACAAACAACAACAGCTGTCTACAATCTTAAAAATTACAAATCTTACATAAAGATTACCATCATTATATGGCTGCATTACATGCAAAAAATATTTTGGCATGATTTTACAAAAAATTGCAAATTTTTAATATTTCTTTTTGAATTTTGTTAAAAAGTTTGTTTATGAAGGTGCACCTACAACATGTTTCTAAAACAAAAAAAAAAATTGGCCTGATTTTTTCGGGGTTTTTATATTTTCACAAAAATAACATTTATATCAAGATAACAATCACTACCACACATCACAGAATATGTACATTCGGTGGCCGCCAACGCCGCCACCGACTTTCAAAATTGAAAAAAAAAATATATATATACATTTTTTTTATATTTTCTTCTGCATATAAAACAAGTTTATTTGAATTCCTTTTAGCTTTTTAAATGTTTTAAATATCAGAATGAAAAAATCTTTTACTTTTGCTTCTCTTCTTTAATTTTATTTTCCCTTCGACTTGCCAAAGAACTGCCAAAATATTTATCTAAATCATTTAATCTAAATTGCATTTTGAATTTCATATAATATAAAAAAGGGCTGAATTGTTTTTCTCTCTTTATTCATTGTAATTTTCGAATTTAATATATATTTTCATTTTGAGTTTCAACATATTTTTATTAATAAATTTCACCTGCTTTCTTTCAAAATAACAATTTAAAAAATAATACAATAAATGAATGCACAAAACTACACCTTCTTGTTTGTAATAAATGAAGATAATCGTTTTAATTAATTTTATATAAAAGAAAAAAAATAAGAAAAGGAGAAGATAATTTAAAGTATAATTAGACTGTAAAATTTTGCAAAAGCATTTATGGAATGCCCTTTTTAATAAAGGTAGAAAAGTATAATTTAAGCTATTGCATAAATTTTTATACAATTTTGCCACCGATTTTTTTAAAACAGAAATAATCAAAATATATCACACGACTGGAATAAGGAAAAGGCTTTTTGTTATTTCCACAAGTTTAAACCGATTTTTCAATAAATATTTTATTAGAAATAATTGAAATACATTTTTTTTAAACTATATTGTTTATTTTTGTTAGAAAAAATAAGCGAAGCACTAAAAAACTTTTTTGTTTAAATGTTAAACGATTTTGGGCATATGGATTAACTTTACAAATAGTATATTGAAAAAGCTTTTAAAAAAACGTTTGAATTAATGATAAATAAAACAAAAGTTTAATTTATTTATTAGAGCACCCCGGTAGGCTACTTGGTAGCGGGCTAGCTTATCAGTTTGGGGGTCGTGGGTTCAATTCCCATCAGTGGCTTTCTGGTCTGTTTTCGCTACAACGAGCTGGTAGCCTTTGTTACTAGTGCTCGGTTAATATAACATAAACAAAAAAAAAATCAGGATTAAAATTTAATTTTTGTTTGAAATAATTAAAACATTTCTTTTTGTTTGTAATATTTTGGCTACTTTGTAAACTAATTTATTATTTTTTTAAGGAAAGCTATGTATGTTTAAATTTTACACAATGAATCAATTTCTTTGATATAAATTTCCAGTTACGCGATGCTAGCATATAAAAAAGCTTTTTAAAAACTTATAAATTTGAATAAATAAAACAAAATTTGTATTTATTTAAATCAGGATAAAAATTCCTTCAGCAAATTTAATTTTCTCAAGGCTTAGGGAAAAAACATCACAATACCTAAGCTTTTGTTTACTGTAAGCTTGGGTTTAGAAAAGAATAAAACATGGAGAAGCTTTATGTAGGTTTCTAAGTTGAAAATATTCTGCTGTATTTCTTTTTTTATTAAAATAATATTAAAAAACCTTATAAAAGCTTTAAGCCTTTCGAACTTATGTTATTAATGAAGTTTTCAATAAATATTTGTGTATAATAAAGAATAATTGTGTGCAAAATTTTATATTATTGAAAGCTTCTTATAACTTTAAGCTTATTTTATGTCTTCCTTCCGATACCAATGTAATTTGGATATGAGGCTTTAATATTTAATATAATTTTAATATTAAGGCTTTTTAGTATTTAAGCTTAAAAAGGCCTTTTCAAGACAAAATATTTATAAAGATACTTTTAACATTTTATTTAATCAAGTTTGTCAAAAACTCCAAGCCATAAGCTTTTATGAGCTTCAATCTATAGAAGTTATTTTTGTTTATGATTTAAAAAATGTTAAATAAAGTTGATAAATTTGATCAACAATCATTAAGCCTAAAAATAAAAACATTTTTAAAAAGGCTTAGACAGAATTACCTTCTATGAAGGGGATAGACCTCGAATATTAAAGCATTTGAAAGCTTTTAGCTACTTTAAACTTTAAGCCGTATTGGTTTTTATACTGCGTACCACTGTTAGCTGTTATATATAGCAAAAATTCTAATAAGAAATCTCTAAAAAGCTTTAAAATTTTATGAGTATTAAGATATCCTAAGCTTTAAGCTATATATTTAAGATATTTTTAAACTACAAAAACTTCAATATTATTATAAAATTATTAATTATAATATTAATAATTATTAATTAAATAAACCAACCTCTCTGATCACAAAAATTTACCACAAAAAGTCAATCAAATGTAAAAATTATAACTATTATACATTTTTGAAATGACAAAAGTTTCCGTGTGGTTGTTTAATATTTTTATGTAACAAACATTATCATTAATTTTATTTATTTATAATTTATTTACATATGTATATCTGATGACTTTGTTGTTTTACACAAAACATATAAATTAAAAAATTATAATGCTAAATTCGCAAGCATTTTTTTTGTATTTATTAAATTTATTTAAATATGCCTTTGAGGCAAATTTTAATTTTAAAGGTGCTACAACCAAATGTTATAGTGTAGAGATTTGCGATCTAATAGAGTGTGAAGTTTAACAACTATGTTAGTGGTCTTTAAAAATTATAATCTAAAATATCAAGAAAATTTTTAATAAATTTAAAATATACCATACCAAATAAATTGTAAAAATATGTATATGAAAAAGTAACTTAAGCTACAGTTAATGAAAAAGTTTTATTACAGACTTTGAGCTTTTAGTCAAAAAGCAGTCAAAGATTTAATCTCATAATTTTACTTTTAAAGTACCTGCAATAAATCCGGCAGATTTCAAAATATTTGTTTTAGTAAATATTTGGAAAACTTGAATAAATTTTTCACCAATAAATGCCACTTCAAATTGACAAAATCCAAGCTTTTGCATGGACACCAATCTTAAATTTCTATGTCGCCAATTCATTATGCCCAGTTGATTACTAATTGGGATTTAACTGGCACATTTGTTGTTGTTTCCCATAAAAAAATATTAATTTTGTTAATTTATAGGGACATTTAGTAATCGGGCCTTAGTTTCTTTTAAAATCTCTTGTTCCAAATCAAAAGATTAAAGCTTAGCTTAGACAGCAACCGTTTCGATACAAATTTAATCAGTGAAAATTTGTTTTAACAAAATTTTAATTTCACTGTGTTTTTTCAAAACAATTTCTCTAAAAGCACGTTCATTCCATTGTAATTTTCTGCCTGTAACCATAAAAATGCACTTGTTGTTGTGTTTACTATAATCATGTAACACATTTATATACATTTTTGTTGTTGTCTTCAATGCATGTTGTTGTTGTTGTATTTCTTCCTCCTTCCTTCAATTTGTGGCCATAATCATTTCTTAGTCAAATGTAATTATTTTTTCAATTGTACACCTTTTAGACACTGAAAGCTGATCATATGTTGGTCAAGCAAAAAAAAAAAAAAAAAAACAAAAAGTATACAAACAATGCCAGCTCCAGCTATGCAATACTACACGGAGCATGGTTCATGTATGTATGAATTGGTTGGTGGCAGAGGTGGTAACGATCGGTTTTAGTTGCATAGCAATAATGTTTGGGTTATTTTAGTGGTAACAGCAACATGCATTTACAAAACTTCCGTCCGTTTGCAAATAATTTTCTTATAAAAAAATTAAAGAAAAAAATTTTAAAAGCGGCAACAGGCAATTGCAACATATATATATACATATCTATATAAAGGGTGTCCCAAGAAGAACGCAATTTTTAAATCTGGCAACATTGTCATTGTTTGACATTTGAACAAATGTTATTGTTTGCTAGTAGAATGAACAACGCATTCTCATTGTGAAATTGTTTTACCAAAATGGTGAAAGTTTTGCGGCTACAGCTCGCAAATTGCGATCAATTTGGGGTCACAATAATGCTCCAAAAGAGTCAACTGGAAAAAGATTAATGGATAAATTTGCCGAAATTGGGTCTGTTAGTGATGTAAAGACAACAACGCGCCATCGACCAGGTCGATCGACCGAAAATGTCGCAGCTGAACGTGATGATGTCGCTCAAACTCCATCCACCTCAATTCGACACCGAGCTCAGCAAATTGGTGTCTCCAAATCCACTTTGCAGCGAATTTTGACGAAAGATTTGCATCTTCATGCATACAAAGTTCAATTGACTCAGGAACTGAAGCCAGCTGACCATGGACAGCGAAGGGAGTTCGTTAATTGGGTATTGGAGAGACAACATGAAAATGCTGATTTTGCCGATAAAATCATCTTCAGTGACGAGGCCCATTTTCATCTTGATGGCTTCGTCAATAGGCAGAATTGTCGCTTTTGGGGTGAGGAAAATCCTCGAGTGATTCACGAGAAGCAAATGCATCCTCAACGTGTCACTGTGTGGTGTGGTTTTTGGGCTGGAGGAATCATTGGACCTTTTTTTTATGAAAATGAGGCAGGTCATCACGCAAACAGTCAATGGTGTTCGGTATCGTGAAATGATAACCAGTTTTTTCTTGCCTAGAATTGAAGAAATGAATGTGGAGGGCATGTGGTTCCAACAAGACGGCGCCACATGTCATACAGCCAGAGAAACAATTCAATTGCTGCATCAGTCATTTCCCGGTCGTGTTATTTCGCGTTTTGGAGATCAGAATTGGCCGCCTAGATCGTGCGATTTAACACCATTAGATTTTTTTCTTTGGGGTTTTTTGAAGTCGATGGTTTACGCGAATAAGCCGACGACGACTCAAGCCTTAAAAGAGGAAACTGGACGCTGCATTAATGAAATACCGCAGCATTCATGCAAAACGGTCATTGAAAATTTCATTTAAAGATCGCGTGCATGCCAGCAAAGCCGCGGCCGCCATCTGCACGATATATTGTTCCATACATAACCTCATTCTGTCTACTTTACGATATAATAAAGTTTCACGATTTTTTTTAAATATCTGTGTTTTATTTAAAATTTAAAAATTGCGTTCTTTTTGGGACACCCTTATTAAAACCCCAACAGAACAACTGCAGTTTTAATACAGTAGCAATTGTTGGCAAAGCATCGCGTGATCACAGACAATTTAGTCAACAAAAATATAACTATTTTTAAGAATGCAGTATACAAAAAAAAAAAAAAAAAAACAAAACAAAATTGCAAGAAAAAGAGTATAATCATAAAAAAGGCTTAAGTTTTAAACAAATGCAACAACAACAAAAGTGATCCTGTCGTCATCTGTTGCTGCTACTACTATGGCTATGGTCATAATAATTTGGAGTAGGGGTATCAATATTTATTAGGATGGTTTTTATATTAAAGCCAGGGCATATTTTTTTTTCTAAAAAAGCTTAAAGCTTTACAATTATTTTTCATTATAAGAGAAAACTTAATGTCTAAAATAATATTGAAAATTTTGATGTGTTTAATTAAAGTTTTAATATTTATAATGTGTTTATTTTACATTTATCAGTTTACATTCTTAGCTTCAACTTTAATATTTTCTGTAATAACTTTTTTTTCGAATTTTGTTAAATAAATCTTATAATTTTTTAAGGAAATTTGCTATATAAAAATTGTCAAACTTTCTGATAACTGTTAATTTAAAATGCTAAGTTGATCGTTTATTTGTTTCGTGTTTTAGCTAAAGCTTTAAGCTTCTTCTAAGGTTATTTTATTGATTATTTTTAGCAATATGTCATCTTTCAGAAAGCTGTAAATACATATTTAATTTGTAGAACTTTTAGAAAAATACTAATTTAATATGCCATGTAAATGTCTAAAGCTTTAAAATTTATCAAAAATGTATTCTATTCAAGCGTATACTTCATGTCATTTTCAAATTTTTAATGTTGGATAAAGCATAACTCGCATATAAGACAGTTAAAGCATTAAAATCCCATCGAATTAAAAAAGCTTAAAGCTTTATCTAACACACAAATCAATTTTAAATGTATTTAACTCTTATAAGCTCCACCTTAATTCCAAGAGCATCCATTAAAGTCTTGTTTATGCTTTTATTTTCATAGATATATATGCAATTTTTTTTACAGTAGTATATTTGCCTTTTAAAGCCATAATTATTAACAATACTACACTAGTTTAAATTAAAAAAAAAAAAAATAAATAAAAATAGTAGGCAAAAAACATTCTATCTGTACCTGAAGCTAGTAATATGCTGGCCAGGCATTTACAAAAGATTAGCATGTTTGTGTGTCTGTGGCCAACGAACGAATTAAACTTAAAAGAAAAATTGAAAATTAAATAACTATAAACAGGATCTAGAACTTAAACTTATAGTACAACTTATTAACACAAGCGCAGGCGCTTATGCCAAAAGACACCTTCTGTTTTTTTTGCTGCTAACTCCAACACATTTGCTGTTGGTACCCCAACTTAAAAGAGCTTTTAGAGTTCTTGATTAGCTTTAAGATATGGTTATTACTTGTGATTCGTGGTACATTTGTTCAACAACATATTTTACCTTATTAGTTGTATGCAAAAAAGAATGAAAAAGAATTGTATTTCATGTTGTATTTCAAGAACAGAATATAACTTTATGACTATGATGGATACACAAAATGAACCCTTTGCCATTTATGAGTTAAAAAAGTAAATATCGTAGTAGCTAGAACACAAACCAGTAGAATGTTTAATATAAGACAAGTAATAAGAAATTAAAACAGGTGCTTTTTTGGTGTTAATTAAAAAAAAAGTAAATTTTTATAAAAAAAATTAATGAAAAGTAAAATTTGTCTAAGAAATAATTAATTTTATTTGTAATGGGTCTTTGGGTGGTCTTTGCTAAAAGTTAAAAATTTCTTATAAATATAAAACAAGTACAAAGGCCTAAATTCGGCTGTGCCGAATCTTTGAATACCCTCCACCAATATCCTAAAAAGATGTTCTCTACTGTTTTTGATACAAATAATATAAGAAAATTTTTGAAACAAAATTATGTAGGTGAAAAAATTTTTTGAGGTGAAAAACTTTTTTTAGATGTGAAAAGAACTTTTTTGGAAGAAAAAAAATTTAGAGGTGAAAAAAAATTTTTGAGGTGAAATAATTTTTTGTTGTGAAAAAAAATTTAGTGGTGAAAAAATGTTTGAGGTGAATACAAAATATTTACTGCTAAGCGACTGGTGAAAAAAATATGATCACTAGTTTTTTTAACCATGGACTGCACAAAAAAAACATTTTAAAGCATAGTTTTTGTCAAATACTAAATTTTGTTCCGGCTAATGGGGACTAGCTCTGCAGCTGAATATGCCTAATGGAGGGAATGTACTTTCTGATGCGCCACGCATTGATAAATAGTTGCAACGAATATTCTTTCTTTAAAAAATTAAAGTGTGTTTGTCTAATGGAGAGAATACAGCAAAGAAATTAATTTGTTAAAGAAAGAACATGAGTTGTAACTATTTGTCAATAGATGGCCCATCTGAAGGTGCATATTTTGCTGCAGAGCTAGTCTCCATTAGCAATATTGTGCTACAATATGCAGTAGAGTAAAATTGATTTTCTATTTTCTTCGTAACATAAATGAATATTTGCCAAAAACTATGAAAAATAAATGTTTTATGTGCATATTATACCTTAATTTTTTAAATCAATATTCATTAAGATGTTTAAGAGCATAATATTGCACTTTATTCATGTGTATTTTTTATGAAAGAAAACATTAACATAAATATACATTTGCCAATCCCTCAACTCTTAAAAATACAAATGGAACAAACAAAATACTATTTTATTACGTCAAACATTTGAAAATTTGACTTTAAAATTATGTAATAAGTCCACCAGTAACATCTTAATGCATTAAAATTTGAAGTTTGTAGTTAATTTAATATTTTTGGTAAATAAATTAATTGAAAGCCTAATCCAAGGCTATATCGCCATGGGGTGCCACCTATTCAAAAGTAGCGGCACTAATGCAATTATCCATTTTGCTCTTTCTTTATATATCAATTTCTTTGGACCTAGCCATGGGGCAGGGTATTGTTTTAGTTAATTCAGCGATACCTATTCAAAAGTAGCGGCACTAAAGCAATTATGTATTTTGCTCTTTCTTTAGATATAAATGTCTTTGGTAACAAAAACAAAAAATACATTTTATGGAATGAAACGAAAAACCAACAAAGCTTAACAGAAAAACCCAATCAGGTTTACTATATCTCCTATAGTAGCCAAAGAATTGGAGATATTTTAAATGGAAAATCCTAAGAATATGCATCGGGAAAAATTATTAAAATTTCATAAAACGATTTTTAAATAGTTACGTCTATGAAAATGCCGATGTTCTACCCTTCTGTAGGTACGCCATGTAGTTGCAAGCCAAATTTATTGAGAAAATTGAGCTACACGATAATTTGCTTGTCAGCCAAATATACGAAAACGAGAAAAACACCATTAATGGACGTATTAACGACAATCCAGCTCCTCTGGACCTTACCTCATTCTATATGAGCCCAGCCTCCAGCAATCATAGGGGCTGAATATGATATACAATGAACTGTTATATGAATATGTTTTGTCAATTTATGTAACACAACTTTTGTTATTTAGGTTTAGTAATGTTATTTAATTAGGTTTAGTAATGTTATTTACAGAGGTCTGCTCTGTTAGTGACTTTAAGAATGTTGCTTTTTACGTTAACTTAGTTATTACAGTAACATACATAACATAAGAATGTTATTATTCTCATAGTATGAAAGACAATAAATGTAGTCAAACAAGAAGAAGACATTTTTACTTACTTAACAGAAAATTAAAATAGATACAGAAAAATTGTACAAATTTGTATGGAAAATTTAGAGGTACCTTCACATTTTCACTCATAACTTTTGAACCGCTAAACCGATTTCGCTCATTTTAAATACCAAACTGCTCGGGAGGATGTTCAATAATCTGGGTAAAAATAGACACCCCCGCTTGCGTCTTCGCGTCGGGATCGCCATTTCAACAGACAGACAGACGTACAGACAGACAGACGGACATCCCTAAATCGACTTAAAATTGCATAAGGATCACGAATATATATACTTTATGGGGTCCTAACCCTATATTTCGACATATTACAAACGGAATGACAAACTGATATATACCCTCACCATATATGGTGGAGGTTTATTTATTTATTTACTTATTTATTTATTTATTTATTTATTTATTTATTTATTTATTTATTTATTTATTTATTTATTTATTTATTTATTTATTTATTAATTAATTTATTTATTTATTTATTTATTTATTTATTTATCTTAGTATTATTGCACACTATGCTTTAATGTGTCAATCCTAGAGCTATATGTCATTTCATATTTTCAATAAAGAAGAAGACTTTCTTGAAAATTTTCATAAAATTTTTAAAATTTTCTACGTCAATAACCTATGAAAATATCATAAATGGTCATTACGGCACAAAGGCGCAAAATAAATTGTAATTTTTTTCAATTCTATTCTGATTGAAAGTCAACTAATGTTTGGGTCCAAAATGTACCCGAAGGGTCGGCAATATTTGTCGATATTTATGAAAAAATATATATCGGCTTCAGAAAAACGCAATATGGGTTGTTATTTGGTTTTTATAAATCATTTTTTCGATTTTTTTTGTGGGTCATTTAGTGGTGTAGGTTATAATGGAAAAGGTTTTACAAAACAATTTAGATACAAGAAAAAAATAGTCTATGACTTAATAGTTGCGAGGGCGGTCCGTAACTTTTTGAACTTCCCTCATTGATAATTAAAAATCAACACAACAGCAACTATCAGCTATGCTTCTATCAAATGGTGAACAAGCTGCGTATTTTTGTTTGTGTTTGACAGCCGTTAAAAGCAGACACTTTCTTTAATTTCGACAAAAATGCAAAAAAGTGAATTTCGTGTGCTCATAAAGCATTTCTTTTTTAAAGTAAAAACACCATAACTGAAACAAAGGGAAGTCTTGATAAACATTAAGGAGTATAATAAATTTCATTATTGTACCAGCACAAGTGATGTCGAATGTTCAGGTCACCCAGAAGAGGTGATCGTCGATAAAATCCATGAAATGATATTGAACTATCGAAGTATAAAAGTGGGGCTGAGGCTGTATACATTGCAAGTTAGCAGATATATCACTTTTGGATGTAAAAAAGCTCTCGACCTTAAACGAAAGCGTGAGACCACTAAAGGTGGGGGGCAAAAATTGGGCTACAAACTACTACTCCATTTAGAATATTCTCCAGATTTTGCTCCCTGTGACCATTGCCAGTTCCCAAATCTACAGAAATGGTTCGGCGGTAAAAAATTTGAGTCAAGTGAAGAGGTCACGATTGATTAATAAAACCTTTAGAAAAAATATATTTTTCTTTTTTGGAAAGAAAAGAAAACTGGGGAGACGATGGACTAAATATATCGAGCTAAAAGATAACTAGGTTGTGAAATAAAATGTTTTTATGCAGAAAAAAATATATTTTAGTCAAAAAGTCACTGACTGATGAAACCTCGCTGAATATTGAATTACTTAAAAAAAATATTTTTCATATGTGATATGTGTTGTCTTGGTGTAAAGTGACACATGGTAAAAAGTACGTTTCAAAAACGTGAGCTCCTAAGTCAATCTGTTAACAAATGTTAAAGTTATTAAATCTTTCCATACCGACACCATGTATATTTGTTTTTTTTTTACCAAAGGCCCCCCCCCCCATGTCTCTAATTTCACATATCAAGTATGAGTCTTTGCAACTCTTAAATAAGGAATCCTTTTCAGTTAAATTTAAAAACTTTTAAGGGTTAAGAATGACCATAAAATTATGACCTAATCCTCGTGTACAAATTACTTTTGTACATACTGACTCTATTAACAAAAATAAAAGCCAAAAACTCTTATATAACTTGGCTGTGACCATCAAAGTGGGAAGTCACCTGATATATAGAATATGACTTTATAAATGTTATAAATATGACTTTTTAAATGTTATATATCTTAAGTTTTTTTTTTTTTTATTAATTATACATATTGTTTAAAAATCATCCTCATTTTATGCTAATTACATTTTTGTAAAATCAAACATAACCTTTAAATACCTTAAACTTTAATGTCTGAAATTTGCATCATTATTATTAAACGTCTTAGTTTTTACAGCTTAAAGTAAGCAAATTATAGTTTAGGAGTCTACAAGAAAAATAAACAAATATTAGTCTTATATTTAAACTAAATTTGTTTAACAAAAAATATATTCAAGTTTTAACCTTTAGAGGGCAGCTGTATATAAACATTCATATTAAAGTGTGTAAAACTTCAACATCATTAAAACATTAGATTTTATGTATGGTCGTTTGTTTTTGGCTTAGGGGTTAATTAATAATTTTAAACAAGAATGGGAAAAAATCGTAAAAAACAAACAACTTAAGAAAGCAAAGAACCGGGTGTAAAAGCTAATAAAATAAGTTAAGCAGCAAGAAAAAGAAAACCAAATGTTTTCAAAACATACACTTTTTTTACCAAAGCTGAAAGTGTTTTTTTAAATCATTAACTTCAACTGTTCTATGTGATTTTAAAAACAAACAGTAAAATATTTGAATAATAATAGATACTCTTAGGAACCTTAAAGTTGATTAACTGTGCTAATAAAGTTACTTATACATAATTGGCGCCTAAGCAGGGACATATTAAGTTATTCCATTTTAATGTTGGTGTTCTTTAAACTCTTTCAGTTTCAAGGGCTACTGCGGACTGTAAAACATAATCAAATATAATTATTATAAACCGATTTTTAATAATATTTTTTTTTTGCATTTTTTTTAATATCTATAATTTTTGTCTTACTACAACAAGGCGAAAAAGTCTTTATTATTAATCTTAAAACACAAACACATAGTGCAACAACAATAAAAAAATCCAGTTAATATAGTAAACAAATCATTAGTTATAAAAAATAAATAAATAATTACACTTTAACAAATACTACTAACTATTAACTACATAAAACAACAAAAAAAAAAAAAATATACAAAAACTCATAACAACTTTATAAGTTTAACTGACAAAATAACACAGCAAACATGTTTAATTTACTACAAAATAAAAATAAATAATATAAAATACAGGTCACAAAGGTTAGTAGTTAATAAAGATAATTTCAAAGTAATTTTCAATTGAATTAAAAAGCACCAGAAAGCTCCTAGTGGAGCTAGGAAATTAAAGTACTCAAAATCAAAAACCGGTTTTTTATTTGTTTTTCTTCCTAAATTTGATTTAACCGAAAACCGAGTTTTTGGTGTCGGTTAACCGGTTTTTTATTTATATAAATATTTTTGCTCATTTTTGCACATATTTTTATACTAACGCTGCTAAACGAGCTTAGTTTTTGAATTGATTGAAGTATTGATTCATATTAATGAACTTAATTTGGTAAAAATAAGCGAAAAATGTTTGAAGAAGATTTTTAGTTCCCTACCAGCTATTGAAAATTTCGATTTAGAATTTTGTTATAAAATTGGTATTAAAAGATGCGTAACGGGGAGCTTGTTATAGCAATAGCATTTCAAAAAATTTAATCGAGCAACTTTTGGCAAGCATTTGAGTTTTTAAAATGAAAAATTTTAAACGTTTTGGAAAAATGTGACTCAAAAGTTGTGCGTTGACGAGTTTATTAACTTAATATATACTAGAAGGAATAGTTCATAGTTGCCTTTAAACTTTTAAAAAGTAGGATCTTGAAAAACTGTATGATTAATGCATGCTTTTTTGATCATAAAACAAACATTAAAGAACCAAAATTTCTTAAACAAACATTTAAAATAATTTTTTTTGTAACTGTTAAAAAGGAAACTCCTACAATAATTGCAGCCAAGCTAAAAAAAATATGAATAGCTTTATAGCAAATGTCAAACAAAAACTTTACGTAAACTGAAAGAAGCACTGAACTATAAAATGTGGAGCATATAACCTTGTAACCATAAATACCATCAATAACGTCAACTGGAAAAATAAAGAAAAAACATGAAAATTAATATCAAATATAGAAAAAGTGTATTTGCGGGGGGAAAAAATTAAAAATTATACTAGACAAGAAGTTTAAAATCAATGGACACAAATCATCAAAATGATTTGACAAACATGCAGAGTCATATAAAACATCCGACGGTCTGACTAAGAAGAGAAAACTAAAAACCAGTTAAAAAGTTAAAGTCGGACGACTATGTGATACCCAACATCAAAATACGATTTGGATCCAGAAAATGAATACATTTCCGGAAAAGAATTTCAATTAACGGGACAATAAATATGCACCCATAAACTGTATCATAAATCGTTTTTCATCAAACTTCATAAATATGAAGAAGAGTTTCATACAAAATTTTGACAACTGTGTTATAGATTTAAGTCTAGGAACTTGTTATCACATCAAAACAATATTCCCGTTTGCACCACTGTTTAGACCATTGTTGATTTTATCTTTTTGTTTATTCTCCAAATTGTTTACTTAATAATTAAAAAAAAAAAAAAATTTCAATACTGGCCCGTCCTTTCATGATCTGAATGATAGACACAAATAATTGTTAGTGAAAAGAGAAAGAGTAAAGTAATAAAGTGGAAGAAAACAAATTGAAAAAAACCATTGTTTTACTTTAATATGTTATATTTGTTATTAAATATTTTATTATTCTTTTTAATTTTTCCTTCTAATTATTGTGCATAAACATCATTTTTGTCAAATTGCACTTAATAAGAATATTGCTCTCTCTCTCTTTTCTACTGGTATAAAATTAAATGAGTATTCAAAACAGTGATTAATTAATAACAGTATAAATAACTAAGTGTACTTGTTGCTAGATTTTATTAATTATAAACGGGAATCGGTTCTTGCAGTTAAAAAAATTCTGAATTTTCATCCCCATAATAACATGCATTGAAATATATTATGGTGAGTAAAATACTTATAAAGGTGAAACAATGATATGAAAAGTTAATAATAACAGGCGCCAAAATAATGATCAATAAACATATGTACTTATGTACTTATAAAACACAATAACATATTACAAGAAAAGTTTAATAACTCATTATAAAAAAGCTTTTTGTTTGCAAAAAAATAAAAAAGCTTGTAAAGTGAGGGAGGTGATAAAAAAAGCAATAGTACTACAACTTTATTTTTGCCAATTAACACTATTTAAACCGCGATTTTGTTTTTAAAAATATAAAGTGAATTTGTAAACAATTTAAAGCTTTTACAAAAGCTTTTAAATTTTATTTTAAATCAACTAATCTACGGCTGGATTCACAAATGCGGTAGTAGATAAAGGAGGTTTCTGAGACAAATTTTGAGTAGAAAATGTCCTTAACTTATTCCCGGCCAGTAATGGCATTTGACTCGGAGCGCGATGCAGCACACAGGCGAATATGTTTGGACCCAGCTGTAGGTGCATATTATGGAAACAGGCCTTCAATATAACCCTCATTCTGTACTCCCTTGTGTGCGGGAACAATGCCTATTATTGGGAATTTTTTAAGCTTTCTGAGGCATTATTATTTTTTTTAGAATTAATTTTTGAGTCATTTGTGAATGATGAATGAATTTTCAAAAGTTTCCAAATAGGCCCATAAATAAGAGTCACTTGAGCCTAAGTGACCATTATATATAGTGGCTCTTAGGTGTTTTTTGATTAAGATCAACCAATTCCGGAAGCTCTGTCATATTGACTTTAACAACGTCATTAGTACCTGTTAGGAAAACAACTTCAGTACATGTTTGCTTTGTAAAAACACCACAATGCAAGAAAATATATGCTTTAGTAGTATTTTTTAAAACCTCGGCTTCTAAGAATATCTTTTGCCAGTTCAAAATACATTTACCAATCTGGCTAAAAAAAGGATAACTAAGAATTTAAAACAAAGTAGGTTTTTTAAAAATGTCAATTTACAAAAGACAACAGTCAAGTTTCTAGGAAAATACGTCATTCAGTTTTTTTTTAAACAATCGATTGTTTGCTATTTTGAAAAAGGAAAAAATTGAATTTCGATTGCACTTGTTTAATACTATATAAAGGATACTTTTTTAACCGTTTGTGTTTTAAAAATTGAAACAGAAAAACTCATAAGATTTGTCACAGTGAACGAAATATTTATTTGGGGCGATAAATGAATGACTGCCATTTAATTTTTAAAGATTATTTCATGTAAATGTTGACGCGGCTACGCTGTAGGTGGTCCATTCGTGAGCTCCAATTTTGGCATACTTCTTTCAGCATTTTGGCCGGTAGCTCACCAAGGACAACTGTAATGTTGTCTGCCAGGGCTGAAATTTTGGCTGGCTTGTCCCTCTATACACGAAGAGACTTCACAGTTTACACAATACCTATAGATAATAAGTTTACAATAAATTAAAATTTTTAAAATCCTCTGGGTATTTCTAGTGTTAATGCATATATTTATTATTTAAATAACTCTCTTTTGTAGTTGTTTAACAAAAGCTAAAAAACAATAATAAAAAAAATACTAAACGTTGATTGGTTGTTGTTAATATTGTTCGTTATTGTATTTTGTCTTTTCATGCTTTATAAGTACTAATCGTATAATGAATAAAAATAAAGTGTGGGAGGGAGTTTTTATTAAGCGATTTCTTTTTTTCTGTTTCAACAAAGGGGATTCATTTTTTTTCAATTTTGTTTTATTAGCCATTTTTATGATTTTCTAGTGTTTGTAGTTAAGTGGTGGGGTTTTTTTTTTTTTGTTGTTGTCATAAGTTATACTTGAGTGATTTTATGTCATGCAGTCAGCAGTCATTAAGGTATTAAACCATTTTAATGCTTAACTGTTGTTAATTGAGTTATTTGTTATATTATTTAAACAAAAGCAAAGTAAATATATATCTGTCTGTGTTTTCTTTTATTTTTATAATTACAGATAAAGTTAAGTGATAACAAATTGTTAACAACCATAAAATTGTGGGAATGCGAGATATAGAATCAAGGAAAATAAGGTCATATTTTTGAAAAGCTTTTTGCATTATTCAAATCTTTAGAATTTATCTGATATATGTTTATTTTTTTAGGAAATTAATTAATTTTTTAAATTAATCCTTTATTGGCGTTTTCTTACTAAAAGTTGTTATTAACGATTTTTAGGTTTTTTATTAATGACCCAGCAAAAATAAATAAAAGTGATTCTTATCAAATTAATTTTTTTTTAATTCTAAAGCATGGTTTGTTGTGATTTTCCTCTTCTAAGGACATTCTTTTTTTTTAACAATTTCTAAAAATGTGATTTTTAATGAAATTAAACACTTTTCAAATCTATGACGGGTAACTTATTTTAAAAACAACCAAAGTTAAACATTCATCATAGACATTTCTATAAAAATTTTAAATTTATAACTATGGTTTAAGTTTAAATGATTTGTTTCAATCTTTAACTTACAATATACCAGATTTTAAACTATGAAAATCGTAGTTATTATTGCTACAAAAAGTACTAAATTTCAAATACAGTAATTTAATAAATAAGGCTCGATTACGGAATGTTACGTTATAACCAACAGTAAACTTTGTATGGAAAATAAAAAAAATGTGTCCGTCAAATTCCCAGGTAAAAGATATCGGGAGATTGTGAAAATGAGACTAGGGCCCGATTACTGATGTCTTGTTAAAATCTAAATTACAAATTCAAAATTTATTTGGGAACATTAAAAGATCTCATTTTTCACTAAATCATAAGAATGGCTTTATATGCAATGAAAAATAATCATAAAAGAAAACTTGCATCCTATGACACCCCTATGTAAATATCATTGGTTCCGATTCAAATTTTCACAACAGCGGAATCAAAATCACTGCTTCTTTTTCTTCTCTTTTGCTACTTTTTTTGCTGGTGAATTTTAGAGATTCTCATGAATTGTCAAAAGAAATTAGACACCCTATAATGGAATTATTTAATAAAATAACCTGATCAATATTGAAAACAAACCTGATTTGTGATCATGTAAATCAGAGCGATATGGAGGAGTGGTATTGAAACATTACCCTGCGGGAAAAGAACCTATCCTAGGACACGTCATGTGACCAGTTCAATGGACCGGTTTTTTAATACGAAAAGGACCAGTCACTTTAACATAGGTTTGTCCTAGGAGGGGGTCAATTGCCATCTGTGACATACCACAGGACTGGTCTAAAAGATCATTTCATAACTTTTAAACTTTAGGAATCGGTCCTCTTTTCACCTTTCGCGTGATATGTATTTTCGGAACCGGTCCAGTTTTCACCTATTACGGGACAGGTCCCAAACCCCAACTGACTCCTTTTTTCCCGCAGGGTACAACCATATCAGAATGCAGCAAGCATAACACAGTAGCGGTGATCATGTTGCAATCATGTTTTATTCTTTGCGTGATTGGTTTACATCTGTGTGTATGGTTTACCACTCACTTCCTGTTCTATTCCATTGCCTTGCCTATCGTTGTTTCAATACAACTCGTTCCCAGTGTTTCATTTTATTCTGATCGTTCTGTTTTGGACTAATGTTTCATTCCATTTTGTTCTGCTTTACTTTTATGTCTATGTTTTACTGGGTAAATAGATCGACAGGATATTTAAATTATTTCATGGGACGCAAGGAGACTTGTTCCATTTCCTATATGATGTAACTTTTGCTTTCATACTTGTATCCCAAATAAGTATAATCAGAATTTGTTGCTATGTTTTTCTTTGGGCATACAATCTCGTGTCGTATTATGGTTGAATATTTAAAAAACGAGCTAAAATTAAGCCTTGAAGTCCAATTCTAGAATAACAAAGGCGTATGCAATTAATTTTTTTTATTGATTTAATTAAAAATTTATCAATGATAACTAGAACTTGTGAGAGTCTTAATATTGATAATTTTTTAATTGAATGATTTACAAGGCTAATTGATTGTCGCCTTGTTGTTCAAGAACATTTTGAATTGAAGGAATATAGGAGATATTTCTTTTTTTTTTTGGTGTGCTAAGAAATACAAATTTATAAAATTTTGGCTTGCTTATGAGCTTTTTCAACTTTAATTTTATCTTAGGTGATATATCACTTTAAGTACTTAATACATCAAAATTTAAAAAAATTTGGCAACAAAAAGTAGACAAATCATTAAAGGGTTAAAGTATTATACTAATTTCATTTCGCTGAATATAAAATATTAAAATTTATTATATCTTCTATGGTGGCGTATAAGTAATATTAATATAATTATTATAATATTGTTTTTGTTTTGCTATGCAAAAAATTGTAATTACAATAATTATTTAACACAAAAAAACTTTTGTATAATTTTTGTAAAGCCATAAATTTCATTTTTTATCTGAATTATTAACACAAATCATTGTTTTATTACCAAACCAAAATAAGTAAACTTTTTCATAATATGAAAAATTGCGATAATTATGTTATGGTTGGTGTTGAAATTTATTTCATTTATATTTTTTTGTTGTTTGTCTTTCCTACATATTTTTTTTTTGTTATTGTAGCTGTTGTCCTACAATGTAAAGCTGTTAATTTTTCATAATTATGTTAACAGTTTATAACCTCCCAAAACATTTTATACAAGGACCATGAAAAAAAAAAATCGCGTGATTTTTATATAAAAATGCCAAAAAAAAAGAAAAAGAAGAAAAATAATTGCAAAAAACGTCATAAAGTTCTGTTTATTACACATTCATACATATTTGTTTAAGGGTAGAGATGGGGTGTTTCTAAAGGGAATATGAAAGTTTTTTCTTTGTAGATTATTTTTTTTTTTTTTGTAACAGACAAATTTATGCAATTTTTTTTTGTGTTGTTGCAGTTAAGTGGATAATATTTAATGTGTCATAAAAAGCTTAATTTAAATATTACTGGCCTTAAAATTAAGCAAAAAGAAAAGAAAGGAATTCTTTAAAAAAAATTTGTTTTTAAATAAGGGGAACAATTATCTCCAAAAAAAAATTCTTTTAAAAAACAAACTGATAAAGAGTTGTTTGTATAAATAAATTCAATAGGATTTATTTAAAATATCGTTTGTCTGTTAACCTCTGTTATAGCCCAAATAATAATGTCTAAAATATAAGTGTTAAATAAATAATGAAATAAATGTACAACATTTAATTTTATATTAAATATTTACTTAAGCAATGTCTTCTTTGGGTAATGTATATTACACTCACTCATTCGCTGCGGCAGCAGACACCTCTACCAATTCCAATCGTGTCACCTCATACCGAGTAGAAGCTAATAAACAACACAAATATGTTTTGTTGTAAATGTACCAACACACATAGTTAATAAACAAATGTTATGCGACGTTTTGCTTACTTTTCCTCAATTTTTCCACCTCGTCTTCTTCTACATATGTACTGTTATTATCAACACTGCACAAACAAGCGTGTGGGCGATCAATCGTGCGTGCAGCACAAGCAGACGACAAAATGTTGGTATTTATTTACAAGTTGGTACTAAAAAGATGTAGAAAATTTGTGTTAGTACATGTGAATGTATGTGTTAAAATATTTAGACGATACTTGAAAGTTTAAATTGATAAAATAAACATGTTATTCAATTAAGAAATTAAATATAAGTATAAAAATTATTAGTGATTACATTAATGACATATTCGGAGATTAATGCAAAATAAATATAATTTTAAAGCCTCATCGAATTTAATGTTGAATATATATTTATTTGAATAAATTTTATAATAGTTTAAAAAAGCTGTTTATACGGCAAAAAAATACCGTATGTTTTTTTAGATATAAAAATAAAGACTATAAATTACGATTAGGAATTGTAATTTAGAAAATAACTATTCGAATTCGGAAAATATCAATTGAAATTTAGAAATTATTAATTGAAAATCAGATTATCCATTTATAATTCAGATTTTCCTTTTGAAATTCAGAAACTATCAATTTAACTTTAATAGTGTATCAATTAAAATTCAGAAGATTTTATTTAAAATTTAGAAAAAATTAATTGAAATTCAAAACACATTAATTGATATTCAGAAAATATCAATGGTAATCCAGAAAATATTAATTATAATTCAGAAATTATTAATTGAAGTTAAGAAACCCTTAAGTTAACATTTTAAATTCTCTATGAAATTCCTTTGGTAGTTTCAGAACTTTTAGGGGATTTTTCTGTATTTCATATACTGAATTATTGTACAATTGATATATTTTGAATTTCTATTTAAATTATTTAAATATTAATTGATGTGTTTTGAATTTTAAATGGAATTTTGTGGAAATAAATACTTTCTGAATATGAATAAATATTATCTGAATTTTATTTAATATTTTCTGTACTTCAAATGATAGTTTCTGAATTTCAAATAATCGCTTCATAATATAAAATATAAAATTTAAATTATAGTTTATTAAATTCAGATGAAGAATCTGAATTTTAATTAATGAATTTTGAATTTTAACCCTTTCACTACCATGGGGATCAAAAAAAAAAAACCCCCAGTGGGGACAAATAATCCCTTCCTTCTGAAAGATACTAGAATTTTTTTTTTAATGAATTTATGATTATTACATCTTCACAAAAATATAACTTGGAGTTGTTAAAATAGTTTGAGTTGCAAAAGGTTTATTGTTATCTGTCATAATAACGATAACTGCATACGAAAGGAGCTTTTAAATGGACCGTTACTTACTAATTTAAACATGATTCGTCCTTGGGCCAAAAAAAAATCATGTAGCAAATATAATCTGAATATACTAATTTTGTGACCTGTAGTTTAATTATAGATGGACGGACATCTCTAAAACGACTTACAAGGAGAGTATCCCTACGGATTACCCCTGAATTTAATAAAATTTTGATGTGGCATAAAGGAGAAAAATTTAGAAACACGTATTTTATTTTACCGGTCGAAGCTAACGTTTGGAGGTTAAAAAGTGTGGTCACAAATTAAACATAGTTTTCTTATAGTACTTATAATTTTCAAAATTGTCGTAGTTTCTGCAGATTTTTTAACTGTTTTGGCTTTTAAGGTCCTTTTTCCGAAGAGCTTATTTCATGTGTATTAAAAAAATTTCAAAAAAATGGCACCTCTAAGGCGAAAACATAAGCAGCATTAGGCAGGATATAAAGTAGAAATCTCAGAACCAAATAAACAAACAAACAAAAAAAAATATTTCTAAGGTAGGATGCCCGTTAACACGGAGACCAAAATAATTTTTAAATGAAATATTTTTTCTATATTTATCTTACTTTATTCGATCTTCAATATTATATTATATTATTCCTTCAATAAATTATATATAATTTTCCTGAAGAAGTCACCCAATGTGGACACGAAATATTGGAAGGAAATAATAAACAATCATTATTATTTTTTATATATGAAATATTTTTTTTTCATACATAGCTTATATTGTTTACATTAAATACATTATTTATATTGTTTTCACGTTACATGCTTTATATTGTTAACATTCCATACTTTATACACTCACCAAAAAAAGTCTGTAATGGCAACTAAAAATTTTGCTGTTATTACGGGAAATTCTGCTAATTTGAGCCCAGCGGTATTTTTTGCTAATCTAAGCAACACATGTCTGCTGACTTGTAGTACAATGAAATTGGTAGAAAAATTAGTAGCCGCTACTAAATTTTAGTAGACTTTTTGTAAAGTGGAATTTAAAATCCATTTGCTAAAATCAGCAAAAAAAAATTACTAAATACTATTAATATTAGTACAAAGTTTTAGATTTATTTTTTTTTATCGAGCATCAAAAATTTTAATTATATTTTTTAAAAGAAAATATTTTTGTCAATTTTTTTTTACTTTTAAGGTGAAATTTAAATTGTTGTTAGGGCTGATTTTTAGAAATAAAAAAAAATTTTTAGTGCTATTTTAAGTGGATGTCCTATTTTTAGACATGAGTCGGTATCTTCACTTCCGATCCCTTTTTTAATCCTATGTAACATTTTAGGGCAATTTAAGTTTGTATGTATAGGTTTAAATTTTTAGAAATAACATTCACGTTACATACTTTATATTGTTGACATTCCATACTTTATACACTCACCAAAAAAAGTCTGTAATGGCAACTGAAAATTTTGCTGTTATTACGGGAAATTCTGCTAATTTGAGCCCCTCGGTATTTTTTGCCAATCTTAGCAACTTTGCTGACGTGTATTACAATGAAATTAGTAGAAAAATTAGTAGCCGCTACTAAATTTTAGTAGACTTTTTATAAAGTGGAATTTAAAATCCGTTTGCTAAAATCAGCAAAAAAAATACTAAATACTATTAATATTAGTACAAAGTTTTAGATTTATTTTTTTTTATCGAGCATCAAAAATTTTAATTATATTTTTTAAAAGAAAATATTTTTGTCAATTTTTTTTTTACTTTTAAGGTGAAATTTAAATTGTTGTTAGGGCTGATTTTTAGAAATAAAAAAAAATTTTTAGTGCTATTTTAAGTGGATGTCCTATTTTTAGACATGAGTCGGTATCTTCACTTCCGATCCCTTTTTTAATCCTATGTAACATTTTAGGGCAATTTAAGTTTGTATGTATAGGTTTAAATTTTTAGAAATAACATTTCCATCAATATCGACTTTTTTAAAATTAGTAATTTATTTTTGCTAATTTTAGCAAATCGGTTTTCAAAAATTTGTAAAATGATTTCTGAAATTAGCAACGAAAATTTGTAGATATTCTGTAAAAACTCTGTAATTTGTAAAATGTAAATAGCAAAAAGATTTGCTAAATAATAATTTTTTTACTAAAAATCAGTACAAAAATAGTAAATTGGGATTGAAAACCGTTTACAAATTTTTCTATTAACTTTTTTTTCTGAGTGTATAGTTAACATTATTTTTCTTTATAAATAAAAAGTGTAAAGAAATATATATAAAAATGTCAAAAAAATATCAAAAAACTTGTACAAATATTTTCATTAAAAAAAAAAACGAAAGTAGCATCTTTCACGGGACCAAGTAAATCATTTAGCGCTAAAACTTATCAGTAGTGCTAGCAAGTTTCTCTGCTAAGTCTTTCCAAATTGTGCAAGTTGCAGATATAAATTAACACACAATTGTTCAACTATCTGGTGAACAACTAAGCGATAAAATTCATTAATAAAGCAAAAATGTTGTAGTGGGAATTAAGAAACAGAAAAGAAACTAAAAATCAATCCTATTATTCAATTATTGATCATCTTTTAAAATAAAATTCGTTTAGAATTTATGTGCGGTGGAAGCAACCATTTATTTAGTGAATATATTAGAAATTTGGTACAATCCATCAAATTTATTAAAAAATTGTCGACATTGAATAGTGGTAACTACAATTACGGTTATTCTGATCAAATATATCATTTAATTAGGGTTTCAGTAGAAGCAACCGAATTGTGAATTGTATTGATAATAGACGTCACTAATGATTGGTATTGATAAACAAATTTTATACTAATATTTGTTTTTCTTACAAATTGTTTAAATTCAAAATTAGCCATAAAAAATCATAAGTGTTTGTGGTGTAGTAGGTAAAGAGGTAGCTCAGTACTCAGAATTTCGAGTTCAAATCCCGGAAAAGGCAAACATTTAAAAAATTATTTTTTTAATAAAAACAAAATATTCAAAAGTTTAAATAGCAAATATATTAAAGAAAATTAAAGTAAGTTGTGGTGCAGTAAGCAAGAGTGTGAACTATGAAGTTATTACAAAGTTATTTAGGTGAGCACTAGCTTCTAAGGCCATCAGCTCATTGTGTTGAACAAATTTATCTGCTTGATAGTAAGAAAGTTTGTTAAAATTTTCATGATTATTGAAAAATTCTTGACTTTTTTGATAAGAAAAAATTAGGAAAAAAAAATTTTAAATATTTAAGTTTAAGTTTTTTAATCTAAACTAAAATATTTCTCATTTTACTTAACATTTTGCCAAAAATGAAAAAAATTTATGTTCAACCAATTTTCCTACTAAAACAAATCAGTCATGCGTTTCCTTTATGTCAAGATTTATGTTATTGTGACTGTATGCCATCATAAACTTTATCACACATAGAAAGACATTCATTTCCGTTTTCATCTTTTCTATTATTATTATTTTTTTTTCTCTATATAAAAACAAATATATTTTTTGTTGGCATCCTCTCAATAACCTTAAATAAAAAATCATTTGTGTGTTGACCCTCTTGACACATTGCATGTCTTCTATAAATTTCAAACTCGTTTTAGTGTCGCAATAAGAACAACTGCTGGTTTTTTATGTTAACGCTGCTTTGAATACTCTAGATAGGATTTTATACCAAAGTAAAAAAAAAATTAAAAAAGGAGGTAGAAAATTTTACGAGTTTCGACAACAAAAAAATTTTGAAATTTTATGAGGCAAAACTATATGACAAAGAAATTTATCTATTTAAATAACTTAAAATAACAACATGCTTAAATATGCTGAAACCTGTGTAATAAAAATTTAAGTTTGTGTTTTTTTTTTAAACAAATATTCTAGATTAGTATTTGTTAATTAAATGATTTAACAAACTTGGATGTATACTAAAAATAAAAATTCTCATTCAGTTTAAAGTTATAAAAATTATATATGTTTCATTACATTAGTAAAATATTTCTTTATTTAACTGCTAACAATAATTTTTCTTTTTAAAACCTTTCCTTAAATACATAGTATTTGAAAACTTATAATTCTCATTAAGTTTATAATTATATATTTGTTTTTATGAGATTTTGTTAAACACCTTTAATTTATCGTTTCCTCGACCTTTAAGTATTTTTCTTTACAAATTTTTTTTTCAAGTTTTCTGTTTATTTTTAGTAGGAGGTTTGTTGTTTTTACTGCATTGCGCTTATCCTTATTTGATATATGTGAATTGTTTCCTTTGATTATCCTTTTTAGTGCAAACATACAACTTAAACTCTTGTATTAATAGTATCAGTATCAGTATGTGTGTGTGTTTGTTTGTATAAATATTGCATAAATTCCTTTAGCACATTATTTTCTACATCACTGAATATTCTGCTCCTTTGGCTAAAACACGCTAGTTTAACAAATATAAACAAACATTATACGGTAAACATTAAGTAGCCTAAGGATGTGTTACTACTACGTCTACTACAACTACTTTTGCTACTAATGCTCTGGCAGGAAAAAGGACCTTTTCCTTGTTATTGTTGTTTGGCATATTGAGGTGTTGATGTTTGTTTAAATGACTACTATGTAGTTAAAGGTTGAAGTGTCTGTTGTTAGTGAAAAAAGAAAATGCTAATGTTGATCCTTGTGAAATTTTATACGTAATATTGAAAGGTAATTTTATAGGATTAAGTATATAATTTCAAAATAAAGATTTTTCTATAGATAATTTTTGAAGTATGGCTTTTTTATGGAAAATGTAATTGCTTAATTTGTTTAGAAGAATTTAAAAGTATTTTATCATTGATTGTTTAAATTTTACTATATGAATGGAATTTGTAATATATTTTTGTGTTTACTTACTAAAAGTTGAAATTTAAAAAAAAAAAGTTAAACAAAATATTTTAAATTACACAGAGCTGCAAGAAATTTGATTTTAACCTTGTAAATTTCCTCTCCGTTGCTTTATTTTTTTTTCAAATTTATTTTGCTATTTATTTGCTAAAACGCTGAATTCCGGTAAGAATTATGATTTTTATATTTTGGTGTATATCTTTTTGTAATGTTTTAATTCACTTCACAAGGTTCAAATTC
Source organism: Eustalomyia histrio (assembly GCA_949748255.1). NCBI lineage: Eukaryota > Metazoa > Arthropoda > Insecta > Diptera > Anthomyiidae > Eustalomyia > Eustalomyia histrio. Next base: position 61,129,450 of record OX456524.1, read on the forward strand.
ACCCCACGATTTCCTATTTAACTCAGGAACCAAATGAGTCCCCCCCCACCTTAAATTTTGCCACAAATGTAAAGAGGCTTTAATTTTTAACATATATTTTTTTTTAGAATTTAAAAAAAAATGGATTTTGAGATATAGGTCTTTGAAGATTAAACTTAAAAAAAATACCTTTAACCTTTTAATACAAAAAAACTTTTGGGATTCCATTTTGAGGGTAAAGTTTTCACCTTTAAAATCGTACCAATAGAAAAATTTTTCATTATATAGTTTAGAAGTTATGGGCGACTTTGTATGGACACTTTTTCGATACTTTGACGTTTTTTCCAATTTTCATGACGTCATATTTCGAAAACCGAAATGGTTTGGGGTCGAACAGTTAATGACTTAATAAACACTACCCATTTACAATATTTGAGGCGAATTTAATTAAAATCAGAGATGACAAATCCAAATGCTGTGCGGTTTGACATGGAATGACCCTATATTATTGTACGACTATGCTTGGTACAATCATAATCCCAAAAATATGTGATGCTGTTCGTATGTGATTGCACCAACCATGGTTTTTCTCTGCGTGTTGCCTTCTTAAAAAACCAACTAATGAATAAGTAAATTATGTTGTGGTAGCACAAGAACTTAGGGCACTAATCACTCTTTGGAGTGAATCTATCAAACGAGCTAGAAAAATGTGTTGCCCACTTCACTATTTAATATATTAATATATTCCAGTGTAATCAAAATCATACTCTGAAAATTCTTATAAATTTTTTCTTTTTCTTCTCTTTTCAGTTTTAATCCCCAGCAACTTCTTCCATAAACTTTGTATGCTGCTTAAAGTAATAATTTAAAATAATTTTGAAAACTAAAAAATAACTTCTATCAAAAGATTTTTTTTTGTAAAATCAACAACTCCCCTCCCCACCCCCATAAAAAAGTGTTTTCAAAAATTGTGACCTAATGACTATGGCAGAAGGTACTGACCCTATGGGGCATCATGCAACATCTCATCATCACCATCATCATCAACAGCAGCAGCAGCTACACAACTATCATCAGCAGCAACAGCATTTAGCACATCAACAACAGCAGCATCAACATTATCCTCCCTATAGTCACCTGCCTTATGGTTTGCCACATAATTTGCCTTTGGCTTTAACACTGCAACAGCAAGCAGCCGCCGCGGCCGCAGTAGCAGCAGCACAAAGTAATGAACAAAATAATAATTTTGCGGCGGAACATGTTAGAGACAGTAGTAGTAATAATAACAACAATAATTGCAGTAATATGCCTTGGAAACAAAGGAAACGTAAACGTTTGTCGGCCGTTTTAGATAAATTACATAATAATAACAATAGTATAAACAATAGTATGGATATAGATAATGAAGATGATCAAAATCCAGAGAAATCCGCTCTAACTAAAGAGGCTAACAACAATAATAATAATAATAATAACAATGAAAGTAAATCCTCATCGACGAAAAGATCGAGTTGTAGTGGTGAAGAGGAAGGTGAATCCATAGATGAAATGTCAATTGGTGATACTGAGGGAAGTCCTAGAATTAGTATGAGTCCTGTTAATAATAATAACAACAACAACAACCACAATGTAATGGATACTTCTTTACCTGCGTCCAAATTTATTAAAACAGAAGAACCTCAAAATCCCCTAACGGTAGATATCAAGACTGAGTCACACCTGACAAGTCCCTATGATCGTTATTTTCCAATACCCTCACCATTGTTTGGTTACTATTTACATACCAAATATTTAAATGAAGTATTTCGACGGAGACAAGATCTCTATACCTCGCCATTGCAACATACACCCTCCTCGATAGCATCATCACAAATGGATGAAATTTCACCGACTTTGAAAGAAATGAAAGAATTTAAAATGGATAGATCTCAGCAGCAAGAGCAAGAGCAACATCAACAGCAACATCAGCAACAAGAACAACATCATCATCATCAGCAGCATAGTGAGTATACTACGACTGCAATGGGTGGTATATCTCCACCGCATAATGTGGCTCTGGCATTACCATCACCTCCACGTAGTGAAACATCGATAAGTGATACAACTTCGGCCAATACTTCAGATCCTGCTATTATGCCACCACCACAAGAGAGACCCTTGGATTTGTCCGTACGTAGTGGCGGTAATACACCAACGGGAGAATTATTGTCACAGTCTGGAGGTGGTGGTGGAGGAAATTTAAAGAAATATAAATCTCATTCACCCCTACCTGCTACAACAATGATGTTGCCACCGAGCCAACAACCGATCTCAGCTGCTTTATCACCCAGCAATTCAACAAATAATTCATCCAATACAAATTGTTCTACAACCACTACAATATCTTCTGCACCTGCTTCCCCCTATGGACATATGACTCATCAGCAAGCAGCAGCAGCTGCTGCCGCGGCACATGCCCATGCAGCAGCAGCAGCGGCTGCAGCTATGATTAAAATGGAAATGCCAATGCATCCATTACATCCTAATCATCCAACGACAACGGTAGGGGTACCTGTGATTAAGGGAGATGTTGCTTCACCCACCACTAAAGAGTCTGTTGCATGGCGTTACAATCTTGATGTTTCACCTGTGGTAGAAGAAATGCCTCCTGGCTCAGATGTCGCCTATGTGTGTCCAGTGTGTGGCCAAATGTTTTCTTTACACGATCGTTTAGCTAAACATATGGCTTCACGTCATAAGTCACGAAATCCTTCTACTGATATAGCCAAAGCTTATTCGTGTGAGGTTTGTAATCGTTCGTTTGCACGTTCCGATATGCTAACACGTCACATGCGTCTACACACTGGCGTTAAGCCATACACATGTAAAGTATGCGGTCAAGTATTCTCACGTTCTGATCATTTATCAACACATCAACGTACACACACTGGAGAGAAACCATATAAATGTCCACAATGTCCGTATGCAGCCTGCAGACGTGATATGATAACCCGACACATGCGGACTCATACTCGTTATGAGTCACAGCAACAGCGTCAGCAGGGTGGTGCTGCTGGAGCGGGACAACATCAGGAGAATAAAAACAATTTACCTATTTTAGCTGATATGAAAATGAATATTCCCATGTTATTGAAAACGGAAGATTATACGAGGAATTCGCCACTAAATAATACAATTGGTGCTTCAATGCCGATAGTGGTAAAAACAGAGAGTGCCTAGTTAAGCGCTCATAGTTTATGGTATGTTAACTCACAAAGCTTTCGTTTCAAAGAAAGCTTTTACTCTTTAAAATGATATTAAGTTATAGAAAAAAAAATGAGATTGATTAATAGAAAAACAGCAGCCTAAAACTTGCCACTTTAGTTAGAATATTTTTACACAAATTAAAAACTAATTAAATAAATTCATCGAAGAGTAGCTATAATTTTTAAAACTGTAAGATTTTTTTTTAATTTTTTTTTTTGTAATAGGAAAGACAAATTAATTGATAATCTCTCTGCCAAGACTGAGTCTAAGTTTAAATAAAATACTAACGCTTTAAACAACACACAAATTTCTATAACACAAAATTTTTAAGCATTGTAAGTAAGTAAAGTTTAGTTAAAATATAAAAAAATGTAGGAAACTATAGAATATAAAAAAGCTTTTTCGTTAATTCTTTTATCAAAACAAAGTATGGTTAATATATTTATCTTTTGGATTGGAAAATTGTGAGCCTCTGAAGGTCTATTTTACTAAATAATGAAAGCTTTGAATTCATCTTTAAAAAAAATAATACTGTTAATGGGGCTGCCTGTCCCACAAACTGGGTGCAATGAATTTTAAAAAATATGTTTTAAAATCAAGCAAATATTTTTAAATAAAGAAATGGCGCCAGAAGTTTATCGTCCCAAACTTACGACTTAAGCCAGTGTAAGAGAAGACGAAATTTAGAGTTCGAATGTTAGTTTTTTCATATTTTTGTTAATGTTGGTTTGACTGGGTTTTTTTTTTTTTTTTAAAGTTCAACAAAATTTTATAACAACAATAAATAAAAGAGCTTTAATTTTTGTAAAAAAGAAAGTTAAGACAAGGGCTTTTTAAGTCAAGCTAAAATATAAGTTTATAAATAATGTTTTCCTAAAATACCACCTTATAAGAAAGTTTTTCGATTTATCAACTTTTAATGGCAGTTATTTTTTGAAATTTTGTCCTAAACTTATTTCTAAAATATTTTGCTTCAAGGCTTTTTAATGCATTTTTATATAGAAATGTTATAACAAAAGCTTTGAATATCTTATGATATAGGACATAAAAGCTTGCTTAGAGTCAAAATAAGGAACAAGGTTAAGCAAAAAATTAAATTTTCAAAAAGCTTTACTTTTTCTAAAGACAGTATTTAATAACATGTTTTTTTTTAATTTAAAAGTTCTTAAAAAGGCGTGGCGATAAGCTTTTTTGAAGTCAAATAAAAGTATTGATTTTGTTTTTTTTCGAAATTAATCTATAGTGATTTTCAAAAAGCTTCCCTATGTTAAAGGCACATTTTGCCAATACATATTTAATTTTAAAAGTTCAACAAAAGGCTCAATAAAATTTAATTTTAAAACACAAATATTTTGTCAAGACTTTTATATAAAATTAATCTTTCTATGTTTGATAATATAGAAAATCTTTTTATTTAAAATTGTTTATAACCCAAAAACCAAAACCCAATACGAAAGTATTTGTTTCAGTTAAAAATGTGATAACAAATTAAAAATTTTACAAAAATTTTGTTATTTTGACATTTCTTCGTATTGTTATGCATGGATTATTACCACTGTGCAGACTATTAGAAATGTTAATAATTTTTGTTTAGCTTTAACTAGTTATTTTGTTTTATAAATTGAGCTATCGATAAAGCTTTTTTAAATTAAAAAAAATGTAATCCAAAGTTTAAGTCTTAGTTTCTTAACTAATATTTAAAAACTAAAGGTTTTGACTAAAACTTAGTTAAATCAAAAGCTTATCTCAACAAACTCTTAAAAAAACTTGTTAAAAAGCTTTTTTAACTACTTAACCCCACATAAAATATTAATCTAATTCAACAATTTGTTAATAATGATTTTTTTTTTAATTATCTAAAAATAGTATTAATTTTTTTTAAACTACTAAAGCATTTGTTAGTTTGTACTTTTTTTACTTTAAGTAATAATTTAATTTTATTTTAGTAATACCTGCTAATTTGTAGGTTTTTTTATTATTATAATTAATTTACTAAAGCAAAACAAACAAACAAATAAATAATTTTAATTAACGTTTTTTAAATAATAATTATTTATTTTTTTAAATTAAGTAATTTAAAACACAATTTAAACATACGCAAAACCAAGAATTCTCCCTAGGGCTCAAAATTACATTAAAAAAGACATTATTTTAAATTTAATTTTTTAAAAAAATCCTTATAAATAAATTTCAAAAATTTCTTTTAGTTTCAAAAAAATTTGTAAAATTTTCTTATTATTTCGTGTATTTTTTTATTTTGTTTTTGTTATAAATTTTTTGTTAATTTTTTTTATTTTTTAATTTCATTAAATGAATTAAATTTTTGTTTTTTTTTTTTTTTTTAGTAAATTTTTTTAAAAAATTTTTAAACTTTATCTAAAACCCATTCCAATTTTTGTTATTCTTTTTCTTCTTTCATTTGTAATCATTATGTAGTTTTAACTATTTATTCTACAATTGTTACTGTTTTTTTTTACTTAAAATATCCATTGTCCTGTTATTCCTGTAACATTTTTACTTATTACCTAAATACAATTTTTTTTAATTGTTAAGTTTTTGTATTCTTGCCTAATTACTCTTTCTTCAATTTCTTTCGAATTTGTCCTTTTCATTTTAATTTAAGCTGTTATTTATAAAAAAAAAACAAAACAAAACGTTTTCAGTTTCCTTTATCTCAGTTCTTAAAAAAGACATTTATTTTCTATTTTGTTTAAGTTATTTTTATGAAAAAAAAACAAACAATTATTATTAAATAAATTTAATTATTAATTATTTATATTAATTGGTTATGATTAGTTTTTAGTTTTTATTATTTTTTATTGTAAAAAAAAAAATTAAACCATGAATTGAAAAAATAAATAAAATTTTAATTTGCATTTGAAAACAAAAGTAATAAATTTTGAGTTTTTATTATTTTTTATATTTTATAGAATTATAAAGGGTGTCCCAAGAAGAACGCAATTTTTAAATTTTAAATAAAACAGATATTTAAAAAAAAAATCGTGAAACTTTATTATATCGTAAAGTAGACAGAATGAGGTTATGTATGGAACAATATATCGTGCAGATGGCCGCCGCGGCTTTGCTGGCATGCACGCGATCTTTTAATGAAATTTTCAATGACCGTTTTGCATGAATACTGCGGTATTTCATTAATGCAGCGTCCAATTTCCTCTTTTAAGGCTTGAGTCGTCGTCGGCTTATTCGCGTAAACCATCGACTTCAAAAAACCCCAAAGAAAAAAATCGAATGGTGTTAAATCGCACGATCTAGCCGGCCAATTCTGATCTCCAAAACGCGAAATAACACGACCGGGAAATGACTGATGCAGCAACTGAATTGTTTCTCTGGCTGTATGACATGTGGCGCCGTCTTGTTGGAACCACATGCCCTCCACATTCATTTCTTCAATTCTAGGCAAGAAAAAACTGGTTATCATTTCACGATACCGAACACCATTGACTGTTTGCGCTTGACCTGCCTCATTTTCATAAAAAAAGGTCCAATGATTCCTCCAGCCCAAAAACCACACCACACAGTGACACGTTGAGGATGCATTTGCTTCTCGTGAATCACTCGAGGATTTTCCTCACCCCAAATGCGACAATTCTGCCTATTGACGAAGCCATCAAGATGAAAATGGGCCTCGTCACTGAAGATGATTTTATCGGCAAAATCAGCATTTTCATGTTGTCTCTCCAATACCCAATTAACGAACTCCCTTCGCTGTCCATGGTCAGCTGGCTTCAGTTCCTGAGTCAATTGAACTTTGTATGCATGAAGATGCAAATCTTTCGTGAAAATTCGCTGCAAAGTGGATTTGGAGACACCAATTTGCTGAGCTCGATGTCGAATTGAGGTGGATGGAGTTTGAGCGACATCATCACGTACAGCTGCGACATTTTCGGTCGATCGACCTGGTCGATGGCGCGTTGTTGTCTTTACATCACTAATAGACCCAGTTTCGGCAAATTTATCCATTAATCTCTTTACAGTTGACTCTTTTGCAGCATTATTGTGACCCCAAATTGATCGCAATTTGCGAACTGTAGCCGCAAAACTTTCACAATTTTGGTAAAACAATTTCGCATGAGAATGCGTTGTTCATTCGTGTAGCGCTCCATTTTTACTAACCTCGTACCTTCTACTAGCAAACAATAACAATTGTTCAAATGTCAAACAATGACACTTCGAATGTTGCCAGATTTAAAAATTGCGTTCTTCTTGGGACACCCTTTATATTAAATCAAACGCGCTGGGACTGTCATCCTAAAATATATATGCATCTGTTACTAAGCCTATAATGATATTTCTTCTGATAGTCTTAAATTTCAACAAGCTACTCACACAGCAAATAAACTTCAATTGAGTTCGCTGAATACAATGGTATTAACCGTTTTCCAAAGTTAGCTCTCGTTTACCCAATTAACGAAATTAGTTTTGTTTACTACTACAATCTGTGTTAGCTAAATTTTAAGTCAGAAAGATATTTATAAAACATATCCCTATTTTTAGCAGAAGTTGTGTGGCTGGGAGTGAGTTAGAATATTCCCCTATTTGCTTCTCCCTGTAACTGTTATTGAAACCCTCTGACTTTGTGGAAGTAGACCCCGGAATAGAAGCCTACATGTCAAATTTCAAAATCCTAGCTCAAGCGATTTGGGCTGGGTAATTGGAGGGGTAATATATCCTTTTCTAACACCATTTTTACCACATTCTTTTTGGAAATTCTAAAGAGTATATCCTCAGTAAATAAGTACATATACAAAGGAACACACATTCTAAAGTTCAGGTTTCAAGCCAAAGCATTTTTGACAGCAAAATAAGGGGGCAAGTTTCCGCTTTGGTACCCCCATTTTAACCACGTTCCCTATGAAAAATACAAAAAGAAAAATTAAAAATTTCCTTATAAGACAATTAACACACAGTTTCGGTAAAACATATTTTAAATTTCGGATTGTTAGTCGATGGAGCTTATGCAGGACTTTAAGAAAATGATTTTTTCTCTTTTTGCCCCCTTTCCGTAAAATGTTAAAAAATCCCAGTTTGGTGGATGTCTTCGCCGAAGAAGAACTCTATATGCCAAATTTCAAGTATGTAGCTCCTACACGTTTTCCACTTTTTAACCCCATTAAACCACGTTAATAATAAATAAGTTTATAGCGAATCTAACCGTCCCGTTGTCGGCTAAATTTATAAACTTTATAGTTAATAAAATCCGACTTAAAAAAATTAATGTTTTGTTAATTCTCGAAATAAAGGCATCCTCTCGTTTTTATGCATTAGTTCGTTGAACAAAATTGTTGGTCAAGTTACTCATACCTCAATGTACACATGTTTTGGGGAGACCATTAAGGAACAGCCATTGAACTCCCTGAGCTGTATTTTGAACACTTTCCCGGCGAAAAATATTAAAATTAACTAAAAACCTATCTTGGTGAATGTCTAAGCTAGAGCAGGAACATAAATGCCAAATTTTAAGTTCTTAGGTTCTGGGCACTTAATCCCATTTTTACCACGTTTTTATTGGAAATTCCAAAATTAATAACAATCATTTTAAATTTCATCACCATTAATAATACACCAACAAAAAAAAAAATTATTACCATTGGCATTAATAATTATTGAAACAGGTGAAAATGGAGAAAAACTGCTAAAATTGACAAAAGATAAATATTAATTAAGTCCAGGCTTATTCAACTCCATTTTGTTACCCGTGTTACCCGTGTTAACTGTTTTAATTTTACTAGTTTACCGTTTCATTCGGTTTGGTTGCTCTTATCTGTGGTTTCAGTTTCACTTGTTTTCCGTTCGATTCAATTTCCTTATATAGTGTTTCAATTCCGCTCGTTCCCCGTTTCATTCCATGTCATTCCTATTGTCTAGTGTTTTACCCCATTTATTCCCGATTTGTTTCCCCTCGTCTAGTATTTTAATTCCTATCGTTTTCTGTTCTAGATCCCATTTTCATTATATTTCGTTCTGCTAGTCTAGCGCTTTAATTTCCCTTGTTTCGCGTTTCGTTATCATGCCAAACCAGTTTGTGTCGTCAGATAACCCAAAACCGGACAGAAAAGCCTTCCGGTCCGAGAACTAAGGACATAAGCACATCATCGCAGTAAAGTTTCCTCCTCCTTCTCCTCTTCATCGTCACCGTCCTATGTAATCCAGCATGGTGCCGGTCATAGGTAACAAGTTGGATCCAGCTGAAGGTACTTATGCTCAAAAAAACACTGCTCAAGCCAAAGCTTGGCTTGGTAAGTATTATTAGGACACAGCTCCATCAAATTGTAGAAAAGTGGTTTGCTGACTTTAAACGTGGTCATACAAACACCGATGGCGCCGAAAGTTCCGGTCGCCCAAAAGAGGTGGTGATACCGAAAAACATCAAAATAATTAACAAAATCGATTTGGCAGATCGTAAAGTGAAGTTGCAGAAGATAGCTGATACCTTAAAGATATCGAAGGAACGTGTCAGCTTCATTTTGCATGACCATTTGTCAATGAGAAAGTTGTTTTCGAAATGGGTGCCGCGTCTGCTTACAGTGCACCAAGAACAACAACGTGTCGATGATTGCAAATGATGGCAAAGTTGCACGAATTTCAATTTCAATTGCTTTCGCTGAAAAGAGATTTGGTTCAGAAGATATATCATTCTATAAAAAATATATCGACATGTTAGAAAGGTTTAGGAGTATTGTATCGCTCTTAAAGGAGACTATAATGATGAATAATATCGAATTTTTCCAAAAAATTTTTGTTGTATTAGTTATCCTACAGACTTTTCAGGCTATGTGTTGCGTCAGATTAGAATGTAATACGAGAATGTATTCAAAGACACCCTAAATTAGTGAAAAACAAAATTGTCAGAAATCTAATGGACGCTTGACTACAGATATCCTTGATACGCTATTCAAGGTTTAACACGTTGTAATGTGACTATTTCGGCTTGTAAAGTGAATAACTGATGCGACAGCCTAAAGGAGAGTCGATAACCTTTAACCGACCTTTATATACGCCTCCCTTTACCCTTCCTTCTCTTTTGGAGCTATAGGTGTAAACCTCTACTGCCCATGGGTACTATGATTGTTTTGTAAACAAATTCAATTACAAATTATATATTAATACCCTAACCGAGCACTAGCAACAAAGGCTTTTGGCTCGTTGTAGCGAAAACAGACCAGAGCCTCTGGTGGGAATCGAACCCACGACCCCCGCACTGATAAGCTAGCACGCAACCAACTAGCATACCGGGGCGCTCAAAAACGGTTATAAAGCTCACGCGACTTTGTCCGAAAAATTTTGGTCATAATCGCTGTAGTAGAAATGGGTGTTATGACCTGCCACCATTCTAATGATTATCCTGATGTAGGGTATTTCTTGGCTAATATAATGTTTTTACTTTTTTATGATACTGGTATAAATACATATATTTGATTTTAGCATCTTTAAATATTTATATAAATGAACCATTATGAATAATTAAATTCCAAATTTCGATATTCAAATTCAAAATGCTTAAGATATTTAATTTGATCTCAAGAGAAGTTTAACACCTTTTTGACATATTAATTGATTTTAGTCTTTATATTGATGATCATAAATTGACTGCTCTTATCCAACAGTTCAACTTCAACTTAGTTTAAACATGCTGAACTACTTCTCTATCATACACCGAAGTTATTTGGCATGCCTAACTTGAATTCGAAATATTCACTTGATTTTGAGGTGTCAAATTGTGATCAACGATATGTTAAATCAATGAATATCGGCTTAATTAAATCATTTTCTATTGAAACTATTATAAGTTATGTTTATCGAATTTGTCAAATTTCTTTTTGTTTGTGCTAAAATTTATTACATTGTTTTGCTATTTTTTATATTAAATCGAATTTTGAATTTTAATTTAACAATTTTTTTGTTAAAAATATGTATGTAGGGTGGATGATCGTCGATGTATTGTAATACTCTGTCTCATTATGTGGAATTAGCTACACATGTCTCAATAAAAGCGAATTATATTAAATTGCTTTATTTGTTTTCAAATTTATTATATCACTCGACAGGTTAATATTTAATATTGAGTATCGCATTAACAAATATGATATGTCTTAATAATGTTGTTAAATAATATGTTACATATTTTGTGTTGTGGGTAGGTACGTGTGAATATTTTATTTGCAAATATGTTTACGTACTAAGTTGTATAATTTGATTTTTGTTTTATATTTAATCAAAAAAATATAAGGATCGAGAATATGATAACACATTTGATTACTATTTATACACACACAGAACTATTTATATACACAGAAAATAACTAGGTTAGAAAACCATTTTTTGGTGTAAAAATTTTACACAAAAAAATAGTCAGTAATATAAGGAAAGATATTAATTCATTAAAGTTGTTAACTAAACATATTTGTCATTGATAAAATCCACTATATGATTTTAAGTGACCGAAACTAGTTGAGGACACGGCCATATCACATGTTTCAGTGATTTTAATTTTGCACAAAAAATGTGGGTATAAAAGAACTATCGCTTAAATTTATTTGTCGAAATGTAACTGTTGATAAAACACGAATTCACGACTTTATACAAGAGTCACGACTTTATGCAAGAGTCAAAGCAAAGAATTTTACCAGGTGAATCCGCCCCGAAGGAAAAAGCGAGTGAAATCTGCTCGTAAGGTTATGAAATTTTTTTTTTTTGGATATGCCTGGAATTATCTACACTGACTACATGCAAAAAAGAAAAAACAACAAATGAAGAATATGATTTATCTTTAAACGAAGAAATCAGGAAAAAAAGTGGTCTTCCAGCAAGATAACGCCGGGTGAACAATAGCAAATATAACCGAATTCCCCATATTTAGCTCCCAGTGAAAAAAATCTTAATATTAAGAAATGGCTCTGTAAGAAAAGGATTCAAGCCGAAAGAGGTGGTCATCTAGGTAAAAGAACCTTCCGAAAATAGCTGGATGTAGGTAATAGGAGATAAGGTTGAAAAATATACAAGAATCCCCACAAAAAAAAAAGTGTTTTTAGGTTTTTGTAAAGACTTGTTGACTTGTCCTCGTATTTCGAACAAAATCATTTTTTTTTCTTTTTGTAGTTGTAGCGGATCAATTTAATTGTAATTAAACTCTTATAAAAAGATGTATATTATTTATTTGTAACAGCTTAAAAAATGCAATATTTTACACTCTTAAAGATTTTAAAAATCGTCAAAGAGAAACAGTAATTGTTTAAAACGATCCTCTTAAATTAAGAGAATATTTTTTTACAGTTGAAAAAACTGTTTTAGCTAAAATTTCTGTGTTCTAATATTATTTACCCCTTTCTTTTAATAGTTTGTTTATATTTTTTATATAGGTACTACATATTTATGTATGATAACATTGAATTAACTTATTTACTTTCTGATTTCAATCCAAATGGTTAACAAAGATTTGCACAAGTTTGAAAAAAAACACTCAAAACAGTTTGTTTAAATATATTAATTGTTATCAATAAATTCCATTAAGTTTTAATACATCATATCTGCTAGTTATATATTTATCTATCTATCGTAAAACGGTATTTCTGATGTGCATTTTGTATTTGATTAATTATACTATTCTTAAAAAAAAGTAGAAGCATTAAATTCGGCCACTAAGAAGCTTGAACTCCCTTCATAATTTCAAAACAATTTTCTCAGCATTGCAGGAAACCAATTTGCTTTAAATTTACATAAAAAATGTAAGCAAAACTCTAAGAAGCACGGTCACCAATGCGAAGAATCGTAGGATTTTTGAAAGAAAAGTTTACTTCAAATCTGTTGAACGAATTCAATCGTCATTGGTGCAAATTATAAAATAAAATTCAGAATATTGTAAGTCCTCCTGATCACACATTTAACCATTTTCTAAAGAAAATCCCTTTGATTCAAAGAAATTTTTTATAATGAAATTACTGTAAATTCTGATTTATATATTCTAAAGAAAAATTGTATAAAAAAACTTCCAAAATTTTGAGAAATATTTTCTACAGCAGGCTTTATAGACTATTTCAACTAACACTTATTGTCCTCAGGATCTGGAAGTATTTTTGATAGTCAAAAGATTTCAGAATCTGAAGATTTTTGGAAAGAAAAAAAAAAAACGAATCTTAGGATTTTTCTCCATGAAAGATTTTTATAGAAAAATGTCCCCAGAATCTGTTTTTTTTTTTAAATAATAATAATCTTTATGAAGTCCTTAGAATCTTAGGGGATTCCTATAGGAAAGGCTCTCCAAAATATATGGACTTTATTATTATTGGAAAGTGTCCTCACAATAAGAGGGTTTTCTGAAGGAAAGCTCCTCAGAATTTTAAGGGGTTTCTCTCAAAAAAAGGTCAATTTATTTAAGTGTTTTCCTGTATGAAAAAATTTACAGATTTCGAAGGTTTTTCTGTAGGAAAAGGTCTTTAGAAAAAAAAAAAAATTTTTCAGAAATTACCGGTTTTCTGTGGAATAAAGTCCTCAGATATTTAGGATTTTTCATATAGGAAAAAGTGCTTAGAATTTGAGGGGTTTTCTGTAGGAAAATGTGCTTATTATTTGAGGGCTTTTCTTAAAAAAATGGATATGGATTTGGGCTTGAAATCTTGAAAATTCTACTAGGAGATTTCTCAGAATTTGAGAGTATTTATTATGGAAAAAGTTCTCACAATCTGAGGATCCGACGGGTTTTTTACAGGAAAGAGTTCGGAAGTTAAGAATTTTTTCAAAATATACATATATTTTTTTATAATATTTGAAATATATCCTTATTTTTTATTTAAAAATTCAAAAAAAAAAAAAAACGTTTGGGAATAAAAATAAAAAGATTTGTAATGTTTAAATAAATCCTTTGGGGCCGTTTTTCTTACAATGTATTTGAAAATATAATAGATGTAACTGAGAATTTCTACAGCTTCAACCTAGTAATGTAATAGTTCATGTACGAGGGCGTATCAATAAGTTCGTGACTTTTCGAACTTCCCTCGTAGTTATATGAAATGCAACACTGCTCCCATCAAGTACCACCTGTTAATATATACTTCTGTCAAATTTTGAGCAAGTTCTGTTATTTACTTTGCGTTTAACAGCTGTTCAAAACATACAACCTCGTAGATTTAATGGAGAAAGGTGAATTTCGAGCGCTCATTAAACATTATTTTTTGCGAAAAATCAAACCAAGGAAAAGCTTGATAAATACTATGGGGACTCTGCACCATTGATTTCAATGATATAAAAGTTGTTTATTGACTTTGGTTGTGGTCGCACAAATACAAATGACTCTGAACGTTCTGGACGGCCAATTGAGGTCAATACACCCGGAAATGTCGAAAAAATCCACGATATTGTCTTGGCCGATCGGCAGTGTGGATTCAATTTTAAATGATCAGTTGGATTTAAGATAGGTGCCACGTTTGCTATCAATTGACCATAAACGTAATCGTGTGACAACTTCAAAGAAGTGACAAAATTTCATGAATTGGGCTACGAATTGGTATCTTATCCGCCATATTCTTCGAATTTAGCCCCTAGTGACTATGAGGTTATGTTGATTTTTTTTTTTTTGCAAAAAAAAACTATGTTTTATTCAAAAACTCATGCGCCGTCGTAATTACCAAAATTCGGTTGGCAACAAATTCTTTTCTCACAGCGGTATCTGTTGTCTGTGTATTCAATAGGTGTAAATTGATAAAATATATATAAATTTGTTGCCATTAGAAGTGTTCAGTTTTAGTAACCATATTTTTTGTTTGTGCCTACCGAAATGTAATTGAGACAACCGAATTTTTGTTATCACATTCTTAATTGGTTTTCTGTTTTCACAACCGAAAAATTTGATTTCCCCAACCAAATCACTCAATTGACTACAAATTTGTTTTTTCTGTGTACCAACAGAACTTCTCTATAATTTCTCATCACACATGTAAGTTATGGTGGAGGTATAAAAAAGCCTTCATTGGCATCTGCTTGATATCTATCAAGCAAATGGGTTAAAAATGGTAAATTATCGTTATTATTATTGTTGTAGTTATTTTTTTTTTAAACATTTGCGTGTTTAAAGCAATTCTTACTGTCAACTAGACCGGAGTATTTAACTCATACTTTTACCTCATAATCGTCTGTAGTACTTGTACATTGGCACTTCCTTTGTGGATGTCTCTGTATGTGTGTGCTTGTGCGGTTGTTAAAGTTTAAAAGGGCTTTGAATGTTAAAATGCAGCATTTGCTAACTGCAGACATAAATTTGTAGGATTTTCGCTACCATGTAAATAACCAGCAACAACAATTGTATTAATTAAGTTAAAAAGTACCATGTGAGCAAGAAGGAGGTAAAAAAACTAAGAAAACTTTTACAACAAAAACAAAAAATACACTATAAAAATAAATTATAACAGGGTCAAACATTAAAAAACTAAAAAAACCGCAAAAGTTAACAATTTGCTGCATTGCACCATGCGACACATCACACCCTCAATTATTTTGCATGTTTTAACACAGAAATAAACCTCAGCAAAAGAAGAGTAAAGAAGCCAACCCGGCGACTTACATATTAAATATGTTGTATTGTCTGGCCCCCTTAATTTTTTGAAAGCGTGGGAATTTCGCTTTCATTTATACAAAAATATAAGAATAAAATGTAAGCCGCCTAAATATAATAAATGTATTTTGCATGTTAATAACCAACTTTGGGAAAAAAAATATAAAATAATATTAATAACATCATTTACTTAATAATGTCCTTAAAGTTGTTTAACAACATGAATTGATTTTAGTTTTTTATAATTTCAAGATAAATTATTTTTTTTTATGTTTTATGTAGTAAAAGCAAAAATAAATACTAAAATAAAAATATTCAAAAAATATGCAAACATCTGCACTTAAATTTTGGAAATCAACCTTTTGAATAAATAGAATTTTTTTCTCAAACAGGAAAGTCACCAAACGTTTACATTATGGTGTCAAAAATTAACAAAAATGGAAATTTTTCGTGTTTTTTTTCTTTTCAAGAATTTATGTAAAAAAAATAATTTTTTAATATATGTATTTTTCGGAGCAATTTCGTGCTACACTAGTTAATGTCAATTCCCGAGATTTTGACTAGAATCTATATTTCATAGAAAATCTTTTGAATTCATAAGTTTTGTAAAAAAATTCGATAAAAATCTCGCAAATGTGGAGACACTGCTTTTCGCTTAGTTTGTAGACTTTTTGCACAAAAAAGTGGCAACGCTATTCAATAGCTGACAAAAAAATAAATAACCTAAAAAATAATGTAAAAAAATAACAAAAAAAATTAAATAAAAAAATTATAAAAAACATAAAAAAAAAAAAAATTTAAAACCAATAAAAATGTTACTAATCAAAAGAAGTATTGCGTGATTCTAAGCTTTGGAATTTAACTGTTTTCCGTCTATCAATATACTAAAAACTCTAGACTCTAGTCTAGAGAAAAATTTAAATCTTTTTTTGAAACAAATTTGTTTTACATTTTTTAGTGAATGTTTATTATTTACTTATTCCCTTTTTGTCTCATCGCGTAGAAAATTTCCAGTTCCTGCCTACTGCGTTATGTGTTGTTTGATTAAGGAGAATCTTTTCATTATAATCCACATTTTTACCACTTTCTTATTGTAAATCCCAGAAAATATATCTTCCAAAAATTTGCTCACACCCCGAGGAATACATATTTAAAAATTCAGATTTCTACACAAATCAGCGAAACTCCCAAAAGGTATTTATCGCATCAGTGAATTAGCTTACACTCCGGAAATATAAAATATTTTACATTTCTGATTTTTGAGTTGCACATTAGGACAGTGACATTTTACCCCAGCCGTAAAAATTTCGTAAAATCGCATCTTAGGGGTTAGCCACTATACATGGGACTAATTAATTGACACTTTTGTTGCCTTAATATCAATTGGAATGGCATTATTGTCATTGCAATTTTTTTAATTAATGATAATGATTTAAGGACTTGAAACGCAAAAATTGGGGAAAATACCACACCGCAAAATATCTCTATTATCCTGGTTCGCTCGATTCCACTTTACTTACAGGCATCATCAATCATTGTTTCCATTATCTTGTGTTTCCATTCCATTTCACTCTTTTCCTGCTCTATTCCATTTGTCTAGTATTTAAATTCTACTTGTTACCTGTTGCATTCAATTTATTTCTAATTGTCAATTATTTCACTTCCACCCATTTCTCGTTCTATTTTATTTTTCTGCCCAATTTTAGTGTTTCAATTCCACTTATTATTTAAAATTAAGATTTTATGCTAAAGCAGTTTGAAGAGGCTTTTAACTGAGGAACTTTTCCGCTTTTTAATCTTTTTTTATCACGTTCTTTGAGAAAATGCCTAAAACCGCCCCTTCAGTAAATTAACACATGCTCTAAGGGACACTTATTTTAAATTTCAGTTTTGTAGCCGAATCGGTTTAGAAAGGGCATTAAGGAAAGGGTTTTTCCTTTTTGAACGGCCATGTTTCTCGCGAAAGTGCCAAAAAGTACCTTATCAGTAAATTAGCCCACACCCCACATATATCAATTTTAGGTTTCCAGCCAAGGGTATGGACAAGTCATTAAGATTGAGACTTTTTCCATGTTCCTGTTGAAAGTTTTAAGAAGAACCTATCTGTGAAATAGCTCATACTCCTAGCTGCATTGATATGAAGATAACTTTTTGATTACTGCCACAATCTGGGGTCGTATGCTAATATTAAGCATGCAGAGAAAATATCCGTCAGATATACGGTAATCAGCTCTATTATCTTTAGCAAAAGAGCGGTAAGAGGGGAATATCTTTTAATATCACTTTTTACTGTGTCGCTGGTTATATTAATGTCCATGCTAGACTCACTTAGTAGTCGATATTTTCCCTCATTTCATGCAATATGTTTGTCCACATTTGGTTCAACCTGTCGGCTCTCATTCAGTTCAGTGAGTTAAATTTAGTTCAGCGTGTTGAGCAGAACTTTTTATTCAACATTGCGTTTAATTTGCTTCCCATATTTTCTAAAGGGAAGCTCTATTCCCGCACGTTTTCATGAATCCTTATTCGGGCTGAGTATCGGTCTTTGATAAGAATTTGTTAGCCATCGAGCCGTCGTTTACATTGGCCATCCATCTGTTTAATCAGAGAAAAGTTTCTAGTAGTTTCCCATTGTAATCCCAGAACTTCCTGTGTCAAATGTCTCTGTATTCTGGATATGTTTTCCTTCGTGCATATTTTAGGTTAAGTTGAAAAAGAGGAACCGGAGGAGAAGATACTCTTCACAACCGACTTATATCCAAAAATGGGGGATATACATTTAGGCCCGAAAGTCGGCTTGTTGTGCGCTCTGATGTAGTTTAGTATTTTAATGAGGATCATACCACTACCTTACCTTAAATACTCATAATTTTTTCCAGACTTGCGACCGTTTGACTTTGGTAAAGACAAGATTAATTAGAGAAAACCTTTGGCTTACTTAAGTATCAAGCAAGTCCAAAGCTACTGTTAAAAAGTCTGTGCATAACTTTCTTGAGATTGATCAATTCCCTGGTTAGCCAGATTTCCTCTGTTGGAGTGGACAGCACTCCTCAAATGATTTAATAAACCTATTCGTTAATATATTTACCTCCCCCTCGATGTATTAAGAGGGGTTTGAAAATTAAGACCATAAGTTAGTTAAAGCTCTGAGAATTTTTAATATTTCGCAAAATAAAAAATTGTTTGAACATTTATTTAATCATTTTGAAATGTGTTTGGCATAGTTTTTTACTAACGTATTATTTTAAATATTTCTTAAGCCTCTTGGTCTATATATGATATGATAAGATTGGGAAACTGAAACTACCACAATACTAAAAAATTGTTATAAAACTGTATTGTTTTTTTGTTTACATTAAATTTCTCATTACGGTTAAATATGTAGTGAGATATTTGTAACAAATTGTTTTCCAAATAATTACCTGCAACATTAAAACTAACTAAATAGTGTCATCAACATTAAAAACTCTTAAGTATACTTTCAATTTACATGTTGAGTTTTTCAACACATGCCATCGTTTATCATTTATCCAATGACAATAATGCTGCCGCTGCTGCAGTTCATGATGATGATGATGATGTATAAAAAGCCTCATTTATCACTTGACATAACGAGTGAAACAGCAACAAAAACAACAGTATATTTGCTAAAGTATGCCAATAAACTAACACTTGCCACACTATGCCCAACAGATTTTTTAAACCGCGAAATTAGTCAATTTCGTATGGTCCCATGTACCCACAAACATCAGCAACAACAACAACAACAACAATAACAAATAAACAACAACGGTCTGATCAAAAACCATCATCATATGCAAAATGTCACCATGAGTGTTAAACAATGAATGTTCTTTTGTTGTTGTAGCTGAATTTTGCTTATGTGTTCTTTTTTGGCAACTGCATATTGTATGCAATTTTTTAATCCGGGATATTTTATAACCCAACCTCTATATCAGTTGTAGTTGATTGTAGAATGTGTTTAAAAAGTATTTAGAATTTTCAAAGTGATCAATTAACAGCGAGTCAAAATATATTTTTGCTTCGTTTGCAAGGTAGGTAGTGTGGTAATCTGAAGAGCAGACTCACTTAGACTATGAAGTCCCTTGTGATACCATGGGAGCTAGCAGAAAGCTCCTAAGTAGAGTATTCAAAAACCGAAACCGAAAACCGGTCAACTGGTTTCTTTTTTTTTTTTAAACCGATTGGTTTCGAATATTTTGTAAATTCGAAGCAAATCAAAAACCGGTCTTTTTTGTTCGGTTAACCGGTTTTTTAATTACAACTGGGTTACTTGGTCTCTTTAATTTTTTCCGAACACCTTTATAATCGTTTGTTTGGTTATGGAGATTTATATGTAAATCTGATAGATTCCGATAGACTTAACTTTGGATATTCCAAATTCAAATATTTTAATTTCTGATCTAAATAACACAATAAACAGTATTCAAAATCCTAAAAAAGAGACTGTACAAAATCATTCATCATTATATGTGACTTTCTCCTAGAAAAGGGACTAAGTGTATGAAAATAAATTTTTGAGAAATGATTGGGTGCCGACTTTGGTGACGTCATGCCTATGTGGTGACGTATTTTTTTTCGCTTTTAGAGTGACAATTTAAAAACAAATTTAAAACCAAAAAATCAAAAGAAGTAAAATTTTAATATTTTTCTCATTTTTATCGATTTTCCCAAGTTAGTTTTGTACGTTTTTATCGGGTAAATAAATTTTTATCAGAAATCTAACTCATTTCATCTTATTCTACACCCTTCTAGGTACCAGAATCCACTCTTAAGTCCAAACCAGTTTTTTGACACACTAGGTCCCTTTTCTCGGAGAAAGTCACATAAGATGATTTCATATATCTTGATAAATGCAACAAAAGAACTGAAAAGTTGGACAATTTATAAAATTGTCCTTTGACTATTTGTCCAACATCTACTATTAGTGAAAGAGTATTTTCCACTTCTAGCTTTATCAAAAGCAAACAAAAAAATCGTCTTAAAACGAAACATTTAAATTGCATATTATTTCTTAAATATTATTTTAGAAGTGAAAAATAGATTTTCTTTTTACATAATATTAAAAAAACGTGCCAAGCGTTTTAAATGTTCAAATTTCTAACGTACCTAAATTTACCCAATTTACAAACTTAATGATCTCTATTCATTTGATATGAATATAGTTTTATAATATTAATTTTTAAGATATTATATTAAAAAAATATTAAAACCAATAAATAAAATGTTGAAATGAAGTACAATAAAAAAATATTATAAAATATTTTGTTTTCATAGAATGTATTTTTTTATTTTTATTACTTTATATATTAAATTTCTTTTTTTTTGTTTGTAATAAAAACAATTAACAAATTATATAAGCTTTTTATTTAAATAAAAAAAAACCGAAAAAACCGGTTGACCAGTTTTTTCTGCAAAAACCGAAACCGGTTTTTTTCAAATTCGATTTTTCGAAGAATACCGAAACCGGTTTTTTTATAAGGCCGGTTTTTTGAATACTCAACTCTTAAGTCGGCCAATATCCCTAAAGAAATGTGAGCCCAAATTCAATCTCCAACTGCACGCCAGGTCGGGACAAGTGCAGAGAGTGCTCCAGCGATTCCTCCTCTTCTTCGTCCCCACAGCTTCTGCAAAAGTCATTTACCGCAACCCTCTACCTAGCCGCATGTCTTCCAATCAAACAGTGTACCGTCATGACGGACACAAGTAGAGATATGGGGCCTTGATAATGACAGCAATCTGTGCATACTCATGAATCATGCCCACAGATACCAGTTCGTGTGGAATGTGAGGACCGGCACCCACAAAGTTGGATTGAAATTTTGTAACACCGAAAGTAAGGAAAAAATCTCTAAAATTAACTAATTTTAAATAAAATTTTTATTGAAGTAATAATGAAAATTTTGAACATTTCATTAAATAAAATACTCAGTACTTTGTTCTAATTTTGAGTCTCAATTTTTTAAGTTATGTTTAATTAATTTTAAAGAATTTGTTTGTTTATTTTAATGAAATTTATTGTTAAAATAAAAATTGTTTGTTGGGTAAAATTTTCACTACCGTGATACTAGCATTCCTATCAAAAAAAAAGGACCTTAGGGGTGCCCAGACTAATTTGAATACTAATTTATTTCTCAAAATATGTAAATTTAGAAGTTATTAAAAACTGACTACAAAATTTTAGTAAATTTTTATTGTTACGATTTTACCGATTTAATTTAGTTTATTTTAGAAACTCTTTGTTATCACAATTACACTCTAAAACAATTAATTAAATTAATCGCCAATTTTATTTTGCTGAGTTGTTGCGGTATAAACAATCTATCTCGAATTGGGGGCATATTTATGTTCGTCTCACAAATGTGAGCTTTAATGTTTCTTTAAAAAAATTTAAAAATTTTCAAAATTATTTGGTCCATTTCTTTGGTTAGATTCTTAATAAAATTATGTTTCAAAGATATAAATATAAGCGAAAAAAGTTTAAAATAAAAAAGAAATAACAATTTCGCCAAAGTATTGCGTGTTCGTTAAACTTTTTAGTTTAACATTTTAGAACAAAAAAGCCTCAATAAATATTGTTTCGGAAATTCATCATTTTCCATTTACCCGCGGAAAACGAAATCTTCAGGATGGCAACTCTTCGACACTAACAAGTTTAACCTTCCAGACATCCCTACGGAAATTCGATTCATCAATTTAAATTTACCCGCGGAAATGGAAATCTCCCTATGGAAGCTCAAGCTTCCAGCCAACATCATGATCTGCATATTTCTACTATATCCAAGAGGACGTTTTCATGACAACATCATGTTATGGATATTTACTAATTTGACGTCATTGATTCCGAATCTGACCTCAGAATTTTTTCATTACATCGGATTTTCGAGATATTTTAACATAAAATTTGAGAGAGACGTTATAACGTCTGAAAGTGCTACCATTTGCCTTCAAAATAAAGGTTTAAACTCGTTCTTGGTAATTGTGTTCCTTCTTTGAGATATCTTAAACTAAAGCTTCGAATAACCCGCTCAGATTCGGATTCAGTCCAGCTCAAACCTTTAGAAAAAAGTATACTCTGGTCTCAGGGTTAAATTTGTTGTTGGCATGTGTAATTATCGAAGAATAAAGTCTGCTTAATAAAAGTCAACTAAATTCTGAAATTGTCCATATACATAAAAAACCCGTAAAATATTTGTGTTCGTGTGTATGTTTTATATATCACTTGTTGATGCCTTATTTACCTTAATTTATGTCAAATAAACTTAAAATTTTTTCAAAAATCGAAAAGAAAAAAAAAACGCTACTTACCATTTACTAAATTTGCTTTCCTCTTTTTCATATCACTATTTCAGCGAAATCGGTTAAAGTTCCCGAAATATCTTCCTTAT
The DNA here is from genome assembly GCA_949748255.1 of Eustalomyia histrio. Lineage (NCBI taxonomy): Eukaryota > Metazoa > Arthropoda > Insecta > Diptera > Anthomyiidae > Eustalomyia > Eustalomyia histrio. The sequence continues at coordinate 61,152,646 of OX456524.1, forward strand.
ATGTCCGAACTTCTGATAAGGGCCGGTGGGGGCTATAGCATTTTGTCAAAAATATATCTAAAGTGGACTTGTCTCTGCTTTTTAGCAATTTCATGTATTTAGAATTCACTATGAATTACTCGCGATTAGGTCTAAAATTGTTTAGTATATTCTAATCTGAACAATATGTAACAGCTTTTAAAGGATAATACTAAACCCCAAAGTTGGTAAGTAAATTTCATCTTAATTCAATAAATCAACTTGGATTATTTCTCATACAGGTTATTCGATTTCTGGAATCTATCAACTTTCGTTGTCAGTCTAAAATAAATTATAAAAAGTCGTACTACTGCTCACAAAGTCGCATATAAATTTTATACTTTATTCTCTAAACATAAATGTGAATTTGGATTATAGGCGGTGTCCAGATCAAGTCTTAGCCCAAGTATCCCCATTTTTAGTTTATGGATTTTCTAAATTCTTTCAGTCATAAACACCATTGATACCCAGAAAAATAGTCATAATTTGGGCTCCATAAAATAATTATTTATGACTGCCATTAAAATTATCACCATATGTTTTACGAAAAGGTCAAAGACGCACTTCTCATTCAGTTAAAAAAATTGTCGGTAATACTCCCCAATTAAGTTTAGGGCTTACTTGTGGTAGACAATGTTGGCTTTAGAAAAATTCCTTATACTTTTTGAATACAGTGTGCGTTTATATGCATGTAAAGTAGTACGTATTGGTAGTGGTAAAGTATAGTAGACTGGTGCATCATGCATCATTTTGTTGTTTTGTTGCATATATGCAATAATTTCTCGCATTTTTTTTTTTGGTATCATTGCTGCTCAGTTATTGTTGTTGTTATTGTTTTTGGTAGGCACAAACATAAATCTCTAAACATTTGGGGACTTTATGGGGGACAAAAAAGTTTATCACTTTTAACTTGTTATGTGTGTATGAATGTGTATAAGTGTTAGTTTTATTCATTCATCTAAATTGTTGTTATTTTTTTTTTTTTGCTTTTTTTGTTATTGTATGAGACCAACATTGTAATATTTATTGTTGTAATTTGTAATTGTTGTAGGGCAATATAGAGTTTGTCATTGTAATAAACATTGCAGAGAACTAGAGAAGATAATATTGTCACTGAGGTATAGTTTATTGTTTTCAATTTAAATGAAATTTTATGAACAAAAAAAGAAAAAATGTGTGAGAAAGTGGAAAAATTTTAAAACAGAAAACATGAAATTATGTTAGCAATATGGTAGTAAACAAAGGGTTTCTATGCATCTCAGTCTCGTTCGAACCTCTCGCTGTGTAATTGTTCGCGAACTTGCGGTTTTTGCATGGAAAATATGGAAAGTTTTAAGTTATATAAGGAGAAAAAATTGATAGAAACTCCCCAGATTTCTCATATTGCCAAAAAAAGTTTGTCTCATTTTAACCCCCGCAATATCACAGCAAAAATAAATGGAAGCGATTCTTAACGAATTAATTTTTCATTTATTCCAAAGTATCATTTAGTTCAGATTTTCCCCTTCTAAAGGAGTTCTTTTTCACAACTTTCAAAAATGTGATTCTGAAAGAAATTTATATCCTTTCTTTTGTTTTAAAAACCATCGTTAACCACATATATTTTCATATAAATTTGATATTTCTAACTATGGTTAAATAATAAACTTAAGTTATTTTAAAATAAGTAATCAGGTTAAAGTGAAATGCATCAATTTTTAACTTCGAATTTTGAATAAATTAATTTAATAAATAAGGCTCAGAATGTCCCTTTATAATTAAAATGATTACTGAATGTCCCGTTTAAATTTAAATTAAAAATTTTTTTGGGAAGATCAGAAAATCTCATTTTTCACTAAAGGATAAGAATTGCTTTGAAAAGGAATTATAAAAGAAAACTTTAAACCCAAGTAAAAATCATTGGTTCCAATCCAAATTTTCACAACATCGGAATCAAAATTACTGCTTCTTTTTCTCTTCTTTTGCTACTCTTTTTTTGCTGGGATGTTTTAAATTGGTCGACTGAGGTAATGCAAGAACAAAAAGAATCATGTAATGTGTAGCGTATCTGTTTAGTATAAGCTCTGGTGTAAGCAAATGAATATAACTTCTAAGTTAAAATTTTTGGACATTTTGTATAATTTATTATTGGGAAATATTTCAGAGAACATATTTTCATGACCTTTGTACTTGATTTCCTTAAAAGGTAACCGAAGATATCTTAAAGTGCACCCACTGAATAAAAAATTATAACAAGTGCAGATAACTCATTTTGAAAATTCATTAAAAATTATAATTCTTCTTTTAAAAATTCCAAAACAACGATTTCATTAAACTCTTTTTTATAAAATTAAAGTCTTTATTTAAAGATTTGCCAAAAAAATTGTGCAACCATTTAATATTTAACAAACAACCAATTTGTTCTAACAATAAGACTTGTCATTCAAGTCGTAAAAATAGGAAAAAAATCCTTCTAACAAACGCGTGTTGAAATAACACGAGTTATTTTTTTGTGCATTTTTTTCCAACAATGACCATGAGCTGGGAAACAAAATCTAAAATATGTACTGCAGAAAAAACTTTAATTTTATTTAAAATTCAAGCAACTGAAAAGGTAAAATAAACATGCGAAATTTTAAGGATTAGTATAAAAAACAATATGCATGAGAAAAAGCTAACAAATTTATGGCGGAATATATAAAAACAGGATATGAAGCGACATTTTGATGTTTATCACTTAGTTAGGACAAATGAAAAAAAAAATGGAAACATAATAAAAGTAAATTGAAAGCGCTTGAGAAATTGTTAAATATAATGAAATATTTGGCTGTAAACACTAAATATTTTTACCATGTGAAATAAAATGAGTTTAAAAAAATTAACTTTCTGACTACAATAAGTTTTCAATCAAATATATGAAAAATGCAGTATTTTCTGAATTCTGTTGTGTTTTTCGGAACATGTTTGTTCCACGACCTGCACAACATTCAATTATTCTTGATCGAATTTATGTATATTTGTACAAATTTTATTTTATTTAGAGCTTCGGCGTAAAAACGCCGTACTGTTATGTAAATATATAAAAAAAACTCATTAATTTTTGAATTCTATTCGGAGGACATGACCCCCCTACAGTCCCCTCATCAGAAACAGCCGTCCTATTTCCCTGACAAACCCTAGTATATCGGCTGGATTACATCCAGCTATACACCCCAGTTCGTCGTGAAACCTTTAGGAAATTTGTAAATAAATCTGACAGTTTTTGTCATAGAACGATAAAATACATAGTATGGAGAGATGTAGTTTAATGCAGGATTTTCATAATCACTTACCATACGTTAGGGAGTTGGCGAAAACTATTAAAGCTTTTTAGTTAATAGTCCCATTTTGTTATTTTACTTCGGTGGGGTTAAATGCTATTCAAACACCGAAGGAGGACGTTGCGATATGTATGAGGAAGAGTAAAATCACACATAGTACTTTTCTGAATTGATGTTGCCGCAACCTTCTGTGTGGACTACAACGCCCACGAATATGTTTAATTTTTTTATGTTTACACTTGGGCATACGTGGTCATATACGTCCATGCATGGTTCAATATATTTTATATATGTCCATATATCTTTGTTTCCAAAATTTGATTGTATGGATGTATGCGGGCATACATGAATAATATATGAGCATATATGTTCATATATAACCATATACGGCCATAAACCCTCAAATTTCGGATCCGAACATATATAGTTATACATGAGATCATGTATGGTCATATATTGTTCTATGCATGGTCGTATGTGACCATCTATGCCAATGAATGATCATATACAATCACATGTATGTATGTTTATACATATTACGATTTTAACTTGTGTTATGAGATTTATTTTAAGTTTGTCATTTTTAAATTTATATTTTTGGTATAAAAAAAAATTAAAATTAAAAAAAAAATTAATTTTAGGTTACATTTAATGTTAAGGTAATGGGTGCTTACCTCAAGGGATATGCCTTCTTAAAATAATGCAGTTTTTTTTAACAGAAAAGTGACAAGTTACCTACTTTAATCTCTTATTACAAACTTTATTACCGCTTAATATAAGGTTTTCCTGCAATTAAATTAATATTACAGATTTTATTATTATAATTATTATGATTATTATTATTATTATTATTATTATTATTATTATTATTATTATTATTATTATTATTATTATTATTATTATTATTATTATTATTATTATTATTATTATTATTATTATTATTATTATTATTATTATTATTATTATTATTATTATTATTATTATTATTATTATTATTATTATTATTATTATTATTATTATTATTATTATTATTATTATTATTATTATTATTATTATTATTATTATTATTATTATTATTATTATTATTATTATTATTATTATTATTATTATTTTTATTTATTTTTGACTCCATGTAAATAGCTACTCTTCCAACAATGAAATATCATAAGCAATATTTACAAAAAATTGTTTAAATTAAATTATAAAATATATTAAAAATATAAATTTCCGTCACTCGGAAGTGCCTTATCAAAAGAAAAATTTTCCATTTCAAATAAACAACGAATTAAAAAAAATACATAAAATTTTGTAAACTATAAGCAATTTAAAATAAAAACTTTGTCAATTCAACAAATTTGAATTTCATAATGAATACTGAGTTAATAAATGAAATTGAATAAAAAAAAAAAATATTAATGAAAAAAATTCTAAAAATCTTGTGATAAATTATTATTTGAAGTTGTGTAATTGGAAAAACATACAATTTTTCAAATAAATATCAGTACTTGACTTTTTATTTAATACGAAAATCAATATGAAAACAGAATGCGAACTGGAATAATATTAAAAAAAAAAAAAAAACTTTTAAGTCCGTATGATATTTGCTTGAATTCGTATTGATTTTATATGTATTGATGCAAAAATAGAGGAATAATGTGTGTGAAGGGTTCAACTATATCGAATAGATCATTATCTCATCTCCTAAATTGATGCCGGTAAGGCAACGCTTTTATTTGACTTACATATGCTACCAATGTAATAGGAAATCATGAAAGTGTCATTATAATATTTTTATGCAGCTTTAAATTGTTCATATAATTTTAAAGAAAATTTGATTTGACTGCAATATTGTCAGTTCGCAATCTGCCTTAAAATGTCGATTTAAAGCAATGGTATTGTAAATATATATAATACATTTTTACTACTAAAAATATATACTACTCTTTAAATATTTCATTTAATCAAATGCTTCCAAGCTTAAAAAAAGTCAAAAAATAAAACTAAAAAAAAATATGGAAATAAAATAAAAAATAAGCTTAACATATTTTTCTTCCAATTTTAAACTTTTTATTAACATAATTATATTAACTAATAAATAAATAGAAATCAATCAATGCTTCCTAAAATTAAAATATTTTTTATATAGCTATTAAATACTTATAATAACAAACACAATAAAACATTTGGTTGAGCAGGAATAAATTGAATTTTTCTGTTTATCCCAGCAAAAACAGACATTACCAAGTAATTAAGAGAGTAAGTAGCACACAAAGGATTTCACTAGTTACCAGGCTATTTACTCGCTAAATTACTTTTGTTCGCGATGTCCCAAAATTCATGAGTGGTCATTACCCTCTCGCTTATAAAAGAAGTGAGAATAAGAATTACCAGTATGGTTACTCATAGTGAAGAAATAAGTGGTTACCTACAATAGCAAAGTAAGTAGTTGTTCTTAATAAAACAATAGTGTATCTTAATCAAGTAAAATTTTCTTACTTAAAGAAATCGACAAAAATAATTTGTATTTGAATTATAAAAATCTTTAACATATCTACTTTTTGAACTCAAAAATTTGAGTTCATAATTTAATGCTATTTCTCGTAGAGACTTTAAAATATAAAAATTTTTAAAAGTCTATTTAATAGCAGATAATTTTCTAATTTGTTGTAGTTTTTCAAAACAAATAAATAAACATAATAGTAAAAAACAACTAACGGTAAATCATTATTTTTCGTGTACATATAAGTACTCCTTTCGCACATTATCAGTAGGTCATTACTTTGTTGTTTAAAGTAATGAAAAAGGTAACGACCTATCATTACATGGTAATCCACACAGTAGCGACCTGTCATTACCATATTTTTGCTGGGATGTTGAGAAATTTCAAATTAAATTTGTTTAGAAATCAAAGAAATTTATTGAAAAATCTTTTAAAAAAAATATTATCACTTTTAAATTTTTTTCGCTCAACTTTACGTTTTATAGTGTTTTTAGTATTAAATTATAAATTAACTTACTACTTAATAACTATCAACAATTTTGCCTTTAAATATTAAAAAAAAAATATTATTAATAAATAACTTAAACTATATTAATCATTAAATGATTTACAATAAATTGCCTTTTAAATAATAAATTATACTACAATAATAAATACTTAATGTAAAATTTTAATATTAAGAATCATTCAAGTTAAAAATATAATAACAATTAAGTCATTAAATTATTAATGAAAAGAAATACCATCAAATTGTGATATTGTGTGTATGTAAATTAAGCTTTTTACAATTAAGTTTTAATACATATGATTTATTTCATGTATTACAAAATGTCACTTACTTAGTTCATATAATTTGTTAATTACATTTTTTTTTTAATTATAATAATTTAGCAAAATTTATTTAAATGTAATTATTTTACAATATCATTAACTTTAATAGCAGATATTGTACAGCGGAAAAGAAATTTGAAATAAATTTTAATTTTAATACACTAAAAAGTCAGTAAAAATATATGAAAAATTGTTGTTAACACAACTAGACAAATTTTCATAAAATGTTGTTTTTTATTATAAAATATATTATATTTTTAAATAGAAAAATTACGATAAATGTTTATCTCGGCTGTAATTTTTATTGCTTTCATTCATTCATGGTATGACATAAGCATAAAATATATATCGTTGGTATACAATAAGGTGGTTGTTCACGATAGGTTATTAAAAATAGCCTCTAGCCATCGTGAACACCCTTTATGTTTTTAAATCAGCTGTGCTTACACTCATGATAATCCATGCTTTAAATACAAATATATTTTTCGTATAATATACAAATATTTTGTATAAAAATATTACAAAACTTTCGTATATTACAAATTTCATAAATTTTGTAAATAATACAAAGATTTAGTAAATTATTTGTAAATAATACAATGATTTCGTAAATTATTTGTAAATAATACAATGATTTCGTAAATTAGTTTAAGTATAAAATTGTAACATCACAAAATTTTCGTACTCAGTAATAACTTTCTTAAGTTTACAAATTTCGTAAATAATACAAAGTTTTGTTTTTGCACAAAATTATTTTGCATTTTAACAAAATATATTTTTATGTTTTTATAAATATGTTTAGTATTTTTATGAAATTTCGTGAAATATAGAAATAAAAATTTGCTACCATTCACGGTGTCATACAAAATTTTTCGTAATGTCAAAATAACCAAATCTTTGAAAAAATTAACCACATTTTTTTGTGTATTTTACCTATGAATTATTATGAGTGTAATTACTTGTGCTCATTTTTATTGTTTTTTATTAATAAGAACCAGATGTAAAAAACATTCAAAATAAAATTTGAGATGCCATTTGCTGAAAAGTGTTTTTTTTGTGCTGCCAGTTAGTTAAGTTTGTACTATTTTCCAACACTACAAATAAGCATATAACTACATAATCTGTAAACCAGAGTATAGGTGGCGCAAAGTTGGTTATTTTATTTTAATGTATTTTATTGTTCTTGATTTAAACATTTAATCACATAACCTGATTAATCACATAACCTGTATACTCATATGTAGAACGATTACTTTTAAAAAAGAGTTGACAAGATGACTGCTTAACGAATACAGACATTTTTTAGTTTTAAAAAATTCTCATACTGTTAATATTATTATTTGCATATAATGTCTTAGTTAAAATTAACCAACAACCTTTTTGTTTATGGCGACAACTGATGATAAGGGTGATGCCTATGAAACAATTGCATTGTCTATCATAAAAATGATCAACCTTATTGAAATAAATAAAATCTAATATGACAATATCATATTAAATTTTTGGACAATATTCTAACTAAATATATGCGAATATAGAAAGTCCAAAAATAAATATTTTTGTTTTTTTTAAATACAAAATTACGATAACTATAAAATATTTGAGTTATATTATTTTAACAAATACCAATATTCCTTGCAAGGAATATCCGATTTTAAAGAAATTTGGATATGTTATAGAGGGGACAGAAAAAATACTTATATGTATCTTTTTAGCGGCTTAATTACGCGAAGAGTTAAATGTGGGTTTAAAATGTTTCAGATTTTTTTTGCGTCTATTGCTGCATGTTTGTTGTAAAGAAATATATACAAACTGGGTTAAGAGCTTGATATTTCGTTACCGGTACTTTTAAAAATTTAAATACATTCAGAAGAACATTTAATTACTCTTCATAAAGCTTTTTTCTTTTTTATTGTAATAAATTTATTAAAATTTGTATAGTGGAAGATTTAATTTCAAGTATCAAATTTCTAGCATAATGGGTTTGCACAGGTCATTAAAGGCAGAAGCTTTTTCCCTCCCATGGGACCTCCCAATAAAAACTTCCAAAATAACATTTTAGAGAATGTATTTGTATTTGGCATTGTTTCATTTTAAATCCATTTTTTTACAACTTTCATTTTGGTAACTCCAAAATGAGTTTCTTTAATAAATTAGCCCATACCTGCATATTTAAAATTTCAGATTCCAAACCTGTATAGTTTTTCCATAATGATATGGAGGAGACCTTTCTCTACTTAAGAGCTCATCGTTAAATTAGGTGTTTCCATACCCCAAGGAACAAATATCTGGTCAAAAGATTTTGGGCAGACCGTTAATGGTTAGACGTTTTCACTTAATTAGCCTATACTTTAAGAAATGCATAGTTTAAATTTCTCGTTTCTACTCAAAAGAGTTTGGGGTGGTCGTTAAGGGGAGACATTCCCTCTTTTAAACCCCTACTTTTACCATGGTCTTGGCAAAAATTCCAAAATTTAACTTATCACTGACTGAGCCTGCACTCCAGGGAACACATATTTTTAATTGAAGATTTCTAGCAAAAACAGTTTGGGCAGGCCGTGAAAGGGGATACTTTTTCCGTTTTAGCCCCCATTTTAATCATGTTCGTAGAGAAAATTTCAAAGCAATCTTATCACTTTTTTATTTCTGGTTACTAGCCAAAGCTGTTTGGGCGGGTCATTAAAGGAGAGACTTTGTATACCATGTTCTTGTCAAAATTCGCAAAATCTACTTAATCACTGAATGCGCCCGGGAATACATATCTTAAATTTCCGATTTCCAGCCAAAACGGTTTGGGCAAACTGTCAAGTGAGAAACTTTTCGCCCAATCTTAGAGGACGTTCACACGAGAGGAGTAATCAATATACACGATTTCGACACGAGATTTCGTTCTTCAATTACATTTAAAGTTATTTTAAGACAAATTTTTAACCCCTAAATATCAATTTGGGCCGATGTGTTTAACACCGTAAGTTTTTCAATTTTATACCCTCTATCAGATATTTAAACTTCATCAAAATCTGGTGGAACCTACAGACAGACTTTTCTGCCATGTGAAAATGGAAATATATACAAACATACATGATCATACATACGCCTGTTTATGGTCATAAATCGTCATACATGGGTGCACATGATTATATAGGTCCATGCATAGTTGTATATATCTTCGGATCCGAAATTTGAGGGTATTTGGCCATAACTGATAATATATGAGCGTATATGAAACATATATTGAGATACATGAGCCGAAGATATATGCAAATATCTGAGTCATGTACATGATACATGTGAACTATGCATTGATCTCTACTAAGCTGTAACGAATTGGTACATTATACCCTTAACTGGCAATAATAAATGTAAAGTGGTGGGTATGGGGTATTTCATAACTTGTAAAACCTACGATACGAAGATTTTGCTGGGATCTTGAACCGGTTAAGTCTCGAGATGGTCAGATTTAATTAAGTCATTCTACATATAAAATTATAATTTTTCTAATGCATATACATTCATATCTTATAGTTTTATTGTAGACTTTTAATTTTTATTTTTATAAATTTACCCATCAGTATCTGTGCAATGTTTTATATAAAATAAGTTCACAATAGTTTAATTATTAAGTTAACTATAAATAAAACTGGAAAATACAAAAATGACAATCTTTAGCCGAATTTTATGTTTTGGAATTATGTAATTAAAAACAATTAATAAAAATGTTCGATAATTAATTTATTTGAATGTCAAAAAGAAAAAAAAAATATTGTAAAATACTAAAACTAATTTTGCATGCATAATAAATACATTTTTTATTCTTCCCTTAAATAAATAAAACAAAATATCTCAATACTTTATCAAGAAATGTTTAATCTTTATGAAAACTAAATTAATTCTTAAATTAATCTTATGAAAATTTCGAAATTAAAGACATAAAAAATATTAAATAAAAATTCTAAAGAAAAAAATATGATAAAAATACTGTTTTAATTTTTGGAAATACGCATCTTTTTTAAACGGTTAAGCCGAATTGGAGATGTACTGCATTATTAACATAGATAGGTTCTTTTATTTTTTTTGGAAATGATTATTCCTGAAAAAATATCCTGGGAATTGCAAGTTTCTCTCCATACAAATCGCCAAGTCTGAATAGAATTCTTCCTATAATGCTGAAGAGTACTCAGAATTCGCTGTTTCTCTCAATTACGTATATGACAGCTGGAGAAAAGTTAAGGTGGCATTTTTTCTAAAATTACTAAAAGGGAACATAAAGCAGCAAAGGTCTTTAGGCCAATCAGGCTCTCATCTTTGGAATGACTTATCCGTACACAGATAAGACTACCAATTGAGAGATCACCACAACTCTCTAGCAGTCAACATGCATATCTCAAGTGCTAGTGAAGACAGTGAAGACATCTTTGGAATTCGTACAATATACCTTGGCTGCTTTTTGGGATTAATGAGGAGTTTTCAGCAATGTTAGAACTGATGTAATACAGAACGCACAATTGGAAATGGATTTTGAGACTTTTGTCAGCGACTGGATAATAGCGAGAGGTCAACACAAGTAAGTAATAGAACACCTTTAGGTACAGTGCAAAGATAAGTTATGGGGTCGGCTCTGGGGTCTTTGTAGCTGATCATGCTATTATTTTTTAGGCGGAGATTCTAGCTATTAGGGTTGCAAACCCTTGTGTGCGCTTGGAGCTAGGCTGCTCTTATGTTCCTGAAGTCGTATATTGCATCTTCTATCCTTGTCGATAAGCCTAACCAAGAACTATCTAGATTAAATTGCTTTTCGTTATAGTAATGAGCGGGAAGAAGATCTACGTAGCGATGTCAGTCTCGATACGTTGCTGGGAATTATTAAGGGGGATCTTTTAGCTCTACTTCTGGTTGCGAGGGTGAGATGCCATTGACTGAACTCTTGTAGGACCACGCCGCTCTATTGGCTTGATTCCGATCTGGGGCGTACTAAATATCTTCTCAGTAGGAGAAATGTTTCAAGACTGACGGTAGATCTGACTGGTCACTGGCTGCTAGGTAGACGGGGCAACAGAGTCGGACGAGTGCACGAGGTACAATGCCGTAGCTTTGACACTCCAGCTGAGGAGGAAACTGTAGGTAGTTTCGACTGCAGGAAATCCGGCATTCATAAAACTTTGGACGCAGGACTCAAAACGGAATAACAAAAAAATAATGCTTTGAAATCAATTACGGTTAAATGTTTTATGTTTAGGGTTAATTTATATTTGAGGTTAGGTTGAGTTAAAAAAAGGTATCGGGAGTAAATATACCTTTTACAGCCCACTACCGCTCAAAAATAGCATACACAGTTAAGCCCAAAAGTCGGATTGTTGTGTGGTCTCATTAAGATTGATGATCAGATTGCTCCTTTAACTCCAACACTCGCTATTTTTTCGGGCTTGCGACCAGCTGACTTCAGTCAGGACAAAATTTCTTAAAAAACCTTTGGCTTACATAAATAAGTCTCAAACCAGGCAGGATTTTGATTTATATCTACCCAGAAAATCTTAACTCGTTTGAATTTTCATCTGTTAAAAATAATATAACCAAACCAATTACTCCCCTGAAATCGAAGTTGAATATTTGGCAAAAAAAAAAAAAATAAATCAGCAATCGAACACTCCTACAATTGATTAAAGAAAGGGGAATACAATTTTGAGTTTGTACGTGAGTATGAACATAATATCTGCAGCCATGTTTGGATAATAATGGAAGTGATGGTCTGGTAAGAAGTGATTTTTAAAATATTTTTTTTTTCCTATATAGGAAGTTTTAACTACGGTAATTACACTTAAAACTGCCAGCAGTCAACATATAAATTGATATGGCAAGTGCAACAAAACTCAGACAATGAAGAAGCCTCCAAACATGAGGCAACAACTGCGCTAAAAAAAAATTAAAAACAAAAGCTCATCATTATCAGAGAAGGAGTTTGTAAGGTGCAGGGTAAGTAGAAGAACAAAAAAAAAAAATAATAATAATAAAAAAACACCAGGTTTTCACAGAAATCAGAAGCTATACACAAGAGTATATAAAGTATTACCAGTAGCATTGTATCCATCTGTTTAAAAAAACAACTAAAGATTATGCTCCAATTGCCATTTGGCTGTTTTTGGTATGATTTTATGTAGCTGCTGTTGGGTGCTTTATAAGCAACAACATGAAGCCCATCATCACTCCTAAGGTCGTTTGTCTTTAACTAAACCAAACAAAAACGTAAACCAAAACAACCTTCAATAAATTCCTTTTTATAACTTCAGATGGTTGAACGTAAAAAAATTTTAACAACGTACAAATACACACACACACACACACAAACTGAAAAAGTAATTGTTGCATGTAATTTAAAGTGCAACATGCAGTAGTCTGTGCTTTCTGTACTTGGTTCATCAAACTAAGACGCGCGGGTGTTTTTTCCTTTATAATTTTAACTTTTTTCCTCCTTTTTTTTTTCGTATGCCAACCAAAAGACAAATGCCTTGGAATTACTATCATAAGATAAAACTGGGCTTATGTTCCATATTTTGTATTGCAGAAGCTGGTGGAGTAGTAGCAGACTAAACTGCCAGATTTGACTGACTATAAAATGAAAATGTGTTAAGAATGACTGACGTAGCACAGTGACTGACAGACTGGCAGACGGACTTGTTGCAAATTCAAAGTCATTTACTGTTCGTTAATGATGATTGCAGCTAAATTATGAGGCAGCATAAAACTGCTACCAGTAATACGAGCATGGACAGACAGATCAAAATAAATATGTTAGAGAGGGGGGATATAATGCTAAGGTAAATATGATTAAAAATTATGTGTAATAAAGGGAGCGAATGTTACTTTAGAAGAAGTAATATGCTGCCACGGCATTATAATGTAATTTTAGTTATTTGTTGACTCGAAGGCAATATTGGAGGAAGTTATCCCTCTTCCGATTCCGATCACACAAAACTCTGGATATTTTGTTATTTGGTAATATTGCTCTATTTCAGCTTTTGTTATTTTAATTTTGGCGATTATACCAATTTTGTTTTTTTTTTTTTATCATTATGATTTTTAAAATTTTGATATTATTTTCAATTTCGGCATTTTTTATACCCTCCACCATATATGTTGACGGTATATATCAGTTTATCATTGTGTGTGAAACCTGTCGAAATTTTTACCTTAACTAATGGTTTGGTATTAAGAATAAGCAAAATCGGTGCAGCATTTAAAAAATTGTGAGTGAAAATGTGATGGTACCTCTAAATTTTCCATACAAATTGGTGTGTTTTAATACAAATTCATAAAGGGTATTCTTTTAAGCCCGATTGAATTTTAGATTGTTAAAAATAACACAAATAATTAAAATTTAATCCAAAGAATTTTTTTTATTCATTCTGGACGTCCAATTTTGGGCCACTTTTACGAGCATGGCTGCCCGTGTGTCACGAATAGCATGAACAATGACGTCAATTGTTTTTTTTTTAACAGAAAAAGTATTTATTTTACATTTCTTTCCATTAAAAATAAATAAATAAATAAATAAATAAATAAATAAATAAATAAATAAATAAATAATAAAAATACAATTCATTTTGTGGTATTATATCCCACGAAGCCTCATGGCTTGTCTGCGGGGAAAAAAAATTCGGATTGTTTTAATCAATTAATGTTAAAATTTCATTGCGAATTCAAAAAGTACTTTTTATATAATTTCTTCTTATTGGGGGCGTTTGTGATGTTTAACAAGTGGTTTGGCAGTTCATTGTAAATTGTTGGTAAGATGTCTTCTAAGGCTTGGCCTCCATAACTATTTTTAGTAGTTTTCACCGTAAATCTACCATCTGATTGATAGCGATGGTCTATTCTGTTGAAAAGGCTGTTGTCATTAAGTTCTATTAGAATTGGTAGACGATAAACATATCTTATAATAATATATAAAAGCTTGTTTTACTCAGAAGAACACTGACTTTGAGGTTATTGTTGTTTTAAAAGAAGATTTCAAAAAAACCCTCGTAGAAAATGAAAAAAGTTTACCTTCTTTCAAATTGTTATTAAAAACTATTTTTAAAATTACTACTTGGAAAAGTTGTTTGGAGAGCACATAGGTGTATGTTATGAAGGGCGAATAGCCCTTCCTCCTTTCGACCTAACCTATGTATTTTGAAGAATTTGCAAAAATACCGTTTTCCAAAATATAGACACAATCCCCCAAAACATTTCATTTGACTATTTTAAAGAACAAGTGGAAATCATAACATGCAATAAATAATATACAAATTAATATTAAGAGGAAGTAAATAGAAGTTATTTAATTGTATCCTGTAAAGTTATAAAAGATTTTGTAAACGATGTGGTAAATTTTAAATTAATAATTAAAAATTTGTCACTAACTTTTTGAGCAATTTCACTTGTCAGACTTCCCCTTTTGTTGTTAAACTAGAATAGAGAAAGTGTAGCAATCACTGGCAAAAATAATTTCAGTTAAATTAAACAAAAAAGGGTTATTTTACAACAGAATTAAAGTAAAGGAGTAACCATTACAACAACATCATCATCAACAACAACAACAACTAAAGCTCTCTTAAATAATTACCCCATACACAGATGCTACTTGTACGCCTGCACACACTTGGTTTAAACTTCAGATGTTGTCCAGAACCAGCTAATGCAACATTTCTGTGAGTCTGCGTACTACATTTAAATAATTTCTGCTGCATTCAAACAAAAAAAAAAAAAAAAAAAAAACAGCCTAAAGCTATACAAACGTAGACGGTAGAGAAGTTTTGTTTTGTACAATATTCCTGACTAACGCTTGGATGCTGCTGCTATTATTACTGATGTCGTACGAGATGAGCATCTCATCACATCAACATCACACGAAGATGGAAATGCTTGGAATTGGGGTTTTGTGCTTACTTTTTTTTTCTACTTTATTTTAATGCATTGCATAAAAACATGCAATTTTAGTGAAGAAACAACAGCAACAACAAACTAATATATGCGAGTACATTCAGCAGACCATTACCACCACCGCCTTGTTTGTGATATTTTATTCCAGATGAAAAAAAAACAACCAACACAATATGGGCTGTCATTAAACATTTTACTCAACAGACTTAAACACAGCCAGAGACTCATCTTGATGATGATTATATGTGTGAGAATGTATGTGTTTTGTAGGATCCACTTGTTGTTTCTGTTTCCAGTTCAGGATATGATTTCAGTTTTTGTTGCAATTTGGTGTTTGTAATTTTATGAATGAATATAGAAATTGCAGCCAATTGATGTTGATCATACACATACACAAGATGATGATGATGATGATGAACAAGAAGACCTGTACATTTAATCTTGTGTGTAAGTGTGTGTAATAATTTTTGTGTCCATTCACATATATGGCTTAGGGTTATAATTATGAATGTTAAATCAAAGGTTTATATATCTTTTTGTCGATTTTTATTTAAGTTTTAAAAAGTTTTTTAGTAATGCATACTTTGAAAATTTTCAGTTTCTTTTTCGTTGGGGTTGCTATGTACATTTATATAAATCTTATGATATGTAATTTTCTGCTGTAAAATTTACACTAGGCATGCATTAAAGTATGTCGTCATAGGTTAAATATCATAATTGGGAGACATTTTTGTTTTAAAAAGTCTATTTAACTAATAGTGTCAACACTGTTAATAACCGTTTATAACCTATTACATTTCTATATATAAAAGATTAACGTTACTGACTGACTGGCTCGCTCTCTCACCCGACATCGTCCATGCTATACCGCTAGAACTAGAAAAGTAAAATTGGGCATGTGTACCGTAGTGTACGTCCGTTAAGATGGGATTTTTGTTAATATATATGGGGATGGCGACCGGATATTAATACAGACTTAATTAAAAATGTAGGTTTTAAAATCAAATTAAATGGTAACTCAACTATTCAAATTTTAAGCTGATATTTTCCAGGAGGATCTGCGGGTCTTTTGGAAATTAAAAATAAAATAAGTTTAAATCCGATCTTAAGAAATTTTTCAAGGATCCAGGATAAGTATATTTTAGGAGGTGATTTTAAAAGTAGGAATCAATCCTGGGGTTGCCTTCGAGCAAATTCCTGGGGAAACATATTACATTATTTTATCACAACGAATAAATTCGATATTGTTTATCCTTCTGAACCTACACTTATTCCAACATTTAGAAATATAAATCCTTCTGTACTCGACTTTTTTCTCTCAAACGTACTCGAAAAACTGTCTGCGGCGACCACTCTTAACAGGTTAAGTTCTGATCATTTACCTGTGTTATTAACTTTCAATTCGTGTTACAAATCTAGTGAGAACCTAAAATGTGATCACAAGAACACAAATTGGAATATATTTAAAAACTACATTAATAACAACGTTTCCAATTAGTTAAATATGCCCTTAAATAATGTTGATGATGTAGAAGAACTCGTTACGAATTTTACATGTTTAGTGCAAAATGCTATCGAATCAATCGTACCAAAGAAAAATATATCGAACTTTTATATCAAACGTTTTAAATCTGTTGACTCTTAGAAACAACTCAAGAAGGAACTGGGTCAGATATAGGCTCCCTTTATACAAACAGCAAACTAATTTTCTAAACATTGTTATTCGTGATAACATATTAAAATTTAAGAACTCCATTTGGAATAATATGCTTAAAAGTCTGGATAAATCTTCTCCAAAATTTTAGAATATTTCTAAGGAAGAAAACTAAATGTGTTCCAAGTCTCAAGCATAGCAATAATTTGTACACAACAAAAATCGGAATTAATTGCCCAAAAGTTTCTTTTGAACCATTCTATTTCGGCTAATATGAGCGACATCAATACAATCCAGATGGTCTCTAACTCTATAAATCTACTGAACACCCAAAGCTTTTCGGAGAACCTCCCTAACAAAGTTAGTACCACTGATATTAACAGCATTATAAATAATCTTAAAAATAAGAAAAGTCCAGGCATAAACGGTATTTCCAACAAATGCCTTAAAGCCCTCTCCCAAAGTGGATTAGATATTCTTTCACGTATACTTAACGCTTGCATAAAACTTTGTCACTTTCCACTAGTTTGGAAAAAGTCAAAAATAATTGCTATCCCAAAACCAGGAAAAAATCATGACAGTCCTGACTCATATATACTAAAATGTTTATTAAACTCAATGAGTAAAATTTTGAAAAAAATTATCAAGGAGAAAATTGTAAAATTTATTAAAGATAACAATATCCTCCCAGTTCAATAATTCGGTTTCAGAACTGAACACAACACGACACAACGATTGGTCAGAATCAAAAAAAATGGTCAAGGACAATTTTAATATTGGTAAATCTACTGCCATGGTACTGTTAGATATAAAGTCTGCTTTCGATTCGATTTGGCATGATGCTCTCGTTTACAAACTTTTAACTATTGGTTTAGATAACCACACAGTCATGCTAATAAATAGCTATTTAACAAATCGATCATTTAGGGTTAACATTGGTGATAAGTTTTCTGCGGAATATGTTATTCTAGCTGGATGTCCTCAAGGTTCGTGTCTGTACCCAATCCTTTATAATATTTTCACATCTGATTTTCCTGCATTAAATGGTTGTGAGTCTTCAATTCGGCAATCTTAAGTTCAAATACTCTGTCTAATGATATTTTGAGTAACTTAAACATATCGGATAATAATGTAGTCGATTACTTCAAAAAATGGAAAATATTAGTTAACCCTTTAAAAACCCAATCTATATTTTTTTTACCAGGAAAAGGAAAGATTGCTTCTTACCCCAACATAATATCACAGTTGACGGTGTTAATGTACCATGGAAGACTAATGCCAAATATTTAGGTGTTATTCTAGATAAGAAATTGATATTCAACGAACATCTTAGCCACATTATTTTATTAATCGCAAATTTGAACTCAGTATTGAAAACAAACTGCTAATTTTAAAAGTGGTGTTTCATACTTTTTTCAATACTGCTCCTGCATGTCACGATATATCTGAATGTCATCTGAAACGTTTACAAGTTATTCAAAATAAACTGCTAAAAATGATTTATAATTTACCACCCTATTTTACAACATCACGTGTTCACTTGCTTTCTAATATCCTGCTAGTCAGGGATAAGATATCTGCTATAACAGAAAATTTTTTTAATAGATCTGCCAGCTCCTCATGTGACCACATATGTTCTTAAACCGTGTATTTTTTTATTTTACGTATAATTTTTTTTTTTTTTATACAACTTTTTACTTGATTTTTTTTTTCTTCTAAGGTTTAGTAAATTTTTTCCTTAACTTAAAGTTATTAATTTTTATGAAACTATCATATTATACAGATACAACATAATTAAGTAGATAAGTCAAAATATACTAAACTCTTAACTTATAAAACTAAAATTATTGTATATTTACATTAATCAATAAAATATGAATTGAATTAAATTGAATATGCACGCAGAGTAAAAACATGATTGCAATATGATCACTGCTACTATATTGTGCTTGCTGCAATCGGGTATGGTTGTCACAACCAAGTTATTGGTTTTCTAACCATCAACATGGTCGCTATTATCATTATTTAGTAAATATTTTACTATTTTATGATTGGCACCTTCAATTTTATATCTTGATTGGCTGTAACCATAAAGTGGTAACAAAAATTCTGACTATGAAAAAAATATGATAATTATGCAACGATAAAATGCTGGCAACAATCAAGAAATAATTATACACTCAAAGAAAGAAAAGTTGTCAAAGTCTATGATTTTTTCCTTAACAATTTTTCTTCAAAAAGTACTTAATATTAAGTTTTTTTTTTTTTTTTGAAAAAACACTTCTAAAGGAAATATTCTAAAATTTAAAGAGCTTTTTTATAGTTTCTAAGAACTTTTCCTTTAAAAATTTTTTTTTAGATTATGGGTCATATAATGATAATCCAGGAATGATAATACAGTTATGAGGGGCCATAATATGATAACATTTTGAGCATACTATGATTACGTGCGATAAATGATAAATTCATTATAAAATGTTTATTTAGGACAATAATATGGTAATTTTTGAATCATAATATAACTGTAGGGACCATATTATGGTAAAAATATGGTTATTTTATTATCATAATATGATAACCATAATATAGTACAATTATGGTTGATACAACCATTAACCCAAAAATACATTATGCTCTTCGAATATGATTGACCCTACTATGTTTTTTCTTTGCGTGTGGGGATGACGAAATCTGACTGACTGTCCACCCACAAGTTCCTTGCAGTATTGGCTAAGATTTTGATTTATTTTTTTTTTTTTTGATTTTTGTCAAAACATGGTAAAAATGCAAATCAGAAGGTTAAAAGTCTTTCCCTTAAATTTTTGCCCAAAACCTTTTGACTGCACTCAGAAAAAACTTTCATCATAGTTTTGAAAAGCTTCATATTTTTTTATATAAATTTTTGTCTAATGTAACATTTTGTAAATATTATGAAGCTATTTCATAAACATTTCTAAATTGTTATCATGATTCTTCATATTTATGAAATCTAACTTAAATATAATGAAGAATTTGTAAGAAATATCTTATTAAATTTATAAAGTACTACCTCATATTTATAAAAGAGTTTCATTAATACTTGTGAACAAGTTTGATCATATATATAAAGAATTGTCTTCTTTTTGATAAAGATGTTTCATCAGTATGATTAAATTTTTTTTTAGTTTTGATTATTTAAGAAGATTAAGATATAAACTTATTGAGAATTATATACAACAGTAGTTATTTGCCAAAATAAATAATTAGTAATTTTTTTTATTGTTGAGTGTAGCCAACAAACATTTACTATTGATAATGAATAAATAACGATTTGATAACTAGTTCTCAAACGTTACACTTGAGAATAGCATTGAAATATTTTATTATCAATTTCAAAATCATAGCGTGCTCCACAAAAACTGCTGTTAGAACTCGAGCGTATTTATCAAATTGATAAAATTAGAGAAAAAGGTTTGAGATTGTCTCGATAACAACTGTATTTCTCAAATCAAGAAGAAAGCAATTTATATATTCGATTTCAATTGTATTTCTCATATAAACTTAAATTTAATTTAAAAAAATTTTAAATTTTAAACTTAAATAAATGAGAGTTGCAAAATAATAAGAAGATGACTTAGTCGCTTAGGTCGAAAGTTTGCATTCCCTCTAGCGCTGATCTTCACAATTTTTTTCATTTAATAACAAAATTAGTGTTTGCTTTTCGTTAGTAACATTAAAAATTATGATATCGAGCGTGATAAAAATTAAAAATGTATAATTAAAACAAATAGATCGAATAATATACAAAAACATACACTCAGAAAAAAAAGTTAGTAGAAAAATTTGTAAACGGTTTTCAATCGCACTCTACTATTTTTGTACTGATTTTTAGTAAAAAATTATTATTTAGCAAATCTTTTTGCTATTTACATTTTATAAATTACAGAATTTTTACAGAATATTTACAAATTTTTGTTGCTAATTTCAGAAATCATTTTACAAATTTATGAAAACCCATTTGCTAAAATTAACAAAAAATTTTACTAATTTAAAAAAAAGAGGATATTAAAGAAAATGTTATTTCTAATTAAACCTTACACCTACAAACTTAAATTTCCTTAAAATGTTACATATATTTAAAAAGGAATCGGAAAAAAAGGCCATCCACTTAAAATAGCACTAAAAAGTTTTTTTAGTTCTAAAAATCCGCCCTAAAAACAATTAAAATTAAACCTTAAAAGTAAAAAAAAAAATTGACCAAAATATTTTTCAAAACAGAAATTACCAAATTAAAACGACATGATTAATTCGTTTTTTAAAAAATATAATCTAAATTTTTGATGCTCGATAAGAAAAATAAATGCAAAGCTTTTTACTAATATTAATAATATTTAGTAATTTTTTTTGCTGATTTTCGCAAACAGATTTTAAATTCCACTTTACAAAAAGTCTACTAAAATTTAGTAGCGGATACTAATTTTTCTACTAATTTCATTGTACTACACGTCAACAGACATGTGTTGCTAAGATTAGCAAAAAATACTGCTGGGCTCAAATTAGCAGAATTACCCGTAATAACAGCAAAATTTTCAGTTGCCATTACAGACTTTTTTTGGTGAGTGTAGGGCACGATGTAATTTACAATCCTATATAATAAAACAACACTTAAATATATTGTAATAAAAATATATTAGTATGCCAGACTCGCAATTCGTTCCCAGAAATGGAAACATTAACAGTTGGAATGGCAACCCTGTTAATTTGTGCCTTGAAAGTCGGAGGTGGTTGACAAGGGTAATTCAAAATAGATGGAAAAAAGCTCATTTTGTACAGGTTATCATACACTAACTATGAAAAAAGGAATTTCGCATATAAGCCTGTTCAAAACCATGAGTTGCATGTGGGTTGGGTGGTTCTTAAAGAGGCTGAAGATGACCTGATCGCTCAGGTCGAAAGTGTGCAATCCCTCTAGCGCTGATCCTAACAACTTTTTCCATTTAATAAAAAAAATAGTGTTTACTATTCGTTAGTAACATTAAAAATTATGATCTCGAGCCTGATAAAAATTAAAAATATATAATTGAGATACATTTTATTTTCAAATATGCAATATTGTTTTTCGATTTTTGATTATAAAATAATTATTATTACCAACTGAGGTGAAAACTACATTTTAAAACTGTATATCTAAAAGGAGAATGAAAAATATAATTGGCTAAAATGTATGATTTCTGTAAAATTTCTTCTCAAACTCTCTTCAAGTTTTAAACTGAAAAATAAATTAAAGTTAAAAATATTTTTTTATAATTCATGTTTATTTTAACTGATGTAGAATTTTTAAACACAGTTTTTTGCAAGATAATGTGTCAAGAATCTAAGGGTTTTATATGAATACAGTTTTCAGGACAGTTTGTGTTTTTATACCCTCCACCATATATGGTGAGGGTATATATCAATTTGTCATTCCGTCAAGTAAAAAATTTAACGATGTCCATCTGCCTTATACTTTATCGAAAATTACAACTCAGTCAAAGAAACTCATTAAGTAATATACTTTAATACAATATAATATAAACCATGTATATACACGCAGAGAAAAAACATGATTGCAATATGATCACTGCTACTATATTGTGCTTGCTGCAATCGGGTATGTTTGTCACAACCAAGTTATTGGTTTTCTAACCATCAACATGGTCGCTACCATCATTATTTAGTAAATATTTTACTATTTTGTGTTTGGCACCTTCTATTTTATATCATGATTGGCTGTAACCATACTGTAGTAACAAAAATTCTGACAATGAAAAAAACTATGATAATTATGCAAAGATAATATGCTGTCTACAATCAATAAATAATTATACATCAAATAAAACATGACTTTAACATTTACAGTCATAATATTGTCTTGTTTTCATAAAAACCGAAATTTTATCAGTTCAGTCAGTTTATTTTTACTACAAAATGTTAAAAAAAAACAATCACATATTGTTTACTAAAACTGGACAAATATCAGATGGGTAGAAAATACCTTTCACATGTCATTAAAATATTTCATCAATTGACCAATTAAGATCCAGTTAATTTTTTTTGTACCTTTAGAAATTTTTTTAAGGGACTTTTTGAAAATTTCTCATACATATAATATCATTTACACTAATCAATTCATTGTCAAAAAGATTCTATTGAAAGATTTTATATTTTTTAATTTTTTTAATAAAAATAATTAGATTTTTTTTTTAAATATGTTTACTAATTCATTTCTTGTAAAAAGTTCACAAAATATTAATAAAATATTTTTTATAAGAAAAAGTCTGATAAAAACATTTTTAGATTTTATGGACATTTCCTTAAACTAAAATTCTCCAAACTGTTTCTTAAATAAAAGTTCATATATTCCAAACAAACGTAGATTCCAAGGCCAATCATTGAAAGAAAAATTCATAGATTCTGAAGACTTTTCATCATGAAAAATACTTAGATTCTAAGGTCTTTTTCTAGTAGAATTCTTCTTAGATTCTAAAGAAAAATTTTTAAAAACTTTCTAAAAAAATCTTAAAAATGTCTAAGATTATTTTTTATTAAAAGAGTCATTAGAATTTAAAAAAAAGTTTTAAGTATTTTTCTTAATAAAAAGTTTACAGAATCAAAGTTTTCTTGAAAAAAAGTTCTTAGAATCTATTATATTTTCCTTAACAATTTTTCTTCAAAAGTCCTTAATATCAATTTCTTAAATTTAAAGAGCTTTTTCATAGTTTCTAAGAACTTTAACTTTAAGAAATTTTCTTAGTGTATGTATTATATAATGATAATCCAGGAATCATAATGTAGTTATCATTATAACATGTTTATTTAGGACTATAATATGGTAATTTTTAAATCATAATATAACTTTAGGGACAATATTATAGTAAAAATATGGTTATTTTATTTATTATCATAATACGAAAACCATATTATAGTACGACAATGGTTGGCACAACCATGAACCTAAAAATATATGATGCTCTTCGTATATGATTGCTTCAACCATGTTTTTTCACTGCGTGTATAATATAAACTGTATGAAAAAATATAGCACTGTTGTTATTCTTTACAACTGATTAAAATTCATATTATTGCCTCAACAGGTCCATAGGTAATAACCTACTGAGTCTACGTTGTATAGTTGGAGTTTCATGGATACGAATGAGATCCAAATTTGAATAGTTTTGGAGAACTTTTGAATACTTTTGAGCTTGTAGAATTATTTCTTGACTAACGGTGTTAATATGTATGTCCCTGTAATCCTCATTGCGAACATACCATGGATTATTTGTAATTGTACTTAAAACCTTGTTCTTTTTGAATAACTTCAATATGGCATCTTTTGGTGCAGCCCGAAAGTTGAACGCTATAAGCTAAATAATTTGTTGTAAAGGGTGTCCCAAGAAGAACGCAATTTTTAAATGACTGATGCAGCAATTGAATTGTTTCTCTGGCTGTATGACATGTGGCGCCGTCTTGTTGGAACCACATGCCCTCCACATTCATTTCTTCAATTCTAGGCAAGAAAAAACTGGTTATCATTTCACGATACCGACCACCATTGACTGTTTGGGCTTGACCTGCCTCATTTTCATAAAAAAAGGTCCAATGATTCCTCCAGCCCAAAAACCACACCACACAGTGACACGTTGAGGATGCATTTGCTTCTCGTGAATCACTCGAGGATTTTCCTCACCCCAAATGCGACAATTCTGCCTATTGACGAAGCCATCAAGATGAAAATGGGCCTCGTCACTGAAGATGATTTTATCGGCAAAATCAGCATTTTCATGTTGTCTCTCCAACACCCAATTAACGAACTCCCTTCGCTGTCCATGGTCAGCTGGCTTCAGTTCCTGAGTCAATTGAACTTTGTATGCATGAAGATGCAAATCTTCCGTCAAAATTCGCTGCAATGTGGATTTGGAGACACCAATTTGCTGAGCTCGGTGTCGAATTGAGGTGGATGGAGTTTGAGCGACATCATCACGTACAGCTGTGACATTTTCGGTCGATCGACCTGGTCGATGGTGCGTTGTTGTCTTTACATCACTAGCAGACCCAGTTTCGGCAAATTTATCCATTAATCTCTTTACAGTTGACTCTTTTGGAGCATTATTGTGACCCCAAGTTGATCGCAATTTGCGAACTGTAGCCGCAAAACTTTCACCATTTTGGTAAAACAATTTCACAATGAGAATGCGTTGTTCATTCGTGTAGCGCTCCATTTTTACTAACCTCGTACCTTCTACTAGCAAACAATAACAATTGTTCAAATGTCAAACAATGACACTTCGAATGTTGCCAGATTTAAAAATTGCGTTCTTCTTGGACAAATTAGAAATTTGCCCTATTAACCCATTATATATACATATGTATTTATTTATTTTCATTTAATATTATTCTCTATTGTATTAACCACGTAACAATAGCTGTAAGAGAATTCTGAATCATCTGCAAATGTAGCTAGCGTTATTGGAAAAGATGTTGGAAGATCTGTAGTATAAAAGAGATACAGGACTGGATCAAGTACACTTCCTTGGGGTAGGTACCCCAACGGATATTGCTTTAATTTTCGTGTATTCATTTTCATGTTTGGCTTGAAGATAGGATTTAAGCATTTCATAAAATTGTTTCGGTAAATCTTTGTGTAGTTTGAACAATAGTGCTTTATGCCATACTTGTCTTTTCTGAAAAATCTGTAATTTTTTCATCAATAATTGGCTGCATTCTCATTAATAAAAGTTGTTCAAATATCTTGGTTGTTTTCCGGGTTTATTTATCATTATAATTTCAGTAACTTTCCATTGCAGGGAAACGTATTTGAGACGGAAGCAGGTATTTATTAAAAAAAGAAGTTTCTTAATAGCTATCTCTGTCAGTTTTTTCATTATTTTTCCAGTTATCAAGTCATATTCAGGTGACTTCTTGGAACTTAGATCTTTTAGTATTATTGATTTTAATTCACTGATTGTTATTGGTGTAATATTGTGATCATCTAAATTATTTATTCTGGTAATATTTTCAGCGTTTGCTTGTCTGGATAATGGAGTAAAAGTATTTTCAAGATAACTTCCAAACACAATAACCTTTTCTACAGCACTACGGTAAGGCGGTAGTTGACACGTAGGTCGATTGAATTTTTTTGTAACTTTCCATACTTGCTATCTTTGGTTGATATAAACTTTTTCAGGTAAGAAGATATGGTTTCATTTTTATTTTTTGTAATTAGGCATTTAGGTCTTGTATACACTAACACTAGCTTATTTTCCGATGTGCGATTTTGTTGCATCTTTTTCTTGCACTTTTCTTCTTCTCAATGAGTATTCTAACTTCAATTGTATACGTATCCCAAGCCGACGATTGTATTGCTGCTTAAGTTATAAATCTATTTGAAATATATTTTTTCGTTTAAAAGATAAGTGGAAAAACATAAAAAAATTTAACAAATTTTTTCACTTTACAAGTGTATTTACAAGTAATCATAGAAGAACCTTCTACCAAAAAATTTTTTCAAAATATGAGTAACCATGAATACATGTTCTCCACCCTTAACATAAGCTCGGCAAATAGCAATTGTGTGCCGTTATTCTAAAGACGCATTTAACTTCCCAGCAAAAATGAAGCTGCCAAAGAAGCAATAAAAGAATCACTACTATGGCAAAGGCATTACTTCTTTTCTAATGGTTTCATCGATGAATTTAACATTAGCGTGTCATAGGATGGAAGTATTCAAATGTAGCTACTAGCATTACTCATACTTTACTCTAAGGAAGCAATGATAATACAATGATTAGATATTCTGATGCATGAGTGGAATATGTTCATATACTTTGTAGTATTTAAGCTTTGATGAAAATTTAATTCATAAGAATTCAGAAAAATAGAAGCGAAATGTATGCATTGATATAGAAATATTCTTTTTAAGAAAATTTAATTCATAAGAATTCAGAAAAATAGAAGCGAAATGTATGCATTGATATAGAAATACTCTTTATAAGAATAAATAAATAATTCTGCATTAGTGAAAAAGCATTTTTAAAATATTTTTTAAAAATTTTAATGAATTTTTAATGGAAATAGTTTTAGACAATTTTAAAATATTTTTGAACAATTTTTAATCATTTTTGCACAATTTTAAAACATTGTTGGGCAATTTGAAATAATTTTTAAACAATTTTAAATTATTTTGATAAATTCTTGATTAAAACTGGAAATGGTGTAGTGTTAAATAATAAACATAATGCAAAAATGCAGAGCTTGCGTCGTCATAAATATTTGAGGCTGAAAAATGCAAATGACAGGCCAGCTAGTTTCAATTAAGTTAAAAAAAATATGTTTTTTTTTGGTATTTCGAAACTTTTATGAAAATTGCAAAACTGCATAAATTCTAACCACCATGAAATTGTAAACTAAAATATAAAAAATGATTTAATAAAAAAATTAAAAAAATTCATCAGAACAATTTTTTCAATTTTAATAAATGCTTTAGATTCAAAAATATACGATATACTATAACTTATGCTTTAGAAGTAATGAAGAGTGATTTTTTAAGATATGCATCGGTTTTATATCCAGATCACTGCATTTGAAATATGAACACATGGATTCTTTTGTAAGTGCCTAAGAATAACACCAAAAAATCATAAATGAATGTCAACAGAAGTTTAGGAAGCAATGAAAAAAGTTATAGTCACAGAATGACTACCATTTTTTTTGCTGGGTTATTGCTAATATAGATGTGGAGTTAAGATAAAGATGATAAAATAACTTCTACGGTATTAAGCGGGAAGTCGTTGGGGTGCTTACCTCATATTGAGTTAATTTACGACTATCGATAAAAAAAATTACCATTTTTATACCCTCCACCATATATGGTGAAGGTATATATCAGTTTGTCATTCCGTTTGTAACATGTCGAAATATAGGTTTAAGACCCCATAAAGTATATATATATTCGTGATCCTTATGCAATTTTAAGTCGATTTAGCGATGTCCGTCTGTCTGTCCGTCTGTCTGTCTGTCTGTTGAAATGGCGATCACGACGCGAAGACGCAAGCGGGGGTGCCTATTTTTACCCAGATTATTGAACATCCTCCCGAGCAGTTTGGTATTTAAAATGAGCAAAATCGGTCAAGCGGTTCAAAAGTTATGAGTGAAAATTTTTATACCCTCCACCATATATGGTGAAGGTATATATCAGTTTGTTATTCCGTTTGGAACATGTCGAAATATAGGTTTAAGACCCCAGAAAGTATATATATTCGTGATCCTTATGCAATTTTAAGTCGATTTAGCGATGTCCGTCTGTCTGTTGAAATGGCGATCACGACGCGAAGACGCAAGCGGGGGTGCCTATTTCTACCCAGATTATTGAACATCCTCCCGAGCAGTTTGGTATTTAAAATGAGCAAAATCGGTCAAGCGGTTCAAAAGTTATGAGTGAAAATGTGAAAGTACCTCTAAATTTTCCATACAAATTTGTACAATTTTTCTGTATCTATTTTTTTTTTCCTGTTAAGTAAGCAAAAATGTTATTAAGTCTTCTTATTGTTTGATTACATTTATTGTCTTACATAATATGAGAATAATAACATTCTTAGAGCTATATGTGTGTTAATCTGATAACTAAGTTAACGTAAAAATCAACAATGTTAAAGTCGCTAACAGAGCAGACCTCTGTAAACAACATTGCTAAAACTAAATAAATAACAATACTAAAACTAAATAACAAAAGTTCGTTACATAAATTGACAAAACATATTCATATTACAGTTCATGCAAAATTTAGTTAATACGTATATCATCTTCAGCCCCTATGGTGGAGGGTATTCAAAGATTCGGCACAGCCGAATTTAGCCCTTTTTTACTTGTTTAAACAAAATTTAGTTATTCTTGATTTGAAATATATTCGCACGTTTATATTTAGCCCGGACGCTCGGTTATATGTAGCGTATACTTTATATTAACTATGATCTATATATCACTCATACGCTCAGGTGTTCTATTGAATTCTAATAAACGCTAATATTTACTAATATAAAATGACATAAGAAATCAACAGGTCAGCAACTTTCATGCAATAAAATATAAAAAATGCAGTAAAAAATGCATAATATGCACAAAAAAAATATGCAGTCAAGACCTAAAATGTTAAAAAAAATCAACAAAAATTTGCCACATTACGATTTATTGCGACTAGTTAAAAACTTGAATCGATTTTATCCATTCAAATTTATACACCAAATTTAGTAATGTAATCTTTATTTTATTGGTAGCTACAAATATCAGCACAAGCTCAATCTTTATATATAAAAAATTACATAACTGACTATCTGAATGACCGCTGTAGTCAGGAAGCTGAAATTAGGTTCGCATCCATTTGCAAAGAGGGTATTTTTGGAAATTCCTACGGGGATGACCAAATAGCATAGGAGAATAGTTTCAGGCCGTCAACTGCCAAATTTCTTTTGGCTAGAAAACTGAAATTTAAAATATGTTTTCTCTGAAGTATGGTATAACTCAAAGGTAAGACGGGATTTTTGAAAAGTTCTACAGGAAGGAGCCCACACAGAGGCCTTTGGATGGAAACTGAAAAAATATTTTCCATTTAGTGTGGCATTGGAGTCTTTCCATGAGAGACAGGATTTTTGGAAATTTCTATGGGAACGGACAAACTAGTTAAAAAGAGGGGAAGAGACCAATACGGAAAGACTCTCCTAAACCCACTTGGCCAGAAAACTGAAATTTGAAATATATTTTTTCCAACAACGGAGTAAAAATTAAGGTTTAGCAGGATAATAGAACGGGGAACGGGTCAAATTCAGCACTACACATTGAGTACGAACTAGAATTGAACAGAGAACGAGTAGAATTAAAACCCTAGACAAGGGGAACAAAATGAAATATAACAAGGAAAGAATGTAATTGAAACATTGGCCAAGGGGAATGGAATATAACGGGCAACGAGTGGAATTGAAGGAATGTAGTGAAAGGGGGAACAAGTAGAATTGAAACACTATACAGGAAAATGAAAAAGAAAGAAAAACTGGGAATGAGTGAAATTAAAACATTAAATGAGAGGAACGATATGGAATAAACTGAATTGGTTCACTACACAAGAGAAACAATATGAAATAAAATGGGGAACGCGTGAAATTGAAACATTAGACATGGAAACGAAATGAAATCGAGCGAGAAATGAGTGAAATTGAAATACTAGTATGAAATTAATACACTGAACACAGGAAACGAAATAGAATTGGGAAGGAGTGAATGTAAAGTTAGCCTGAATTTTATTTCTATTTATCGATTTGATGATATATTTATTTTTCATTTTAGCGATTTTACTCCGTTTTTATGTTTTTTGAAAATCTCAAATGTCAATGGTAATTAAAATTTTTTTATTGTTGCTCATATTAATAATGGCAATGCAATTTAAAAAATAAATGCTAATTTTTGTAATTTCCAATAGGAAAGTTTTAAAAATGCACTCAGAATATTATCTAGTTTACTTTTTGTAGTTTAACAAAACAGTTTTCAGTTCAGCTAAAAATAAAGGAACATATATTTATTTTTCAAAAAAAAAAATGTTTTTTTTTTACTTTTTTATACATTTGTTTAAAATGATTAACCATAATTTTCCGATTTTTTCAGTTTCATTTATTTTTTTCATTTGTTTGAAATTTAATAAAATTTTACCCAAAATTTTGTTGGCAAACAATGCTGTCTGTTTCAAAAAAATTTCCAATTTTGTTTGTTTATATACAAAATTATTTCAATTCAAATTACAAGAATATCCACATATATGGCATATATTTACACAAAATGTGTCTATAGACTGTGTGAGTATACATTTTGTAGATTAAAAAAAAAACACACAAAAACACAAAAATCGGCAACAATTTCAAATACATAAATAATCATTTTTTTTATTGAAATTGGCAGGTAAAATTTTAACATATATTTTAAACTGATAAATAATTTGTTTTTTACTGTTTTTTACATTAATTTAAAAATATATAACAAAAACCAATTAATTGAAATGAAAAAGAAGTAGACCGGTTTTTAAATGAAATATTATTTCTTTTTAATTGTAATTTCTGTTATTTAAATTAACAAACTATTTTAAGTGTGGGAATTAAACAGCAAAAGTTTCTCCTAAAGCATTAAGACCAAAACCGCGACTGCGGTTGCGATTTAATATAAAAAAAAATAAATCGAAAAAGTAGCCGGGTTAAACTTTTTCGACTGGAAATTTGAAATTAAGTTATTATAAGGGAAAATATTAAAATTATCGCCCTTTTTCTCTTCGTTTTCAGGCAAACTCTTCTAGAAATTTTGGAATATTTATTTAACATCAAATGAGGGAAAACGCACCCTATTGTCTTGCACATCTAATGATAGATCCTTGAAATACCTTTCAATTGATATGAAATTTATATATGTTTGTCTTAAAAGAAATATGAATAACCTTTTTATGCCTTTTTGCCCGCCCTCTTTAAATGTAAGATTGAGCAGAAAAATAAATACGCGTCAAATAGAATTGACTCTTTTATTACATATTCAAATTTTAGGGCGATGGTAATTTACATCTGTACAGTTCAGTTGTAAGTGTATTATCTAATACACTATGGAACATTTTTGGGATTATTGTCTGGGGGGTGAGAAATTCCAAGTCAGGGTGATGGTACTAGGTCAGTATAGTAAAACCCTAAAAGGGTTTGGCGTTTGTATGTGTCAGTTTTTTTTTTATGGCCTTTTAAATTTTTTTCGCTTAGTTGTAACATTTTGGCGAAAACGTAGTTTAACATAACTCGAGAACCACTTGTCCGATTTTGCTAAAACAAACTCAAAAAAATTTAGATTTACAATTTCTTTAATCCGCTCATATAACGTTTTTCTTTGTAATCAACAGTTTCGCTGGTAAAAATAAATTTGTGGAGAAAAAAAATATTTTTTTGCCTAAAAATTATTTTTTTTTTTTAAATTCATAAAAAATCCAAAACGGAAAAAAGGATCAAGTGTTATTAATTTCATGTAAATTCACATAACCTATAAACAAAATGCGACATAGATCATAGAAATCGATTAACGCGTTCTGCTTTTATTTACAATTAAGTGAAGGTATCCCATTTTGACAAGAATATTGATATTTGTTTTTATTCAAAAAAGTGTCATTTATCGCCTTTTTTATAAATTTTCCCCAATAACTCCAGACTTCTGGCCATAAACTACTAAAAAAATTAAGTAAACATTTTTATAATTTTTTATTTTTATTTTATTTATTTTTATTTATTGTTCGGGACTAGTGGCATCGCATCATCAGTTTCTGAACCACACATAATGTCAATGTGTGACTCCACTGTTGGCTCTTCTGCATCTCCTGAAAATTCTTTATCATCAAGATCATTCTTGTCTTGCCACACAAGCTTACTCCACCAGCAAATTTCCGCAATTATTGCACTCGGCGACTTTTTGCCTCTATATCTGTAAGTTTTTGTTTTATAAAAATGAGTTTGAAAAAATAAAAAATCAGTATTACCTCATTTCAATTGGCATAGCAACTTGATGATAGCGTTCACCTTGTTCATCAGATTCGGTAGCCAATTGTTTGCTGAAGTAGTCCAGATGATGATGTAAATAATGGATTTTCAAGGACATGTGGACACCAATTTCCGAGAATGCTCTTAACATCCTTGCGACAGAAACATCGTAGTTGTTAGAACGATGCTTTCCCAACAAGCCTTCTATTACTTCTTTGATTGCTGCCATGCATTCAATTCAGCGTCAATCAAAATATTGTTGAATGCGTCACTTTTAATCAGCTTTCGTATATCTGGACCATTTACTACGCCTGATTGGAAAAAATTAATTTGTTAAGATGGAAAATCATGGGAAATGAATGGATATTATAACTTACCTTCTTTAATTTTACTTTCGCTGAGTCTCGGGTAAATTAGTTTCAAATACAAGAAAACTTCATCTCTTTTGGCGACAGTTTTGATAAAATTCTTAACAATTCCAAGTTTAATATGCAGTGGAGGCAGCAATATCTTCTCCTTCGGCACTAGAGGCTCACAAATAATATTGGCCGTTTGTAACCTGCTGTGCTCTCTGAGTTTCCATCCGTGGCATGCATATTGGTCACCGGAAAATCGTGTGTCCCAATCGCACAAAAAGCACATATATTTTATATAGCCGCTTTGAAGACCGCAAAGCATTGCTACAACTTTTAAATCGCAGCATATGCGCCACATATGTTTGGCGTAGTTAACCATTTTTAAAATATTTTCATATGTTTCTTTTGTTTCTGTACTGTAGGCGATTGGAACTGAAGGTTTTTTATTGGTCTTATGCAGTAAAACCGCCTTCAAGCTGAGTTTTGAACTGTCAATAAATAATATCCAGTCATCTGCTTCATATTTTATTTCCATTGCGTCCATCAATTTTCCTACATCCGGGCAATATGCAGAAGTTTTTTCATCATTCACAAGGAATAAGGAAAAAATTTAAAAGGTCATAAAAAAAACTGACTCATACGAACGCCAAACCCTTTGAGGGTTTTACCATACTGACCTAGTACCATCACCCTGACTTGGAATTTCTCACCCCCCAGATTGGCTGTTGTACTGTGATATCAACTGGGGTTTCAATTCAAAGTTGCCAACACTATTTTACAAAATAAACCTCAACAATTCAATTAAAATTTAAATTATCTCACCATATAAATACTTCACAATGTGACAATTACCTTTAGCCAAATGGTGACAACTTAACCTTCTTAAAGCTTGTTTCATTCATACTGCTATAAGAGCAGTTAGATTTTATTTTTATTTATTTTTTTTCTTGAGTCATTTATTTAACAAAATGCACTTGTTGATTTGTAACTTTTGGCATAAAAACCCATTGAAGTTTAAAAATAAAACAAACAAATAGAAATAAACAATTTATTTATTGTTAAGCATCCATCCATAGAGTGAGTGCTGAAGAGTAACTACGACAACAACAATAAGAATATTGAATTGAAAAAAATTGAAATCGTGATAAATATTTGGCACTTATTAGCAGCCTTCACCAATATGGTTGCAACTAGCAACATTTTTGTTGCTGTAGTTGGTTTTTTTTTCCTTCGTTAAACCAATCAACCAACCTATTGTTTCTATTGTTACCACCACCGACAACTTTTTACGCTCCACGACGGACGGCACAAATGTCAAAGTGAAGTGAAATAAAAAAAAAAGAAAAGAAATCGTGATTGTGGTGGTATAGATTTGTATGGCACGACTCTACCATAGAGAGTTAAGCTTCAGCTGAGTTGTACTGTGCGGTACACCGTGGTGCTGGTGTTTCTTTTGTTGCGGCTGATGGTTTTTTGAAGATTCTCTTAAATACAACAAATCGTTGCTATTAAAACTTCACTTTATTTTAAGTTTTGTTGACTTTGTTGTTGCTATGGTTGTTGTATTCATTAAACCTTAAGGATGCAAAAGTAATATTTTATATTATTATTTCCAAAGGGTAAATATGAAATAGTTTCCATTGGATTGTTTTTAACCATGTATTTATGTTTTTATATCGATGCACACTGGGGTTAAAGTTAAACTATTGTGGTGCAAATATATATATATATATTTTTTTTTAATTCGGCTATGTCCAATCTTTTGTAATATTTTGTAGAAATTTGTAATATATGTGTTCATATTCGAATAGCAATTAATTTTTGATTTATATAAATTTTTTCAATATAAAAAATATATTTTGGCAAAATTAATTTTGGGAGCAAATTTTGCGTAAAAAATTTTGTTCGCCAAGATAATTCGCTGGGGAAAAAATGCGCAAATTTTCATAAATTATTAAAACTTTCTTAACTATTTTGAAGGTTTACTAACAAAAATGTAGAAAAATCTTCTTCTCACATTTTTAATTGTAATATTCAAATTCGGCCACTAACATGCTTGCCTACATACAGTTTTTGGAATTGACGTTTCAACAAACGAGTGTCTCGAGATCAACTCCGTATATTATTATGTTGAAAAATATATAAACTTAATTGAGCCTAGATTCCAGATTAAATTTCGACGAATTTAAACAACATCACCCTGATTATTAAGGAATTTGTAAAATTCTTGGCATTATTCATATGACCTCTACCCCATTGTGTTGCAATGATGTCGTGTGCTTTTGATTTTCTGTATGGTCTTTGTTTTAGTTTTTTTATTCCTATAGACTTTATAATGTATTTATGTTGTGGTATGTGGCTCAGTGTTTCTTTCCAGTAGTTGTTTATTTGTATAAACTTTGTTTCGTTGTTCTGGCTACTGTTTTCGGCCGCCAACACTTAAGGCTAAAGTTTTTCTTTTTTTTAGTATAGTTTTCTCTTCTTCTTTCATTTAAACTATGTCTAGATTTGTGATCATCAAAGATGGTCTGTAGTTATTTTGCATTGTTTTTGTTAGTTGTTGCTGTTGTTGCTTATTCATTCAGTTCAATAAATGAAAATATCACGCGAATTCTCCCCAAAAGCATTTATGTATCATTAGCCACTTGTTTGTTGTATCTGGTGTAGTTGTTGTTATTGTTAAGTGAGCAAGTGCAATGAGGGCTTTCGATTGTTTTATAAGAAAAATACACTGAAAAAATACGATAATACTAACAAAAATCTACCATTTTTTGCACAGCCTTCTACTACAACTTTCTTGAAGTAGTTTTGTGCCCTAAGCTAGAATCTGAATCCAAAAAATTTCTATCCTTCTGAGTTAAGGACCTGTCTTTTGTATACCTTGATATTGTCAAAAATACTTTATGGTTCAATATTTTGTGAAAGTACCTTAAAATATTTCATATATTTTACGGATTTGAATTTCACATAAAATTAACTTTTATACATGGTTTGCAAGCAATAACTTTTGATTATAACGTTAGTTGTGGACCAGGCTCTGATCAATGCTGATACGAAAAATTTGGAAACTGAGATTCCAATAGTGACATGTGCCAAGCAAAAACAGATATTACCAAGTTATTAAGGGAGTAAGTAGCCCACAAAAGGTTTCACTGGTTACAAGGCTATTTACTCGCTTAATTACTTTTGTTCACGATGTCCCAAATTTAATGGGTCATTTCCCTCTCGCTTACAAAAAAGATAGAATAATGAGTTACCAGAATGATTACTCATAGTGAAGAAATAAGTGACTATTACAATAATGAAGTAAGTAGTTACTCTTGGTAAAATAATAGCGGACCTTTCTCAATTAAAATTTTTTACTAAATCGATAAAAAAATTGTATTTGAAATTATAAAAAAAAATATTTAAAATATCTACTTTCAAAAAATATCTAAAGGGTGGTTGAATATGAACCACACCTAAACGTCAAGTTTTTTTCTGAAATTTAATTTGACATTTCTCAATTTCAGACTAACTCAATTTTAACCATGAAAAGATACACAATCGAGCAACGCGTTAAAGTTATTCAGTCTTATTATGAAAATAGCCATTCAAATTAAAATGCATTTCGTGCATTTTTTTTTGGTCAGCATAATCGCCCAATTGTGCGCAAATTTCAGCAAACCAGGTCTGTAGGTAATGTGAAAACACCTGTGCATGCTAACCCAGTTTGTTCTGGGGAAAAAATTGCTTTTGTTAGCGATAGTGTGGCAAAAGCGCCGTCAACCTCGACTCGCCGTCGGTGTTCGCTATCGCGAGATGATAACGGACTTTTTATAGACAGAAATTGAGGATATGGACCTGAACGATATGTGGTTCCAACAGGATGTTGCCACTTGCCACACAGCCAGGAAAACAATGGCTCTTTTGCGCGAGAAATTCAATGGCCGTCGTCATATGATTTGACATCGTGTACTTCTTTATTTGGGGTTATTTGAAAGAAAAGGTGTACGTCGATAAGCCAGCAACAATTCAAGAGCTAAAGGATGAGATACTTCGGCACATTATTCATCAGCGTCATCGAAAATTTGGACCATCGGATGGAGGTGTGCCACCGAGGTCGCGGCGGCCATTTGGCCGATATTTTGTTTCATAGTACATAATTGAAGCATACCATATTACCATAGTAAAAAGAAATGGCAATAATCCTAAATAATTTGTGTTTTATTCAAAATCAACATCGGCCCTTAAAATTTAACCACCCTTTATTCTCAAAAATTTAAGTTTATAAAATCTTAAATTTTTTGCAATATCACCTTTTACAGCAGATAATTTTCTATATATTTTCAAAACAAATTAATCAATAAATATTAAAAAATAAAACAGAAATACGAATTCTGTACTTATTTCAGTAACTACCAGTAAATCATTATTCTGCATGTACACATAAGTACTTCTACCATTCATTCTCAGTAGGTCATTATTTTGAATTTTAAAGTAATGCAAATAATAACGTCCTATCTTTATATAGTAATCTATACAGTAATAATATTACCTGTAAAATTTTGTTATACCTGTAAAATACCTTTATAAATCGGTGTTTCAGTAGTTTAGCGTTAATATAACCGTAGTTTAAGATATTTTAAAATTAAACCGGTAAAATAGCGCAATAAACCCGTTTATACAAAAAGACACATGTCTTCTTCAATCGAATTGCAATTTTAAAATTTTAATATAGGGCTTAAAGTGACTGTGGTAACCAACTACTGTTATTATGAAAGGGTGTTGAATGCCAACTATGCTTTTATATGAGCACAATAATATCAAAAAATGTTTAAAGGTATTTTAAGAACCCTTGAAAACTCGGAAATTTTTTTATCCGATCTGTTAATTTTGCAAAATATGTAGGTACTGCTCAACAAATTTTTATTACCCAAAAATATTTTTTTACTATATCACTTATATAAA
This sequence comes from Eustalomyia histrio, assembly GCA_949748255.1. Taxonomy (NCBI): domain Eukaryota; kingdom Metazoa; phylum Arthropoda; class Insecta; order Diptera; family Anthomyiidae; genus Eustalomyia; species Eustalomyia histrio. Next base: position 61,190,724 of record OX456524.1, read on the forward strand.
ACCTCTTTTCTTTTTGTATTTAAAATTTTTTTCAAAAAGTACAATAAAATAATTTTAAAAGTGACTTTTTTATAAACTTTATGTGGCAATTCTTGTACAGCCATGACTTCAAAATATCACATACTTCTTATCTAAATGTACCAGGTCTTGAAATTTGGTGTGGTATTGTAAAAATATTGTTAAAATATTTGGACTTATTAAAATTATACTGATGCAATACACTTCTAAAAATAAAACAAGGGGTGATACTAGAAATTCCATTCAATAGTTTCATACAGAGAGAAAAAAACTATGGGTAACAATACCTAAATTTTAGTGTGATATCAATATTTTAAAAGGCAGCATAGTTTGTTTGTTTTATCTTACTTCAATATCACAACTAAAAATAGGTTATATCTATTTAATTTTTATATTCGAAAAATCAACAATTTTTTTGGTTAGCTTTACTGAATCACATAGGTGTATATTGCCAATTATAACTTAGGTAAAATATACATCCCTTTTGGTAATATTATTTTTTATTACAAAAAGTTTAAAAATTTAACTTTGTTTACTTAAGTGGGTGCGATCTATCTAAATCATGGATGTTTACGCTATTTTCTATTATTTCGGTAAGGTTTTTTTAAGGACAATGTTATTTTAGTTACTGTGGTATCGCTATTTTAATAATAACGGTAGTTTCAATGCACACCGATATATTTAACCAAATCATGATCAGACTTTTGGAAGATATATATATGTTAGCACAGAGAATATATTTTTGAATCTTTTTACTTCACAGCGGTACCTTGCAGATAAATCTATAACTAACAAAAACATTTTTACATAATGAACCACACATGGTTTGAAATTAATTGGCAAAAAGTAAGCACATATGTATAGAATGTTAAAGAAACTTGTTTTCATTTAAAATAAATGGGCTAAGAATTACGAAGACATAGAATTATTTTTTTTAAAGCGCGTAACTTTAAACTGTCCTCTTTAATTTTTTTTTTTATTGTGGGGATATAATGGTTAAATATAAGGGAAACCCTTAAATTGATCCTACAATTTTTTTAAACAGTTTTATTTAAAAGTGGGAATAAGGTAAAGTGCTACAAGTAAGAATTTTACAAGTATTGAACAAGGTGCTTTAAAACTCTGTTTTTCCGTGAAGTATTTTCTTGTCAATTCTTGATTTCATGCAAACTTGTTTAGATTTTTTTTAAATTTAAATTTTGTTTTTAAATCTCATAACTCTACATATGATTATAAATTTTTTTATTTATGGCACAAATTAAAAAAAAAAAAATTGGATCTTATTCTATTGGAAATAATTTTTTTTTTTTTAATATTTTTAAAGATACCTCAATAGGGATAGTATTTGGTAACAGGAATTTAGGTAGTTTATTAGACATTTCTGGGAAATTTTAAAAAGAAAGCTTGTAATTTTTTCAGCAGTAGTATTTTACAGAAAACATACTTAAATCTTTAATTAGATAAAAATATCCACATTTCTGTATGTTTTAGAACTGATCTGTGAGATCAGAGAAGAACGCAATTTTTAAATTTTAAATAAAACACAGATATTTAAAAAAAAATCGTGAAACTTTATTATATCGTAAAGTAGACAGAATGAGGTTATGTATGGAACAATATATCGTGCAGATGGCCGCCGCGGCTTTGCTGGCATGCACGCGATCTTTTAATGAAATTTTCAATGACCGTTTTGCATGAATGCTGCGGTATTTCATTAATGCAGCGTCCAATTTCCTCTTTTAAGGCTTGAGTCGTCGTCGGCTTATTCGCGTAAACCATCGACTTCAAAAAACCCTAAAGAAAAAAATCTAATGGTGTTAAATCGCACGATCTAGACGGCCAATTCTGATCTCCAAAACGCGAAATGACACGACCGGGAAATGACTGATGCAGCAATTGAATTGTTTCTCTGGCTGTATGACATGTGGCGCCGTCTTGTTGGAACCACATGCCCTCCACATTCATTTCTTCAATTCTAGGCAAGAAAAAACTGGTTATCATTTCACGATACCGAACACCATTGACTGTTTGCGCTTGACCTGCCTCATTTTCATAAAAAAAGGTCCAATGATTCCTCCAGCCCAAAAAACCACACCACACAGTGACACGTTGAGGATGCATTTGCTTCTCGTGAATTTTCGACATTTTCGGTCGATCGATCTGGTCGATGGCGCGTTGTTGTCTTTACATCACTAACAGACCCAGTTTCGGCAAATTTATCCATTAATCTCTTTACAGTTGACACTTTTGGAGCATTATTGAGACCCCGAATTGATCGCAATTTGCGAACTGTAGCCGCAAAACTTTCACCATTTTGGTAAAACAATTTCACAATGAGAATGCGTTGTTCATTCGTGTAGCGCTCCATTTTTACTAACCTCGTACCTTCTACTAGCAAACAATAACAATTGTTCAAATGTCAAACAATGACACTTCGAATGTTGCCAGATTTAAAAATTGCGTTCTTCTTGGGACACCCTTTATAACATATAATTTTGCCGGAAAATTTTGGAATTTCTAAATAAAACAATTTCAAAAAATTAAAAACTTCTTTTATTTTTAAATGATTAAAATAAATTATTTGAACTAAATTCAAGTACATGCTTATATGTTTTTTCTTTAGTTTAACTATCCTCTTTACATTCAATATATAGGGTCCGTCAAATAACTTTTTTTTTTTGAAAATGCTATAAAAAAAAAATACTGAATATTTTCTCAATTTTCTTTTTTTATTTGAAAGTACAATTCTTCCGGTTAATAATGGAAAATAATTTCATTCAAATGGCTGCCTCGGCTGGCCATGCAGTAGCCTACACGATCGGTCCAATTTTTAAGCACATTATCGATTGTGTGCAGCTGTATTTCACCAATGGCTTCCCGAATATTGTCCTTTAAAGCGTCAATCGTCTCTGGCTTGTCGGCGTAACACTTATCTTTGACGGCACCCCACAAATAATAGTGCAACGGTGTCAAATCGCAGCTCCGATGTGGCCAAACGACATCAGCTCTGCGGCTGATAATTCGATCTTCAAAAACAGGGCGCAAAACATCGAGTGTAGCTTCGGCTGTGTGGCACGTAGCGCCCGTCCTGTTGAAATCAAATTGTTGCCAATATCCTCCTCTTCAATTTTTGTGAACAAAAATTCGTTCAACATGGCCCGATAACGATCGCCATTGACTGTAACGGCCACCCGAGGCAGCCATTTGAATGAAATTATTTTCCATTATTAACCGGAAGGATTGTACTTTCAAATAAAAAAAGAAATTTGAGAAAATATTCAGTAGTTTTTTTTTTATAGCATTTTCAAAAAAAAAAGTTATTTGGCGGACCTTATAATATGCCACGAAATTGGAAAACTACACACAAAAGAACAACGAGGAGAATTTTATTGTTGTTTTTTCAAATATCATGCAAATTTTATTGCATTGGTAAATAAAGTTAACAACGCGACTTAAAATAATAAAAAAATGTATCGGTATTTAAAGGGTAAAGTTATTTTTTATTATTATGTCGCTAACGTTATTTAAAGGATAAGGATTTTTTAGTTACTTCGATACCGGTATTTAAGCGATAACGGTATTTTATCTTATTTCGGTAACGGTATTTTAAGCATTACGATTTTTTTCGGTTATTTCTTAACGGTATTTTAAGGATAATGATTTGTTTTAGTTATTTCGGTAACGGTATTTTAAGGATAACAATTTTTTCGGTTATTCACTAACGGTATTTTAGGGGTAAAGATAGTCAATAGAAAGGGTATTGAATCGATAATGGTATTTTAGCGGTATTGCCAGTCAATCCTGTGCTAAATGTAATCAAAACTAAATTCAGCTTTCCAAATTTCTATGAAACTTAAAAATATTTTTTTTTTTAATAATTTTTAAGCCCTTTTCTCATTTTGCATTTAGTTAAGAATTTATTTGGCCAGCTCTAACACGGCCTTAATGTAACCTTTTCTTATTTCCAAGCACAAACAAAAATACCGCAGTCTCCAAATTTGTTTTAAGAGTCTTTAAAATCTGAGGTTTTTCTACAGCAAAAGTTCCTTATAATTTGAATTTTTTCTATAGAAATCCATCAGATTCTGAGGATTTTTCTACAATAAAAAGTCCTTACACCAAGAAAACAGATTCGTGCTGACAACCAAATTTGTTGCCAATCGAATGGTTCAGTTGCAGCGACCAAATTTTTCATTTGTGACTACCGAATTGTTATTGAGGCAACCGAAATTTGTCCTTTAGAAAACCCTTAAGATTGTAAGGATTTTTTCTACAAACTTAGATTCAAGCTTTTTCCTGTAAAAAGTCCGTGTTAACTCTTTCCGATCCCGATGCAGAAATGCCTCAGGTTCTGATAATTTTTTTCCAAATAATTTTCAATATAAAAATTTATCTTGCCACCTAATAAAGCCCTAAATTTTAAAGCATTTTGCCAACAGAAGAGGGAATTGGAGAACTTTAAAGAAATGCTTTACTTGACACTGTGGTTCCAGGTAACATCAGTAACAGAACATGCAGGGTCAAATGATATTTTGAGTTAAAATTTTAAACATCTGCGCATGTTTCCTGGCTTGTGATAGGAGACTTATTTGTATGTCTAACTAACATTGGCGAATTCGCTTTATTTTTCTGGATTTATTTTCGTTGTGGATTTTAACCCTCCGGCGGGTGAGAAGGTCCCTGGGGACCTTTTTCATTTTAAAACTGAAACTACTCCTAGATGGTCCATGGGAAGTATACCCGACCCTCACATGTGTTCCAAGGAAATTTTATCTAGAATCGTTTAAAAAAATTCAAAGCGATCCGACCAATAGTTTAGCTTCTATTGCGATTTAAATGTGTTTAGTACGGGAACGTGTGTACTGAAATTTCAAGAAATCATTAATAAATGCACTGTCTTTTGGCTTGTTTTATTGTTTGAACACATCACAAACTTGTTACTTGAATTTTAGTTACTTTTTGGATTATTTTCCTTGAAACATAATAAACTTTCCCTCCCTTTTTGAATTTTTATTACCGGCCCTTTTGAGTTTTTTGAATTTTCCCTTACTTTTTACGCATACTCTTACCTACTCTTACCCTCACATAGACGCAGATGTACAAGCTAGGAGCCAGGTAGACGTAGAAAAGGGTATAAAAGCGGCTCTAGTTTCCTAAACCAAATCAGTGAAAGTTGAGACAGTGAACATTGAGTGCGAAATTTTATTTTGAATTTTATAAAGAGAAATAAAAGCACAATACAATGGCAGAGGAAAATTTAGACATTGCTGAAATTGTGGTACGTCGTAGTACACGCTACCACCAAATGAGTGAGGATGAAAGACGTGCAGTGCATGATAGAATTGCAGACTTCATGAGTGCGGAGATGAGTGATGACGATGAAGGTGCTATTCCTGCATTTGGTCTTGAAGGTGCGGATGATGACGATTTCACATATCAAGCAAATTTTCATAATGATGATTCGGATGCAGAAACTGAACCACATATAGACATCAATGAAGATATTAGTGATAACGACGATGATGAAGAGGAAGAAACTGATGCTCAGCAAATAAGTGACAATTACTTTATTTCCAAAGATGGCACCAAATGGACTAAAAATGCACCACCGACTTCCCGTACTCGTGCTCATAACGTGGTCGACTACACAAGCAGGAATCCGGGACCAGTAGGAACCACATATGATCCCTTTACCATATTCCGCTCGCTCATCACCGAAGACATGGCGTACATCATAATACGCGAATCAAATCGGAAAGGCAGGGAAGTTAACGCTGCATGGAATTTGGCAAATCCAACTAACACAAAGGAATGGAAACCAATCACTTTGAAAGAGTTCGATGCTTTTTTGGCTATTATTGTGGATTTTAAATAAGCTTAAAATATTGATAGAATAACATTTTACAGCTAGAAACGATTACATTATTTTGATCAGTGTATTTTGTATATATTTGCAACTACAACAACTATTACTGATGATGCTTAAGGTTTATTTATACCCCTTTAAACAACTACATCAACAACAATAATAACAGTTTAATAAACGTGCTTAGCTACTACAAAAATTCACCTGCAAACCAAATTCACTTCAACTGAAGTGCAAAAATAAAATGTGCAAGGGGTGAACCTTTAAGAAAAACTGAAAAAATACATAATATAAGAAAATATATTGCAAGTACAATCTAAAAAGTTAAGTTAAGGCCAGACACGTGTTAAGCATGCGCACTATGAACAGTACAAGGCTGGGTAACCAAGTTTTTTTTTTTATTATTTGTATAATAAAGTAGAGAGGTTCTATTAACAAGAGACTGACTTGATAGAAAAAAAAACACGTAATGCAATTGTATGTAATTGTACATAATGATTTGGTAAATTCCATTTGTGGACGCAAGTGTTTTTGCTTTTTTATTATCTGTGACAAAGTCATACACCCCCGTTGTTTGATGTATGACCATTTAGATTTGTAGGCGTTATCTCACGTTTTGCAAACAGAGGACATTATCATTTCATAATCATCTTACTTTAAGGCTGGTTAGGCAAGGTTTGCTGAATATAATATAAATAGCCAGTAAATTGCAATTTGAAAAAAACAGTCATTTACAAATGATTTAGAAGGTAATATACAAATAAAATAAGTTCTCACAATTAAGAAACATTGAATGTTTTTTTTTGTCATTATTTTTACATGGCAATGAGCTTTTTATAAAACGAATTAAATTGTATAACGATATTGGGATCTGTGATAGATTCTCACAAAATTTTTTATATTGCAATTAGTTTAGAAACTATTAAGGCTTTACAAAAATAATTTTATGTGATAAATTTTAATAAAACATTTTCAGTAACCTGTGTGAAACTTTGAATAAATTAAATTTAAAAAAAAAAAAACTTTACTAATTAGATGCAAAGCATCCAACGAAACTCCTTAAAGAAAACTGTGAAACTTCATTGATTTTATTCAAAAATTCACTTAAATCACGCAGATATTTCTAGCAGTGTACCAATTTATATTTGTGGTAATTTACCTGTGTCTACAATGAAAAAATTAATGGCATGGAACTAAACGTCTATGGAGCTTTAGCATTGCCAATACTCGGACTAAGTATCAACGATTGTTTAATCATATGAAAAGGTCTGGCGACTGGTTTGTCTGCAATAAAATAAAAGCGAGCAAAATCCTTGAAATAGGTCTCTTGAAAATTCTGCCTAAAATCCCCTCTACAGAGGAATGCTGATATGATTTTCAGAGGAATCCTGAACTTTTTATACCTCTTTAATGAAGTCTTACATTCCGAAGAAATGTAACTGTAGTAATGTTGTCTTTATCTCCATAGAAGGGGTTACATCGTATACGGATTATATATAAGCTTAGTGGTCGCTTATCTTCCCTTATATTAAAGATCCAGAAGAGAGTTATTGATGTACCTTTTGAGCTGTTTATGTGCCTCAAAACTGCCTAAAATAAATGCAAGTTAATGCATACTCCCGTGAAATACAATCACTCGTGGGATATATTGAGAGCCCGATCGAACATAGGGAGTACACATTATATATCTTTCCAGATATAGAAAGCGCCTTTAGCAATGTCAATCCAAATGCGGGATGGCATAGAAGATCTGGAGGTGAATGGTAATATCATTGACTTCATCACGAACTTGCTAAGGTAAGTAATATTACAAGATTTAAAATTTGAGGTTTTCGCGTTTTTTTGTTATATAATATTAATACATTTTTTTGCTGTATTTTCGGGTATCAAATTTTGCAGAATGACGAGTAAAATGAAAGAGCAACACTTTAAGTGTCAAAAGGCACGCCACAGGCTTGGCAACTGCGGTATCCGGAAAATTTCCATATATTCTGTCAAAGCACAGGCAGTTCCCAATGAAATTTCTGTGGACTGGGGGTGAATTCGAACAAAACTTATGTTGTTCCCTTCACTAGAAATAGCATCAGGTTGAGCTTGAACTTTCCAAGGGTGCCAAGTAGTTAGAAATTATCGTTGATAAAGGTCTACTGGGGACCAACTTTTGATTTTTTTTTTTTGCAAAAACAAAATTTTACCTATCCAATAATTATATAAATTTAATTCTCTGACGATGGAATGGCTTTCAGGTAATTCGAAATAAATAATAAGTTTCCTTATATAAATTTCAAAAGCTATAGCCCCAATAAGCAACTCTCGGTGGAATTCTAGAGTAATTCTTGCCATTCATTCTTATACTTAAATACTGAGCCAACTTATATGAAGTATGTCAGTTTATAAGCGGTCCATGGTTAGATATTTGGTTTTCCGATCGTGCTTAAATTTACCTTTAACGCCGTTTAAAAACGCTCATGAGTGTTTTATCAGACATTGGGTAGTGGCAGAATTGGTTATACCAAAGCAGAAGGGTAATAATATTTGTGCAGAACATGCCATCAAAGTGGTTTAAGATATGTATCCTTTGTGCAAATTAACACGTACATTAAATTTTAAATTCATATAATACAATAATTAAATATAAATAATATTAATTATTTCCTTAAATATATACATATTAATTTATTAATAAAATCTATTATTAAAAAGTATCAAAGTACTTTTAAAAATTGCATTATATGCGGAAGGTTTTTGTTCTAAAATGAGCGGGAAAATAATTTTTTTTATTAACACATTATTGCCCATCACATGGTGATAGGTAAAATTTTTGCAAAAAAAAAGTTATAACCCTAATGAACACTAAAAGGAAGCTGTTGCCATTTACTGCTGTAAAATCGTCTTAAGGGTGAACTGGGATATCAATCTCCGTAATGTTTACTAGCTTTTCAAGACCTAGACTAATGTATGAGGTGTATATTTCGTTATGTGCGATGAATAAAGATCTTACGGCAAATGGTTATTAACAAATCTTCTCTTTAGGCAAATGGCAAATCTTCTCTTTAGGCGAATACAGTGCTGACAGCTATCGTTGAATAGACTTAGAGATATTTTGGACTTGGCAGGCTACTAAGACTCCAGCGCGACGTTTTGGTACATGATAATTATCGCCCCCTGAAACTCTCGTTCAATTTGGTTTGCTCCAAATGAGAAGGAAGAGTAGTGGGAAGCGAATATACCCTACAGAGTTAGTCACGTGACCAGAACTTTGTAGCAGAAACCGGTCCTCGAGCTTGTTCTCTTATATGAAAGTAACCGGTAACTTTAACATGCGCTTGTCATAGGAGGTGGCAATTTCTACCTTTTAAGCTACTTGCGACATTTCTCTGACCATGTGTAGGCTACCATATCACTGCATTGGTGTAAGTGAATCCGCAACAGAACAGGTTTGAATTATCTTACACATAACTAGTCTCATGACTGGCTCAAATGTACATACCACAGGACTGAGGACAAATAATTTATAAAAAACTGGTTACATATCAATCACAATGTGTTATGTTGCAGAACTTGAAGGGAATGAATAGATTCGTTACATATCACTTGACTGTTGCAAGTGAATATGTCATAGAGCAAACGAAAATTAGTTAGCATGTAACCTTTGAAAATTTCTTCCACGTGTTTTAGAATGATTCCAAACATATCGCCCAATAGAAGTTCTCGAAATTTTAGTTGTTCTTATCCTGCAGAAAATTCATTTGATTCAGAAAAATGTTTAGACTTAAGAGATTTTAAAGTCAGTATCAGGTTTTCTACAGCCAAAAACATAAGTGGCTGCTAACTTTTTATTATTAAAAAGAAGGATAGTTTTGTAATTAACTTTTTTAAAATTAATTAAATTTTACTCGAATATCACTACATAAACGCATTCGAGGCTTATTGAGGATTCTCGTCAGAAAATGTTAGTTTACCCTTTCGCAAACACATTTTGAAAAAATCGCTACAATTTAACAAACATAAAGATATTGGTTAGAATAGTATCAAAACCTCGCTAACTACAAAGTGGGACATATTGAAAATATGTACACACAGGCAACTATCGCATAGACAAGCTGAATTCTAATTTATTTTAAAATAAGCTAAGCTGAGTTTAAGCGACTTTCAGTTTAAAATTTTGCGAATTTTTGACACTTATGCATTATTTGTGATCGTTAGAAGTTTTGAATTAATATTAATCGATGAATGATTTTTAACAAATCATTCCAACAAAAATTGGTGAAATTGATATATATTTCACGAAACGAAAGTAATTTTATATAAATTAAATTAAATCATATCCCACTTTATTCAATAAACAGCCATTTTCAATTATATAGCCGTGTAAATGAAACAGTGTCCATAATGGTGCTAAGTGAAAAATAATTTTTATATATTTTAATTTGATGAATTTTGCAATAAAATTTTAACAATGTTAAGGGAAAAGAGCCGTCGATCGAAAATTTCAATAACAAATTTTGGATTTTTAGGGATAACATCCCTCCTAAGTGTTTCTTAATAAACCTATAAGTGTTGTGATACCTATTTGCCAGTCGTGGACAGCTTGATTTGCCTGTCATTGACACTTCAACATGCACATTGAATTAATGCAGTTATATGTCACTATCTAAACAGTTGCGTAATCACTCCTTTTTCAACTAGATTAGTGTTATGTCATCATTTCTGCAGTCACAAAGTCGGTTCTGTTTAAATCAGTTCAGAATTATGTCAGCTTTGCAACAGTCGCGGGATTGGGGTTTTCGCCACCGATTGACATTCTTTTATACACTGTAAAATTTGTTGAACCAGTTTCGTGTTCTGTCATTATTTCAACTATAACAGTCCTAATGTCTTTAGTCCACATTGGTGTTATGTTTATTTCTTTTTAGTTACATGATATCCAGAAAGAACCTGTCAATGTTCTGCCACCATTTTAATATTTGGGACACTGGTTATTTTACAGCAATTACCACTTTTTCAGACACTGAATTATATTTTACACCAGCTTTGTGACATGTCCCTCATTTATATATCACAGATTTATCACCTTGGATCAATCGGCCCTTCATTTCCCGTAGGGTATACCCAACAAAATTTTTTAGAACCGGTTACCTCTTAATATTTATATTCCAGAATAGTGTCTTTTACCACCGGTTCCATGAAACAGGTTCTAAAACTAATTTCTGATAGCCAAAATGTGAGATTTCTCTATCCCTGTACTAGTTGTATAACTGATTCTGGAGCCTGTTCTAGTTTGGGGGAAAATAATGGATCAAACTTCATACAAAAAAACTGGTTGTTGAAAACAAATTTGAACATATGCCCATGCAGTACAAGGTGTTATGTAACCAGTTTTTAGGAGCTTACATTCCCGACGGGAAATGAAGAATCGATTGATCCAAGGTGATAAATCTGTGATAGCTGAATGAGGGACATGTCACAATACTGGTGTAAAATAAAAGTCAGTGTCTGAAAAAGTGGTAAAAGCTGTAAAATTACCAGTGTCCCAACTATTGAAACGGTGGCAGAACCTTGACTAGTTATTTGCAGATATATAATGTAACTAGAGAGAAATGAACATAACGCCAATGTGGACTAAAGAAATGAGGACTTTTATAGTTGAAATATTGACAGAAAACGGAACTGGTTCAACAAATTTTGCTGTGTTTAAATGAATGTCAATCGGTGGCGAAAGCCCCAAGCCCACGACTGTTGCAAAGCTGACATAATACACAACTGATTTAAATATAACCCACTTTGTGACTGCAGAAATATTGACATAACACTAATCTAGTTTAAAAAGAAGTGATTACTCATTTGTTTAGATAGTGACATATAAATGCTTGGATTAAAAATGAATCCAATATGCATGATGAAGTGTCAATGACAGGCAAGTAAAGCTGCCCGTGACTGACTAAAAGGTTTCACAACACTTAAGAGTTTATTAGGATACACTTCGGAGGGATTTTATCCCCAAAAATCCAAAATTTGTTATTGAAAATTTCGATCGAAGACTCTTTTTTCCATAACATTGTTAAAATTTTATTACAAAATTCATTAAATTAAAATGTATACAAATTATTTTTCGTTTAACTCCATTATGGACACTGTTTCATGGCTATCTGTTTGAAAATTTCTTAATTAAAATTTAAGTAAAAAATCATAATGTTAAAGTTACCGATTACCAACTCGAGGACCGGTTTCTGCCACAAAGTGCCGGTCACGTGACTAACTCTGTAACTGGTCCATTTCCCATAGGGTTTATACTGGGTAAGTCCTTATGGTTATCGACTTTCCTTCAGGCTTCCGGCCCAATTCATATTTTAATAGATTGAAATCATGGCCATGCTATGCTCTCGGGTATGGTGTCAAGGTATACCTTTAGAGGATATTGTTGGATTTACCGACAGCACCTGTTGCGCCAGTGCCCAGTATTCGCACACAGGAGGGCTACTCCCTTTTATCATCAGGTTTTGACTGATCTCAAGAACCAGTCCGATTTGTATACCTGAGGGCTAAATCTGTTGATCAGGGAATTTGCTATTTACCAGTATATCTAATTTTTCTAGATATCACAACGGAACATGTTTTTGCAGGGGCAACGTGAGCTGAGCATTTGGTGGCTACGTTAAAAAAAGAGAATTCGGAAGTGAAGATAATTTTCACAATCGACTCATGTCACAAAAAATAGGACATACACTTAAGCCCGAAAGTCGGCTTGTTGTTGCGCTCTCATATCGTTATAACTTATCATGCACTAAACAAAATTATTGACGTAAAGTAGATTTCTTAAAATTGTATTTCCCATAAAAGAAATTTCACTCGAAATTAAAGAACTTCAAAACGTTATTCTAATTGTAAAAATTAACAATTTTTTGTATTTTTAATAAGAAGCAGATATTTACAATAAGCCGAAAATGTTACTTTTTAATAGAAAAATATTACTCTTGTATATAAAATTTCCGTGACATTAAATTGAACTAAATTTTTCCATGAAAATGATTACCGTGAAAAAAAAAAAATTTTATATGGAGTAAAACAGTTTTTTTTATCGTTTCACCCGAACAAATTTTTTTTTTTTTAAGTGAAGTATTTTTTGTTCCAATTGAGATTTTTTTTTATATGAATTTAAATATTTACATTAACTTAATTAAGAATTTTGCGGGTTCGACATCATAATGAAGAGACGATGGAAAATATTGTGAGGATATGCGCAATTAATTTTACACAATTAATGTACAAATGAAATTTTTCCATCTATTTTTATACTTTAAAAACTCAAAGATCGAAATGATGCATACCAAATTATTTACAATAACGTTTATTTTTTTTTTTCAATAAAAGTAACAATCAACAAAAGAACTTAAAACTAAGATAAAAATTATTTAACAATAATTATGATTCAACTAATAACGACTCATGTGTAATGAAAGTAGTAATAAAAGGAGTGATCAATAGATGATGATGTGATCTTATGAGAGTTCGTTCGTTTAATAAATTAGCTATGAAAAGCGTTTAGTTTTGTTTTTAAACAAAATGTGATGCAATAGAGCAAGCGTGGGGGTTTTTTGAGGGAATGAAATCGTTTAGTAATGTTTTTCGGTAATTTTCACCTTGCCATATTTGCCATGTAAATGATGTTTAGCAATGGATAAAATATCTGAATGTGTATGATGATGAGCAGGATATATTTTATGGACAATAGCAGCATTATGGTGATGATGGTGAACGGCAGGAATGGCATGATGATGTACCAAAGCAGCATGATTGTGAACATTGTAATGACCATGATGAACCAAAGCATCGGAATGATGATGAACATCTACACCGTGATGAAGTAAATTAGCACCATGATAATGATCGTTGTGATGTAAATCACCATGATGTAGTTCATCACCATGATGCAATTCTGTATGATGTAAATCGGCAGCATGATGATGTTCATCAACATGTTGATTTTGATGGACAACATGATGATCGACAACGGGATTGGTGTAATGCAAGAAATGATGAGGTTCATGATGCACAACTTTAGTAACATGATGTACGGGTTCCACTTGATGAATTGGTTCATGGTGGATAACTTTAGCCGCCTCAGCATGGTGAACATGATGATCATTATGATGTACTTCAACAGCAGCAGCATCATGATGATACACCGGATGATGTTCAATTACATTGTGATGGTCAGCACCGTCAATTACAATTTGTGCGGAATTACCAAAATGTACGCCATTGCTGTGATGAACATCAGCTAGATGATGACCATCACCATGATGGAATCCATGATCGATATGGTGAGGTGATACTACCACTTCATTGGCATGATGAGGCAAAAGACCGGCTTGGACTGAAGCCAAGGCGAGAGCCAAAATGCAAACAAAGACCTGTTGTAAGTACAAGTGCATAAAGGAAGGAAGTTTTGAAAAGTGTTAAGATTTTTGAAATATGAAATAAATATTTTATAATAAAGAATATGTCAACGTAAAAGAATGCCCTACACTAGTCTGGTTAAAAGTCAATATATTTGTCGTTGCGACGTTCTAATCAATCGGTTGCTGCAACCAATCTGTTGCTGCCATGAATATTTTTTCTCTATCTAAACTCATTTATATTGAAAATATATGAACTAAATTCAAAATAGATTAATTGAATTTCATTAATTGTAATTCCGAAAATATCAATTGAAATTTTAAAACGATAATTTGAAAATTAAAAACTCCCTATGAATTTCTATTGGAATTATAACTGATATTTTCTTAATATAAATTGATGTGTTCTGAATTTTAAATAAATTTTTGTTTTCAAAATTTCAGTTCATATTTTCTAAATTTCAAATAATATTTTCTAAACTTCAATTGATGGTTTCTGAATTTCTAATGGAAAAATCTGAATTTTATAAATTCCAAATAAAAGAAATCTGAGTTTAAATGGATGATTTCTAAATTTGTAATGGAGATTCTGCATTTCAATTCATATTTTCTGAATTTGAAATTCAGACCTCCAATTAATATTTTCTGAGTAATTAATGAAAAATATGTAGATTGTTAATACATTAAGTATTTTGTTAGACAATTTTTATATTTTTTTGAAAAAATTTAAGCAAAAACTTAAAAAGAATTCACTTTCATAACTACATTATTGAAAAAAATGTTTTCTTTTGTTGATTTTAAAATACCAACTTTCAATTTTATTTAGAAAAAATTAAATTTTTGTTGATTTTTTTTTTATTTAATTTAATTTGGAGTTTGTTAGTCGAAACTAATAGAAAATTGGATATTTTACAAAATGGCACTTTGGTACAGATTTCGGAATAATTTTGATTAACAAAGAACTTAGAAATATATTAACCCATTTATTTAAAATTTTATCGGTTTGAAATTAATAAAAAAAACATAAATCTGTTCAATAAAATTTGTCTTAAAAATTTAATTTAAACAATTTATTAGTTAAAATTGAAATATTTTAATTGGATTTGAATTAATTATAAATTTTGACACTTTCTATACATGGCAAAGGAACTTTAAAACTTTACACTAAAGATTTACACTTAAAGTTTTTTCTAAACATTTAGAAAATAAATTCGTTTTAGATGTTGGATGCAACTTTTGCTATAAATTTTAAGCAACTTTTGGCAAACAAAAGACTTTTGAAACTTTTAGGTATATCTTGAATATTTTTCACAATTTTATTTGGAATTTGTTCTTGTTATTTTATCACACATCCTTTCATTTTTTTTTTTTGTTTGCTTAAATTAATATCGTACCTTCATTTCTACGATTTCACACTTAGGTTAATAATCCCAATATATAAAGTTACAAATAAACTTTGAACGAACTCTTTGTTATTTGACGCTGAGTTGTGAACTGATGTCTAACCAGAAACCTCTTCACTATTTTATACTAAAAAAAAAATTGTTAATTTTTGTTTAAACCCACTACTTACAAAAACGGTAAAACCAAATCAGCTGTTTTAAAATAAAATCTAAATGAAATTCAATAAAAACTACCATAAAATATGTATTCATTGTAACGAAATTGAAATTACAATGAAAGTGATATAAACTACGTTTCAATTATGTGGACAGCATAATTAATTAGACAATTAAAATTCAAACCTAACAATCCCCCAATTGATTTTGAGTACATGATATTTAACTAACAAAGCACATCGTGCAAAAAAAAGTGTCAACTTTTTTTTTTTTTTGGCATTTGGCGGCATAAACGAAACGTCATCAACGAAAGCCAATGGTTATAATTTAATCATATTAAATAATAAAAAAAAATGTCAATAAACCTATTTTGTGTTGATTGCTTAAGAAATTTCATAATTTTATTACTATGTAGTAATATGTTGTAAGTACTTCCTTTCATTGACATTGAGTCATATTTTATTTTTAAATTTGGCTAAAAGCTTTTTCAATACACATATTGTTTATGGCTATAGCCAATTTATCGGCAAGCGTGTGGTTTGTCAGCGTTGTAATTTCAAGCCATTCAGTTTACAATAAATGCCATTTCTCTATGCTTAGATAAAAATTGATTATATATCTTCGGATGCGATGAGACTTATTTTGATCTCAGTGATGAAATCTATAAGCAAAATTTCGGTTCTTGTATATTTCATGAAGCACCATTATACCCTCTTAAACTAACTTCGGAAAAGGTGATTGGACCTTATTTGTTCTAAAAAGCCGAAGGTAATGCTATTACGGTGAAAGGTTTTCGCTGTATAGCCAAACTGACTTAATTTTTTTTTTTACATAAAAATCAAAAAAAAAATTGTATAAGCAAAAATGATATTAGACAGGATAAAAGCCCTATGTTACTCTTTACACTAAAATAAATATGACCATTTTTGAAATAACCTTCATGTTTCCTTATTTTGGGCGTATTTTCTCTCACAGCGACAATTGCTATACATCACGTTCTCATTCTGTTACTGTTGCAATTTTTGTGTTGTTTAAAATTTTAAAATTTGTCTACAAATAGAGTTTGTACTAATAAAAAATGTAAACGTGATAACATAATTAATATGCATTAAAATACTGAACGTGGAATATATCATCATATTTATTTACTATTTTTTGGCTAAAAAAAAATTGCTTTTTCTTAATATTTAATGGACAGAGAACTGTAAAGTTAAAACCATTTGACATTTGATTTTCTAGGAGTTCACAACGAAAGTTTGTGGGACATCGCTGAAATAATGCTGTCGATTTTAATATCCAACTCACGATTAGTGCCCCTTTTGGTACAAGTGAAAGATAGGGGTGAACAATTTTATAAGATTTATTATCATTTAATATTAACTGCCCTAAGTTTACAGGACACAAGGTTATTAAATATGCAGAAAGTAAAAAGCGTAATTAAATTATATTTTTTTTTAAACCTATTCTTATTATAAATATTTTTTATATCAGTAATAAATATTTCCCGCTAAATTAAACTACTACATTTTTTTAAAATTAATTTTGTGAATTTGATGTTAAGTATATGAAAAGTGGGTTAAAATTAAATTTATTTAAAGCCAATTGTGGCAAAGTTCATAGTTTTTAATTACAAATGTAAAAATCAAAATATATTTGAATATACATGATCATACATGGGCTTGTACATGTTCATACATGAACATACATAATCAAATACATCCATCTATGTTTCAATATATGGTCATAAATGTTCTCATATATGACCATATATCTTCGGATGCTAAATTTCAGGGTATATAGCCGTATATCGTCATATATGATCTTATATTTTTATATATGCTTATGTATGATCATGTATTATCATATACCTTAAATATCGGATCCGAAAATATATGGATATAAATGAGATAATATATGGTTATAAAGGGTGTCCCAAGAAGAACGCAATTTTTAAATCTGGCAACATTCGAAGTGTCATTGTTTGACATTTGAACAATTGTTATTGTTTGCTAGTAGAAGGTACGAGGTTAGTAAAAATGGAGCGCTACACGAATGAACAACGCATTCTCATTGTGAAATTGTTTTACCAAAATGGTGAAAGTTTTGCGGCTACAGTTCGCAAATTGCGATCAATTTGGGGTCACAATAATGCTCCAAAAGAGTCAACTGTAAAGAGATTAATGGATAAATTTGCCGAAACTGGGTCTGTTAGTGATGTAAAGACAACAACGCGCCATAGACCAGGTCGATCGACCGAAAATGTCGCAGCTGTACGTGATGATGTCGCTCAAACTCCATCCACCTCAATTCGACACCGAGCTCAGCAAATTGGTGTCTCCAAATCCACTTTGCAGCGAATTTTGACGAAAGGTTTGCATCTTCATGCATACAAAGTTCAATTGACTCAGGAACTGAAGCCAGCTGACCATGGACAGCGAAGGGAGTTCGTTAATTGGATATTGGAGAGACAACATGAAAATGCTGATTTTGCCGATAAAATCATCTTCAGTGACGAGGCCCATTTAAATCTTGATGGCTTCGTCAATAGGCAGAATTGTCGCATTTGGGGTGAGGAAAATCCTCGAGTGATTCACGAGAAGCAAATGCATCCTCAACGTGTCACTGTGTGGTGTGGTTTTTGGGCTGGAGGAATCATTGGACCTTTTTTTTATGAAAATGAGGCAGGTCAAACGCAAACAGTCAATGGTGTTCGGTATCGTGAAATGATAACCAGTTTTTTCTTGCCTAGAATTGAAGAAATGAATGTGGAGGGCATGTGGTTCCAACAAGACGGCGCCACATGTCATACAGCCAGAGAAACAATTCAATTGCTGCATCAGTCATTTCCCGGTCGTGTTATTTCGCGTTTTGGAGATCAGAATTGGCCGCCTAGATCGTGCGATTTAACACCATTAGATTTTTTTCTTTGGGGTTTTTTGAAGTCGATGGTTTACGCGAATAAGCCGACGACGACTCAAGCCTTAACAAAGGAAATTGGACGCTGCATTAATGAAATACCGCAGCATTCATGCAAAACGGTCATTGAAAATTTCATTAAAAGATCGCGTGCATGCCAGCAAAGCCGCGGCGGCCATCTGCACGATATATTGTTCCATACATAACCTCATTCTGTCTACTTTACGATATAATAAATTTTCACGATTTTTTTTTAAATATCTGTGTTTTATTTAAAATTTAAAAATTGCGTTCTTCTTGGGACACCCTTTATATTGAACCATGCATGGACGCATGCATGCATGCCCATGTAGTAAGTATATGAATGTTCATATATATTTCGGTTTTCACATGGGAAATTAAAAAAAAAAATTAATTTTAGCTAATAAAATTCTTTATCGACTTCTACTACAAATATTTACAATTTTGAATTCAATAAAAATCCAACATGTGGATTTTTTCGAATTTTAGTTTTTTTATATTTTGCATTTACATGAGAGTGCCTCGAAATTGAAAAATTATGTTGTACCACTGCGAAAAGATTATGGAAAAAATATTTTAAATCAGAAAAATATGATTGTTAAGGTTTGGGAGTAACCAGTTTAGAACACTTTGAATTTACCAACATTTCGTAATTCCAAATTTTATAATTCAGTTGTAAGTTGTATACCAAATTGCTCAGAAACAGCACAACTTGTTTCCAGTACGTGCCAATTTGGCCTTTACTGCATGATATTTTAGATATTAATAAAATTTTATAATTACCTTTAAGCTTACAACTATCTTCAAAATGCGATGATTCGTTATCGATGGCTTTGCATGACTATCGAAACATGTGTATGGCGTCATACACAGTTTCGATAGTCACATTTTAAATGCAATTTTTGTAGGGTAGTAAAATAATTAATTCCTTAATATCTTTGTTATTTTTTACTTTATAAAAATACAATTATGTTGAATTTATCCATGAGAATTTACATGAGCATATTTAGCTTAAAGGGTTTGTGCAGGGCTCTAATAGGACACATTTCACATTTTTAACCAATTTAACCCTTCTTGGCCTATTTTTAATTCCATATAGTAGCTATCTAAGGTTTCAATTTTCTAGCGGAATCTTGTTGAGTGGAATGTTAATGGGGAAACTTATTCCCATCTTTTCTCTACCATTCAAATTTAAAAATATCCTATTTTAGTGAACTACACCGGGAAGTGGTAAGGGAGCTGGGAATTTATGAAGTTGTTTTTCCCCTTTTAAAACCTTATATTTATCTCATTTTTATTTAAAAATAACTTTTTAATAAATAAGCCATGAATTAGCGCATGAGTTTAAGCTTAAGATTTTACTGTATAAAATTTTTGATCTTAAAGAAAATTTTATATTATTATTGGTTTGTGCTGTATTCCATTTTGGAAAAAAATAATTTAGGAGTGGATTATATATAATGTATATACTCTATCTGATTCCTAAACCTGTTTATCGATATCTAGTATCATATTTGAGATACCAAGTGTCACATTGATTTGGCCGCTAACATTACATACAAATATTAAAAGATGTAAACCTTCTTTATTAAAATTTTATTTTTGTGTCATAATTTTGTATGGAAATTTTATGCAAATATAGGCGAAAATAAATTTATATATTTTTGAAATATTTTCTCATTTTGGCAAAAATTTATAAAGTTTTTACAAATAACATAGAAGGAGATTATGTAAAAAAATTGGTGGAAAATC
The DNA here is from genome assembly GCA_949748255.1 of Eustalomyia histrio. Lineage (NCBI taxonomy): Eukaryota > Metazoa > Arthropoda > Insecta > Diptera > Anthomyiidae > Eustalomyia > Eustalomyia histrio. Next base: position 61,211,255 of record OX456524.1, read on the forward strand.
GATAACTTGTTTGTTGTACCCATGAATCAATATCACCTATAAAATTTTGTCTTAGAATATAATAGTTAGGCAAATAAGGTAAGAATTAGTTAACTTAATTCTAAAGTGAAATTTTTCTTTTTATTATAGTTTTAGAATTTGCCAGGTTCAAGATCACTCCCTCTCTAAAATGTCGAGGATTTATCTTCCAGAAGAGTTTCTAAGAAGTATCGCCATAAAACGAATATTTTCTCCAAAGAGGGAACATCCGCAATAAAAATATGATTTTCGACGCAATAAAACTTTCCATCCATACAATACGATTTCATTTTTTTTATATGTTTTTTTAAATAGGTTTAAGTTTTGATTAAAAATCTTGCTTTTCAAGTGGGGTTCTAATTTGTGGGGATTTTTAAAAAAGGGCTGTCTTTACTGGCATAAATATATCAAGTTTGGTGTGTAACTTTTAGTAGCATCATAGTGTTTGTCAGAGGAAAAACTTAACCAGGTCGTTGATGGCTTAGAATACAGATATTTACCAAATTTTTTTGAAATAGATTGTATATTAGAACATTTTTTGTCCAGGTGGCTCCAGCTTTTTCAAAACTTTGGTATTTGAAAAAAAAAAAATAATTTTGCACTTTCTAAATAATCAATAAATTAAAATGTTTTTGTTTTCTAACACTTAATATATTCTATGGCATAACATCCATATTTAAGCAATTAGTAGGCCTAATAGAACTTTCAAATATTAAAATAAAATTTCATGGAAAAGTATACTTAAAAAAGTTTGTAAATTTAACTTAACTGAAAATATCATTTAAAAGAAATGATATTTCATTTAAAAACCGGTCTACTTAATATTCATTTAAATTAAATGCCATTTGTTATTTATTTTTAAATGTTGATTAATCAACTGACACATCCGTAAGAAACAACTGATATAATCAGTTAAAATAAATGTCAAAATTTTACCCACCAAAATAAATGTTTTTTTCATTTATTTGAAATTATTTCCGTTTTTGTATTTTTTGTTTTTTTTTAATATACTCGTACAATACAAAATGTATGTATGCATATGAAGCTATAAACACTTTTTGTGTGAATGTATTTGTATATGTATGTGTGTTTATGAAGTTCTTGTAAATTGTATTGAAAAATTTTGTATATATATACAACCAATTTAAATAAAAAAACAAATTGAAATTTTTTGAATATTTTTTTTTTTTTTAAACAGACAGCAAACAAAATTTAAATTTGTAATAACTGTTACGGACACAAATAAACCACATGTTTCCGTTTTGTGAGTAAATTTTTATTAAATTTCAAACAAATGAAAAAAATAAATGAAACTGAAAAAAATCGGTAAATGATAGTAAATTATTCCATTATTCATATTATTTTAATTGTTTTATTATAATTTTAAATTTGCAATTTTATGTAAAATATTTACATAGAATATAGTTGTTATATCATAATTTTATTACATATAATTCTTTGCTCTCATTTATATATATATATATATTTCTATATTCTATAATATTACATTTTGACATACACTCCACACTCGTTATATCTTGTCTTCAGCTCCTATAATATCTTAACTGACATGACTTTTGAAGGACACTTGTTACATTTTTAACACCTACTTACTAAATAAATAATCTTGTTATCATTTTAAGTGCCGTGAAAAAAGAAATAAAATTTAAATTATTAATGCAAATAATTTGTACTATCAACCCAATGACCCACACAGAGCCAGACGGACAGACTGATACCGCGTTTGTTATACAAAATGTAATTGAAATGTTGTAAATTATATATGAATTATAATTTAAAAATTTAATCGTATAGCGAAAAAATAAAGTTACTACTTATAATGATTTAATAAAATGTAACATGCTACACAATTAGGGTATGCATTCCGGGATTTGCCAATCCGTGATTGGCATAAAGAAATGTAATTTAAAATAATAAGTTTATTGACATAAATGCAGCTAGTTATTCTGAAATCTTTTATATATTATTCAAAAAGTTTTAGAAATTTTATAAAATTTGAAAATTCGGTATATTCTTCCTTTAAATTTGTAGAAAAAATAATAATTTTCTTAAATTAAGTTTTAATATAAAATTTTTGAGTCATATACCAACAAACAACAATATCCGTTTACGTACCGTTTTCGGTCCGTCATAAGCGGTATCCAACTCCATTTACGTACCGTTTTCTGGATCCGTATACGAACCAGAAAACGGATTTTAAGGAACATCTAAAATGATTCGAATCTGTTTTAAAACCATCAATGACGGACCGCTTACGGACGGGATATATCGGATGAAAAACGGAGTTGTCCGTTAAAAGTCCGTCAATCACGGACCGTTTACGTACAGGACATATCGGATAAAAAACGGAGTTTTACGTTGAAAGTCCGTCAACGGCGGACCGTTTACGGATCCGTATTCCTACCGTTTTTTAACAAAAAATGGATTTATGTAAATGCCTAAATTTTTAAATTTAGAATAACAAATTAAAGTTTTTTTCTTTAAATTTATTTATATAGATATGTTATAAAATAAAATAACAAAAAAAAAACGTTTACAAATTTAATTAAATGAAATATTCATCTCTAGCATAACTAGCCTCTCTATCAATCATTGCGGTTATGGCAAATTGAATATCAAGATATTTCAATTTTGGTTAAATTAGTGGCGTTTACGAAATGATGTAGTACACAACGCAATTTGCACAATTTTTTAACAAAATCTATTATGAATTGGTAGACTATATTTTTATTTGAAAAATTGCTTAAATTTGGGCACATCACCGTTAAACTTGTTTTAAATTTAAATATATTTACCTCAAATTAAATTTATTAAATTTATTTTCCGTGTATATGTTTTTCTAATTTAGCTCGCGAACCGTGTAATGATCACAGACATGTTTCAATTATTCGTTGTTGACACCAAAACGAATTCAAATGCAACGGAAAAAAAACTAATGAAATTCGATGAAGTCCGTATTTGACGATACAGAAACGGATGCACAAAAACGGAGTCAAAACGTACTGTTTTCAAAAATTCAATTATACAGACCGTTAATGTTTTGTTTACGTACATGCTTTGACGGATATGTATTTACGGTCTGTAAACGATTCATGAATCCGTACGTGTCGGAGAGTCCGTAAAAATGTTTCTTGGGATATTTTCTCTTCAAAAATTTTGACATATTTCATTGAGTTCTATTTGATTTTTTTTTGTTGCAAAAACTTTTCAAATAGTTTACCTTTTATCTTTTTGCGATAAAAATCAAATCTTTCAGACTATTAAAAATCCTTGAAATTTTGAGGACCATGACCAGAGAAAAAAATGTATGTATAAAAATTTCTGAATTATTAAGTAAGGATCCCGCAAAAATTACAAAATAATTTCCCCGCTTTACCGAAGGAAATCCAAAAGTGTGGGATTTTGCATTCCCTATACACAACCAACACATGTCTACCACAATTCACAGCACTAAAATATAACAAGTGTTTCTCTATCTAATGGTACGTAACGTATATACGAATGAATACTGAATACTCGTACAAAATTAACTTCATAACATGCATAATAGATATTCACATTATGCATAACTTTTTTATTTGTTTTGAATTTGAAGTTTCAATTACAAATTACCTTGAGTACCTATTTTTTTATTTATATTTTTTTGTTTATATGAAACTTAACCAAATAAAAACCACCAACATAATCGTGCGAAGTAACTAAGTGACTGAGTAACTGAATGATTATGTGTATTAACTTTACTGACTGAGGCATGCGACAAGTTAGCAGTACTTTAAAAGAGTTTGTTTTTTATATTTTAACTCATTCGCCAAGTCTTTTATTAAGTCCGTAGAAAAAGTTTAACAACTTACTGTTATCTAATATCACGTATTTTAATTAACGACTTTAAATAATAATTTTATTTAAACTACTTATAATAATGTAATAAATAGGGCTCGGAAGTTCAGGTAAATAGATGTTAGCTGGAAAATAACATTAAGCAAATATAATTGAGAATCAAAAAATTTGCAAGAAAATCGCATCAATTTATTAAATGCATATTTTGCTATAATTGCATATTTTAATACATATTTTGACATACTTTAATGAATATTTTGCTAAAAATTCATGTTTTTGAGCATACTTTTGATATTTTACAAAAATTGGGTTTTACACCATTTGCATCTCTAATGAAAAAAATAATCTATCAATTGTAATTTTTCTATTTTGTTTACCACCAAGGCAAAGATATCTCAAAAAAAAAAAACTACTAACTTTCGTACCATGACTAACGGAAATTTTCAATATTTAAAATACTTCTTAAAAAAATCAAAAAAAAAAACAATAATAATGCATATATGCGATTTTTAAAACTTCCTTGTCCTATTTATGAATGATGTTATCTTGTCAGAATATAAACATAGGTTACGCTTTTCATCTGAAATTTACAAATAAAAAATTTTGTTGTTTTCCTTTTTTTTTTGTGATGAAATTCAAAGTGAATGCAGCTAATTTGTATCAAGATGAAATTAAGCAATCGATGAATTATTTTATAAGCTAAAAAATAAAATTTTGCGTTTGTAAATCCGTTAAAAATTTTGATTTGTATATTCAAAAAATGTTGTCAATGGAATCTTCTTTTAATGATAATCATAAAATTTAAAACAACAAAAAATTTAGTTATTTTTTATTGTAAAATAATAACTAACAAATATGACAAAAATTACTAACAATGTCGTTCAAATAGCTGACTAATCTTGACTACAATAAATTTGAAGTGAATAACAAAACTTGGAAAAATATGTATTTTAATAATAAAGACACAAATTTTTCCATCAATTACAAAAGTAAAGTAAATAAGTTCATCATACTTAAAACCAAGTAAGAGCGGCTAAATTCGGCTATGCCGAATCTTATATACCCTTCACCATGGTTGGGAAAAAAGTGAAGTTTATATATGGACATATATGGAATGGACAGATTTATATACGGACATCTTTAAGAGGAAATGTATCATTTAGTTTGGTGATAAAACTTGGACTTGGGAAGATTTATGTTTCCCGAAAATAGGTATTTAAAAAAATGTATGTTTTGGGCGTAACTATTTTCAGCAAATATGTTCTACTAAAGATTTTCGATCTTTGGATATATAAGATGTATCCATAGGTCATATTACAGCTCAAAAATTTTAGTTTCTATAAAAATTTTAATGTTTTTAGCCCATTTATTGAGTATTTAATTACGATCTTACCGTTCTTAAGATATAAATTAATCTATTTTGTGCCACGCCCAATTCAAGGATTTCGCCCACATTTGGTCAGATGTTGTGTATTGATAGCCAAGATGCTTGCACCTTATTTGAAAACTTTTCCCCTTTTCGTTCTCCAATTATACAGAAAAGCTGACCGACATCGTTAAGCCAACTGTGCTGGATGTATTTGTTTTGTTAAAAAAAAAAATAACAAAATAACAAAAAAAAAAGTCTAGAAAATAAAAAAAAGTGTTAAAAATATATAAAAATAAAAAAAGTTGAATAGACGGGGCTCGATCACGCGACTAAAACAAAAAAAGTATTTGTGACAAAGCGCTTAGACCACTGAGTCATTGAAGGGCATAAGCAAACGTCGTTAATAGAAGTAAATAAAGAGTTTTCGTTTAAAACAGATTTGTTTGGGTTTTATATAAATGACAAACCTTTGTATGGATTTGTTGCTTGTGTATAAAAGGTGAAGAGGTGAAAGGCAAAAAGTTCAACAAATAAAATAAAAACAACAAAAATCACGATCATAATGCCAATCAGTGTTGTCATATTTTTTTTCAAAAATCTTTTTAGTTCTAAAAAAAGCTTTTTTCGACAAAAAAATATTTTTTTACAAATCGTTAAAAGATTTCACTACAACTGCATGTGTTTTATTTCTACAAAAACGTTTAATATAGGTGGTAAATTTGCATTTGGTATATTATTTGGCCTTTTTAAAAAATGTTTTTAATTTCTTCAGCTTAATTTTAAAAATTTGAAGGAAAATAGTTTATAAAAATTTGTTTTATAAATTATTATCAGTTATGACCTAAAATAGTCTCACTCAAAAAGGAATTATGTATACAATTTTCTTAATATATGAGAAATAAATTGGTTAAAAATCTTTTTATAAATTCTTTTAAATGGGAGCAAAAAATAGAAAGAAAATCGTTTGTATTTTGTTTGTATCAGAGGGTTTTTATAAAAATTTTGATATTTTTAGCCTATTTATGGATTATTTAATAATTGATTTAAAATTTTATTAAAAATAGTTATTAATGTTAAAAAAAAAAATAAACAAAAAAAAGGCTTAAGAAAATTTAAAAAAAAATTGTACAAAAAACTTGAATAGACGGGAATCGAACCCGCGCCGTATAGAAAAAAAACTATTTGTGACATGGCAGTTAGACCGCTGAGCTATTGAAGCTTATTTGCAACCGTCGCTAATAGGAGTAAAAAATAAACAGTTTTTGTTTAAAACAGATTTGTTTGGTTTTTATTTAAATGACAAATCTTTGCATGCGTTTGTTGTTTGTGCATAAAAGGTGAAGAGGTGAAAAAAAAGAATTTCAACAAATGGATGTGTTTATTATGCGTAAAATTCTACAACATCTTAAACAAAGGGATTTCACGGAAAATATAGAGGTAGTCCTGGTTTTTTGCTAATATCTCAGCCATTTATTAACCGATCTGGCTGATTTTCAATAGCAAACAGAAATGGATCACATGTAATAGAAATATATAACAATCAAGTCCTCATCATGTCTGGGGTCTTCGGAAAACCTATTTCAACACTTCAACTTCGCTCTTCATAAGGACCCAGAATATATATACTTTATAGTATATATATTCACCTGTGGTGAAGGGTATAATAAGAATAAAAAAATAAAACTTTTATTATTTTAAATAAAAAGCAAAAATTAACTTTTTAGTGCAAAAATTCTGCTTTGTTGCTCTTTTTATTATAATATTAAGAACCTTCTGTAAGAAGTTTTTCTTCAAATAACTGTGATAATAGTTGTTTATATTGTAAATGGTTAAAATTAAATACAATAATTACTGATTACTTTAAAAATAACTGTGATGTACTAACTGAGTTTTTTATATTTTTGTTTAAAATAAATGTTTTTATAGAATCTTTAAAAAATATTACTTTTAAATTTCGTTCAAGAATAGGCGTTAAAAATAATGAAGGGCAATACTATACCATTTATGGTTGTGTGTAAAAAGGAAATTCAACTTGTCGTTCATAGTTCATGAAAGCAATTGCCGAGCTTCAATTTAATATTTTTAATAAAAAAGAAATTGGAATTTTTTAAATATTTTTTTTTTTTTGAAACAGACGACAGCAAACAAAATTTAAATTTATAATAACACCAACGGAAACAAATAAACTACAAATTTCCATTTTGTTGGTAAAATTTTATAAAATTTCAAACAAATGACAAAAAAAAATGGAATTAAAAAAAAATCGATAAATGACAGTTTATCTGTTGAACAAATGTATAAAAAAGCTAAAATAAATATTTCTGGAAAATGAATGGCATTAATAGGATTTTAGGTCATATAATTATATTATTTTTATTTTTATAAATTGTTTTATTGCAAAGAAACATGGAGATCTTATCAGCAAATTATAGAGAATAAAAAATTAAAAATTCCACAGAGCCAGCAGGATAGAATACTTAGTATTATTGGTAGCCGCTACACAACCCTCCTCAGCATGGACGCTCTGCTCTTGGCTCATTGATGATTGTCTATTTTATATTGAGTGTTTGGAACCAAATTAACAAACCCGAAAACAACACACAATTAGATTAACATCAACATAAAATACATAAAAATTTTTTATAATATATATTTCTTTCAAAAATATATCTACGTATGTTCCTTTACTTTTAATTGAACTCTTAACTTTTTTATTAAACTAAAAACAGTAAACTGCAAAATATGCTGAGCGTTGAAAATAAATCAGATGATTTTTAGTACCAAATAAATTGTACAGCATACATGAATATATGATCATATATAACTAGATATGACCATTAGATTGGGTAAATTTTTTTCTCGACCAAGCGGTTGTCAAAATCGTAATCTGCGACCAATTCTAAGAAATTTTTCCCAAATCAATCAAAATCGAGCTTATGGATTTTAACGAGAAACTTTTCATTTCCTATTGTATCTTTTTTTTTAAATATTCTAAAATTTTGTTGAGTCTTCTAAGAAATTTGGTAAAAGTTATTATGTTTGAGGTTGTTAGAAAGGAAATTTAATGAGCTTTTGAAAGCTGTTTAGATAACTAAACAATTTTAAGGTTTAGGTTAATTTTAAAAAAGCTTTTATTAAAAATTGATATTAAATCATAGAAAAAACGCAAAACTTATCATAAAATGGTACAGAAAAATGTTAAAAAATGTTGTAATCTTTGAAAATAGTTTAGATGTTTATAAAATTTTTATATTTAGATAGAGTTTTAAAAAGCTCTCGTTTAAATGCAGAAGAAATGAGATTAAAAAAAATTATCTGCAATAATAAATATAGTGACCTAAAACTTTTTAAAAAACGCCTGACAATCCACCGCTTCTGGATCCATAAATTCCACCACACATTCAAGAAACCAAGCGATTTGTGCAACTACTGAGTAGCGTTTCACGTCGAACTATTGAAAAAAATGACGATGGTGTTATGACAGTAACGCTTTAAAGTCCAAATGCAACACCTAGGATGGACAGCAAACAAGACCTTAAAAATAAATAATACAGATATAAAAAGTGTACTAATTATTCTATTTTCGCTCTTAACAATTAAGTTTTTATTTTGCATTTGTATATAAAATAATTTTATTAACTACAATATTTATATTGATTTATTGATTGATTGATATTTTGGAAACATCACAAAATTATTATATTAATTTTTATGAGCAGACGGGTAACAAAACTTAACATAAAAAGCATTCCCATTTTTGGATCATTTTAAATATATTTGCTTATACGTTTTACTTTTTTATCTTAATTTAAGCATATTTAAAAAATATATATAAAATACTAGTCTTAAAAGTTAAAATGAAAATAAAAATTTCCCATGCGACGACGGGTATTTCAGATAGTAAGTTAAAATAGGCAAGTAATACTTTTACAAAAAGGAAACGTAAAAACGAGCGTGGCGTCTAATGAAGATCCCATGAAGCCTATAGTTTCTTCCAGAGGGCGCACTATATGTGCGTAGTTTTGGCGTGAAAGAGTTACAAATAGGGCAGGTAATATTTTTGCAAAAAGTGGGCATAAAAAGGGGATTGGCATCCAAAATTCAAAAACCAGACTTCACAGTATCACCCGCCAGGCTATTCTGAAGATTTCCTGAAAATTTCATTAAGATCGATCCAGCCATTTTGGAGTGCATACGGAACATACACACATACATCCATTTTTATATACGAGTATATATCGATGGCTTAATATAAAAAGGCCCTAACTCGAGTTTTTGTTACTTGATAGGAGAAGGAAAAAACTTAGATAAAAAAAGTTTTAATGCAATTTCCAAAAATGTGTTGCTCTTTTTATTAAAAATTGCATTAAAACTTTTATTGTATGTAAAATTTTACGTATTTTATTTAGTTTTTACGTTCTGCTATCAATTGACAAAAAAAACGACTTAGGGCCTTTTTATATTAAGCCATCGATATAGACGAAAAGAAAAGTTTCTCGTTAAAAACCGGAAGCTCGATTTTGGTTTTAGACTCATGATTTGTTGGGAAAAATTTCTTAGAATTTGTCGTAGATTACGATTGTTGAATTTTTTTAGTCCATACAAATTGACCGACTCTAATGATCATATACCCTTAAATTTTGGATCAGAAGATATATGGTCATATATGAAATCATTTACGTTCATATATTGTATTGAAGCACGGACGGACGTATATGACCATGTATGATCATATTCATGCCCATCTATGATTGTGTGTGTTCTTATATATAAATTATTGTTTGTGTTCTTATATATGTATGATTGTGTGTGTTCTTGTATATAATTACTACAAAAGAAGTACAAAATAAACTTTGCTTGCGGTTTCAAAATTATTTAAAAAAGCCAGCAAGAGTCACAATATGTGAAAGAGTTTTTAGTTTGATACGACATAAAATAACAGATTAAAATCCGTTAAACCATTTTGACCGATAGCCAATTCTGAAGTAATGGTTGAAAGAAATACGCGATTAGAGTTTGAATTTTGTTCTACACTTGATTGAACAAATAAACAAACAAAAAAAATAGTGGAATATTTTACAATATTTTAATTAAAATTTTTAATATATTAATTTAAATTGTTTGCACTGACTACCTCAAATAACGAATGATTTTGAATATATGTATACCAGAGAACTGCAAAATCAACTTTTTTCTTGATTTAATCATACACAAAAATTCTTGTTCACTTTTAATAATTCAACAAAATTCACTGTAGAATAAAATCAGCATCATGTTACTGAACGCGTAATTGGAATTAGTGTGAATCATCTGTCGTTTATGTTTTATGCAAATGTAATATATCAGAAAAAGCAACAAATAACGCGTATGAGTTTATTCATAATTAAAACAAAATAGAAACACATTTTATAAGGGGGTTGTTTTGTAGAAAAACATTTTATGTTATATGTATATTAGGGTGGGTCTAAAATCCGCTTTTTTAGAATTTTTATTAGTAATAAAAATATTCTTATTTGTGAAATATAAATGTTTTTTTGGAAAAAAAATTAGGTCGATATCTCAGGCTTGCCTAATCCGGAAAAATTTAAATATTGTCTAATTTTTTTTCATCTATTTTGATTGGAAAATTAGGCAATATTTAACTTTAACCGGATTGGGCGAGCCTGAGATGTCGACCTAAATAAAAAAAAAAAATTTTCACAAAGAACAAATATTTTTGGTATTCCTAATGAAAATGATAAAAAAAACATATTTTAGACCCACCCTAATAAACATATTACGTTTATATGTTTTTTTACAAAACCACCCCCTTTTTATAGATAAAAAACAATTTTGTTTTAATTATGATTACACTCATAAACGTTGTTTGTTGTTTTTTCTGATTTATTCTGCATCAAAATAATTATTGTTGGCTCGAATGAACAGAATAAAACAATGGTTAAACAACGACCGATGATTATAAACCAGTGACAAAGCAATTTGCACATCGTTTGATTGATTTAAAATCATCAACGAATATGTGTGTTGGAGTATATTCAGCGTTTGAACGCAAACACAATTTATTCTTGTGTTGATTGCGTATGAACGTTTTGCAATCAGCAAATGCAGTTCTCTGATGTATACACACATAGAAAAATAACGTGTCAACCAAATTAAAAAGCGAATTTTGGTTGCGACAACCAATACATTTTGTTAGGACAATCAAATTTAAATGTGATTGCTAAATATTTTTGGTGTTGTAACCAAAATTCAATTGTATTACCATATTTCGTGTTGGGAACCAATATTCAGTTGTACTAACCGATTTTAGTAGTAGTAACCGAATTTTAGTTGGAAATTGACAAAATTTATCTCTATGTGTATACTCGATATAACGAATTGTTGGGGAAAAAAGTATGTAAAAAGTCTTGAAACAATATAAAAAATTTAAATAAGAAAAAATTTTGCGAACTATTTGTTGATTCAACTTCTAACTTTTGCGTGTACTACTGCATATTTTTTTTTTTGGCATTTTTAGTAATCTCAGAATTTTGAGAAATGTTTAATGTGCAGTAAAAGTAGTACAAAAATTTGATCTGACGTTATGCCAGGCTTTGACTGTATATAAAGAAAAATATGCTTGTATGAAATAATCACATTCTGAGTCAATTTATCGATGTCCGTTCGTCTGTAACTCTATAATAAATGCGCAGGTCGCAAGTATTAAGATATCTTGATGATATTTGTATCGCTCTAAATTTAAGGGAATTTGGAACATATTTAAACCTAGTACCCATATAAATAAATCCAACTTCCCAGAATTTTTTTTAAATTAACTCCTTTGGCAATTTCGTTCAGATTTAGCTATATATTTTACGCCCTGTTCATAAAAAAGACACAGGACCTTTCCCGAAATTTCAACGGGGTCTCAAAATTTTATCCAAATTATACTTAGTGTTTGGTATAATATAGTCGACAGGTTCTAAATAATTCTTTATAACTGTTTTTATTTATTTATTTAAAAATTGTTTTTTTTTTATTAAAATAAATAAAAAATATATTGAAGTTGAAAAAGTGTTGTCACATAAATAAATTGTTAGAAGTTACAAGAATATTGTAAAACAAACTTGAAACTTATACAGCACTTAGATAATATTCCTTCTGTTTTTTCAGCGTGCAATGTTATATTGGTTTTTAAAAGAATTCATTCTTTTAAGTTTAGCCTGTGAAAATAAACGAAAATGACAACAGCAACAGTGACTGACAAAATATTTAGTACATTGTGACGATTTACTAATTACATAATATGTAATTTGGTCAATTAAATGTATGTGCTAATGAGCCAATGATTACGTATTAAATAATTTTTTTTCGGTTATTAGTTCCTCTGTCAATTCACAGGGTTGTTTACATTGAATTTGTGCTTTTTTTGTTTGTTAGCCGATAGGTGGTGGCTACTTAATGTTATTCGTACACCTCTTTTCAATAAAACGTGATTTGAATATTTTTCCATCATAATCAACATTTTAAAATAATTCGTAGAAATATTTATGAAATTAAATTTTTGCATTATAAAATTGTCATTAGAATGCCAGTGGTGTTGTGATAGTTGGTCGCTTGGATTTTCTAGCCCACGCATAATTTGAATATTGACTATTTGCAAGTATGTACTTTACTTGCACATTCATTTGTCAGCATAACAAATAACTATTTGCAAAATTGTTGAAAAAAATGTTATACAATTTTTGTTATTTTTTTATAAATCATGTCAGCATTAGTTACGATTTTTGCACTTTTGAATTTTTAATTTGATTTTTAGGACATTTTCTGTTTTTAAATTATATTAGGAGATTTGGCAATGGTTACAAATTACAAAAATATGATTATTTTCTGCTATTGTGAATATTTTTTTTTATAAGTAATTGCTAAATTTGGTATCATGGGATATATTTTTAAAGACAGAAAAACCTTCTTAAAATCTTAATTTAAATTTTTATAATTTCCATCAATTGTTAATCAGATTTAGCATGTATCTTTTATAATAAGTATAAAATAGCATATCATAACAATTTATAACACTTTAAGGTAAAAAAACAGTATTAACTTTAATAAAGCTTCCGTTCCGTGTGCCTGTAATCTTATAAAACGTTAAGAAAAAGAAGTGCATAAGGAGGGTGATCAACAAAAAAAGAAAACATCTGTTAAAAACACTTGCGTTCCAGTAGTGGTGGCAATAATGCTCCACAACAATTTATATCTATAAGAAGAAAAATCACAAGGAAAATCATAAGAAAAAAACTCTAGGATTTCCGATTAACTTTTTCGATGAACTTAGAAGTTCTTTGTACATTTTCTTTTTACGTAGTGTTTTTTTACAGTCATGTACAACAAGAGGCTCATGTGTCTTAAAAAAATATTTAGGTTAAACTAAAAAGCAACAATATTTTGCAAAAAATAAATAAATTGAAAAAATAAAAATAATACAAACTGTTGAAGATATTTGAGTACATTATTTTTCTTAAATATATGTGACTTTCTCCGAAAAATGGGACCCAGTGTGTGAAAATGAAGTTTTGAGAAAAACGCATTTAAAGTTTTATAACGCATTATCACTGTGAACACACCTTCAGTTGGAAGATGCGATTTGGTATGGTTAGTTATGATTGGGTGCCGACTTTGGTGACGTCATGCCTATCTGGTGACGTATTTTTTTCGCTTTTGGTGTGACAATACCTTTGCTATTGTTGCAGCTCTGTTCGTTCTCAGTTATCTGTTCGCTGTCAGCAAAGGGTTGATGTGCGTATACTAATACGAAAAACATTAAAAAAATAAATATAAGAAAGGAAAAAAATAAAGTGTCGTTTCAGTCAAAAGTTGTTTCGCAATTTTGGTTGTTCTGTAATTTTGTTACTAAGCTGATGTTGATTTAAAGTAATTTTTATAAAAATGGATATTTCTGGCAGTTTTAATTATGATTTAAAAAGACTAGACTAGGTTTATGGCGATGATGAGATCGATATGATGTTATCTGAAAGTGTCGGTGCTAATACTTCGATACAATTTAAAACCACAAAATCAAAAAAAGTAAAACTTTAATGTTTTTCTCATGTTTATCGATTTTCCTAAGTTCGGTTTGTACGTTTTTATAGGTTAAACAAATTTTTATCAGAAATCTAACTCATTTCATCTTATTCTACACCGTTTTAGGTACCAGAATCCACTCTTAAGTCCAAACCCGTTTTTTGACACACTAGGTCCCTACATATAGTAGTTGAAAAACATGGTTGGAGCAATGATATTCGAAGAGTATCATATATATTTTTGGGATTATGATTCTGTCAACCATAGTCGTACTAAAATGTAAGAATATTAAGAATATTTCTTTAAAAAATGTTTTTCCCTTTATTCTATGGACTTTTTTAAAAAAAAATATTTCAAAAAAATTTTAAATTCTGAGGACTTTATTTTAAAAAAAACATAGATTCAATGGACTTTTTGTAATAGAAAAATTCTCTGATTCTAAGGACTTTTTAAAATTTGTTTAGATAATCCTTAGAGTCTGAGAATTTTTTCCTTAGAAAAAGTCCTTGGGAACTAAGAATATTTCTACTAGAAAAAAATCTTGGAATCGAAGTATTTTTTCAAGATGAAGAGTCCTCAAAATCTAAAGTTTATTTTAGAATCAAAGTTTCTTTAAATAAATGCATTTTTATCTAAGAAACAGTTTGCAGATTCTTAATTATGGAAAAGTCCATGGAATCTAAAACTATTTCTATTTCAGAAAAATTTTTAAAAATATAGTATTTTTTATAAGAAACTTTTTCATACAAAACAACTTTTGGGTTTTGCAGAATTTTTCTTATAAAAATTATGTTATATCGTATAAGACATTTTCGAAAATTATATTCCCCCGCAATCATGAAATAATAAATTATTTACTATGATAATGGTGGTAGCGACCACAGTAATGCTTAGAACCTTTTTTTAAACCAACTATATCCGAATGCAGCAAGCAAAATATAGTAGTAATGATCATGTTGCAGCCAGGTTTTTTCTCTGTGTGTATGGTGAAAAAGCTCATATCCCAGGGAACACATATTTTAAAATTCAGATTTTGACCCAAATGTTTGGGTTGCCTATTTATCCCTATTTTAACCATGCTCTCATTAAATAATCTAAAAAGTACTTTGTCAGTAAATTATTCCATACCCTTAAACAAAATTTTAAAATTGTAGCTCCCGCGATTAGGTGGTGGCACTTTTTTCTTTTTTGGCCCAATTTTTTCTACATTTTTATTAAAAAATCTATAAAGTCTCTTCTTAGTGACTTAACGTATATGTACATATTTTAGGATTCTAAAAGAAGCAGTTTTTTGAATGCATACACCAGATTAATAAACATGTTGTTGAGTTGCTACCTCCAGTAGTTTAGGCTGGACGTCGGTACAGTTTTCTTTTCCACCCAATTTATACCGCGTTCTTCTTGGAAAGTATATCCTTAGGACATTAGAACACATATATTTTTTGGCCAGGCCTTTATGGATGAGCCTTTCAACATATTTATTCCCATTTCAACCCCGATCCTAATAAAAAATTAATAAGATTAACGGTGGCTAAGCCGATAATTCAGCGAACATATATTTTAAATTTCAGGTTTATATAAAAATCGGTTTTAGCAAACCGTTTAGGTTAAGACTTTCCCATTTGCAACATATCTGGTGAAAACTCCAAAAAGTATCTTATTGGTGAATTAGCCCGTATCAAAAGAAACAGGTGTATGAAATTTCGGGGTTACTTTTCCCGTAAACGGCCTACCAAAAGAAATACATGTTTTACAGTATAGGTTACTGGCCCATACCCCAGGGAATACATATTTTACATTTATTAGTAAATTAGCCCATTTTAGGTTTCTAGGCAAATCTGTTTTTGCTGGCTATTAAGGGAGAATTTTCCCCTTTAAACATCCATTTTCACCATATGCATGGCAAAAATTTCAAAGTGTAGCATATCCATAAGTTAACCCGTACTCGGAGAAACTTATATTTAAAATTTTAAGTCTCCAGCCTAATCGGATGTTTACCGCCCTAATGTAGGATAATAAAGAATAATTATGAGGCCAATCTGTCTTGGTTTTTGAGCCATATTTAGGAAGGTCCTTTAAGCTAAGAACTCCGAGCAGTCATGTCTTTTGAGCCCCCTAAGGAAATGAAGTGGTCAAAATTGGGTTAAAAAATCGTCAGTTTTTGAAAATTATTTCTTTTGCGTTGAAAACGACTTTAAGCCTGATACCTGGTATCTTTTTTAGCTGCCTGTGATAAAAAGATCTGATCTGATCATAGTTGCTTCAATCTATTTAGATATGATTGAATATACACCATTTTAAAGTGAAATTAAGAAAATTCTAAATGAAATTGATATTTTCCATTTTAAATTGAGAATTTCCAAATAAAATTAAGATTTTCCATTTGAAATTGAGAAAATTCTAAATGTAATTGAAATTTTCTATTTTAAATTAAGAAAATTCAAAATTAAATTGAGATTTTTCATTTGATTTTTAAAAAATTCAAAATCAAATTCGCAAATTTTATAACTATATTATTTAAACAATTTTTCCCGAATACCTTAATTAGTAATTTTTCGAACACCTTAGCAATTCTGAACTAAAACATTGAAATTATGTATATTAAACTTCTTTATTTGTCAAATAAATTATTTGTTTTAAACTTGTTGATATATTCCTTAAAAAAAAAGTAATCAAATTGATAGAATTTCTTTCACTTGTATCCCCAAGGTGGCCGAAAAAAAAGGCAGGTTGTTCTTGAGTTAATTTTCTATATATGCCATACATACATTTGGCAGAGTAAAGCTGGGAATACTTTCCTCGTTAGCTTATAAAAAGGCGAAAAAGAAATGATTTATCTTCAGGTTTTACCTTTATACTCGGACATCAAAAATCAAACGTAACACATCGGCAGAAATTTCCAAACGATGACGCATATGTGACGCCACAAACCTTCAGATGATAGCTGTCAAAATTTAGTGACAATTCGTACATTAGTTAACAAGTTACAGCTATTCTGTGATTTTAAAAATAATGGTTTCAAAGTAATTTCGTGTCTTGATTTATCACTGCTGTTTAATGGCGAAAAAACACCGCTAAAGCCAAAGCTTGGCTTGGTAAGTGTCATTCGTACTCTGCGCCACCGAGACAAATGCTAGAAAAGCAGTTTGAAGACTTTAAACATGATCCTACAAACACCGATGACGCTGAACGATCTGGTTGCCCAAAAGAAGTGGTGATACTGGAAAATATCAAAAAAGTTCACAAAATAGATTTGGCAAACTGAAAGTGAAGTTTCAGAAGATAGCTCATAAATATTTGGCCATGGCAAAGCTGTTTCCGAAATAGGCGTTGCGTTGGCTCTTCACCAAGACAATGCGTCGTGTCACAAGTCATTGGCTACCATGGCCAGATTACATGAATTATTTATTTATTTAAGTCTATGGATACAATATTATCCTTACAGACTAGCATTTTAAAACTATTACAATAATTAAAGTAAATTATTTAAGACAGATTTAAAATTCAAAGAAGGAAGGATTGATTACAATAATTATGAAGTAATCTCATAGATTTGGTAAGAGGTTCCGTTTTAATTGCTTTCGCACCCACCGTTTTCGCCAGATTTGGCTCCCAGCGATTTTATCTATTGTTTGATCTCAAAAAATGCTCGTTTGAAAGAGATTTGGTTCGAATGTAGAGGTGAGCGCCGAAACACAGGCATATTTTGAGTTCAAAAATAAATCATTCTAAAAAAAGGTATAAAAATGTTAGAAAGGCGTTGAAGTGATTGTATCGCACCCTTGAAGGAGACTATGTTGATGAATAAAGTCGAATTTTGAGAGTTTTTAGCCGAAATGTTTAAAAAAGTTTAACCTTGGATATTTTTTTCTATATTTAAATTCTAAAACAAATGTTCGTAAAAGGGCTGGGTCTATATCTTTTTAAATTCTTTTTCCCATTAGATGCTTCAGAAAATTAAAGTTTTTGAAATATTTTAGCAAAAGTCTACATTACCGGCTTAAATATAAAATGTCCAGTTAAAATTTAACAAACAGTTAATCTAAAATTTTATATGGAAAACGAGACGTTTAGCCATTAACACAATCTGTAGTTAGCTACTAGCTGGGACTTTAACTAACAGTTTTGTTGTTGTTTACCATAAAAAATTGAATTTAATCATTGGTTAAATTTTAATGGCAAAATCAACTTTTTTCTTGATTTAATCATACACAAAAATTCTTGTTCACTTTTAATAATTCAACAAAATTCACTGTAGAATAAAATCAGCATCATGTTACTGAACGCGTAATTGGAATCAGTGTGAATCATCTGTCGTTTATGTTTTATGCAAATGTAATCACTTAACAGTGTTCAGTAACATGATGCTGATTTTATTCTACAGTGAATTTTGTTGAATTATTAAAAGTGAACAAGAATTTTTGTGTATGATTAAATCAAGAAAAAAGTTGATTTTGCAGTTCTCTGGTGCTGACTATTTGTGACATTGAAACCATTATAAAATGTTTTCAACATTTTCTACTCTACCTACGTACGTATGAGCAATATTAAATTATGTTGAGTGTTAATCATACGCAACGGAGAACTTTTATTATTGCCAAAGAACTGCTTAAAAGCTAATTCAGTTAATTTACTTGAAATAACCGCATCTTGCTAAATTTCAGTTATTTTTTAATTAAGTTTGGCCCTCATCATCAATAAACATTGTTTACTACAGTTTATTACAACATACAACGAGGTGCATTACAAAATTATGGATAATAAAGTTGATAATGATTATGATGGTCATGCATTTTATACCGATGCAATGCATTCGGCTATGGAATGGAAAATATATAAAATGAACGAGACAAAAAAAAAAAGCAGATTATAAAAGCGAAAAATATTACATTGCATATAGTCGTAGATAAATGTGTGAAGGTGATCATGGCATAAATTGAAGTTCGATTAAGAAGCGGTGGCAGCAGCAGCATCAGCATCAGAATATTTTGTAGCACAAGAAAACCAACACTAAAATGATGGACTGGAAGGTCTTTTTATACATTAAATATACGAGTGCAATATGCGGAAGCTAAAAAAAAATGTTTTATATTTTAATGCCACTGCATCAGTAGTTGGGTTTGAAGCAGACAGCTTGTAAAAGTGCAAAAGTTACTGATGAGTTTTTTTTTTTTTTTGTTTTTCATCATAATCATCATCACGGTAACACCAAATTCCGCATAACCATAAGTTAATCAACCAGATATATATTGTACAGGTATAAAATTGAACAAAGTAAAGTGTAGTTTTATGATCATATTTTTAATACACACAAAAAAAAAACTTCCAACTTACATCTATATATTTTAACTCATAATGCGATAATTATGCACTGCATTATGCGTGGCAATTTTATATATAAGAAAAGGGGGCCATATGAATTTGTTTTTTTTTTTGTGTTTTATGCTACGGGAAAATTTTATACACCATTTGTGATTTTAGCATATAAAATGTGTTTCATATATATTAACATTTTCAAGAATTTAATGCCAAGCGCTCCATATTTTTCCTTTTTATTTGGAAATTACCGATGAAATCTGGATGTGATTGACCAAAGAAAAGTCGGCACAGAGATCGATTAAAAATTTGATTAATTTTAGCAAAAATATCATTGAATATATTTAATACGACCCACAGTGAATGGAGAATCACACAAGACGAATAAAATAGCTGAATAATCAATTAAAGGTGATATGAAAAAAGAAGAGATCACATAGAAATCTGAGATTAGAACTAAAAGTTTCAAATTGGTGGATCCAAAATTGTGACTGTGCATTTTGTTTTTTTTTTTTTTTGGTCTAAAAATATATTTTTAATTGACTTTGGATCACTAATTACGAATATGAACCCGAACTTAAAATTCAAAATGCCAGATTTAATATGGCGGTAAATATTTACAATTTTATGCAAAATATTCAACATCATATTTAATTTGGCATTTTGAGTTTTTTATTTCAGATTTATGATCATTGGCCCAAAATAATTTACAAATATGGCTTTTAGATCCAAACTATACATTTTTTAACATCTATTTTTAGTCTTTTTATTTATTAGGCGGTCCCCAAATTATCCGACCTTTCGTATAGATGGCGTTAGTTTGAAAATAAAATCACTTATAAAATATATGTTTTATCATAAAACTTTTATGTGTATGTATGAAAATGTATTTTTAGTCTAGTTCTAATTAATAAAAAAATTTATTTCCAAATGAAAAAATTTTATTATATTTATTTAGTTATCATGGAGAATACAAATTAAAAGTTGTGAAACACAAGCTGAATGGAATGCATTTTCTTATCCGAATGCATTTTCTTATTCGCTCCGAAAGTACTAATCGTTACATTTGGACATATTTAAAAAAAATTTAAATACATGTCTTTAATATTAGCTAATTGGATATGTAAAAAGCACAAAAATAGTAAGTAAATTTCATTTAAACTCAATAAAAAGAATAGTAAACTGTATGTTAGCATAAATAGCTTTTTCCTTTGATTTGTGAGTTAAATAGAGATATTCACAATTAGCATTTTTAAGGCCACGAAGAATATTGATGAAGGTCGTAGCGGACCATAAAATGCATTCCATTCAGCTTGTATTTGTTAAGTCGGCTAATTTTGGGATTACCCTTACATAATTGGAGACCTCCAAACCTTCCTATGTGATGATTTCATTTTTCATGCAACCCTTAATCCATCCTAAAGCAACTTTTCTAAGGGCTTGATTGACTGTGGGTCATGTAAATACAAAAACGTAATTTATATTTAATTATCTTTCCGAAAAGTTATAAAAATTATTAATCAGTTGGAAAACATTCATGTTAATAAAAACTCCCCAAGTCTTCAACAAGTCAAATTGCACTTCATTATGAAACTTAAAAACAAATTATATTTTTCTGTGATATTTTCTAATACTTCATTACATTTTTATTATCTAGACCCAAAAATATTCATATTAATTTTTTTTTCGGTCTTAGGTTACCCCAAACCTTTTATAGGTATTGTAGTTTTTTTTTTAGCATTTTCATAACTCCAAACAAAAATTAATTATTTGTGGAATGTGCTTCGATGGTATTTATATTAAGTACATCCTAGGCAATAAAGGCGGTAAGTTTTATGTGTACGAGTATCCCTCTTTAAATTTTGCAATGACAACTGTTTAATTTCAGGGATTTTGAGAATACAAATTGAGTGAGTCTGAAATTGAGAAATGGCTAACGAAATTCAGAAAAAATCTTGACGTTTAGTTATGGTTTACATTCAACATCGGCCCTTAAAATTTAACCACCTTAAAATTTAACTAAATTTCCTTCGAATAAACCAAAATTAGTTGCATGTGGTTAATTTAATTGGAATACATTGAAAAGATAAAAAGAAACTAATACAATAATTTTGGAACCCTTTTAAGACACCTGTTTGCCAAAAAACCGATTAAGGTTGATCTTACACTGATAAAAATCCATGCATACAAATAGGAAAATGTGACAAAAATAACAAAAAACTTTCGTTAAATAAACGAAAATTGATATATTTTATGAAATTTTTTGTTATTTTGGTGTTAACTTCGTATTGTTATGAATATAGATTTTTTTATATCACATATCTAAATGTTATCTTTAAAATAAAACACCGATATTAACCTTTATTTAACCTTTATTGGTATTATGTGGACGTTTTATATCAAACAGTGTTATTGGGTCATTTTTACGTTAAGTACATATAAGCGTTGATTTCGATTTTTTTGGGAAGTCTTTATTACATATATTTATCGAAAATTGCCAATAGTTGCCAACGTTGTGTAACACGAATATCAACATTTTTTGTCTCGAGATTTTTAATCAAAAAAATTTATTTACAGATATATCAACTTCCTCCAAAAAAATATACAATAACCAGGAAAACCGCAAATATGCTCTGAAAAAATGTTTTATGCGCATAAAATATGCACTAAAAATATAGATATATGCCCTTAAAATTTTAAAAATATGCTCTAAAAATAAAAAAATTTTATATATATTTTTAAACAAAAAAAAAATATTTTTTATTAAAAAATCAACACAATTTAATTTGATATACACAACAAATTAAAAAATAAGATAAACATAACAACTAAAACGAATAAAGAAAGGAATGCAAAACAATAGGAACTTAAGTTTTTAAAAGGTATTACGAAAAACTGTAAATTTTTCCATATTTCAGTCAATTCTACATTTAGAAAAAATAAAAAATTAAAAAATATCACTACCGGACTCTTTCGTGTCTGATTTTTTTTTTTTATAAATCTTTTTTTTTAAGGTTTCTTCTTTTTGATTTTTTCAATTTTAAATATCATCTTTATTTCGTTTCATTATATATATATATATATATATTTACAAAGTTTGAGATTTTATTCTAAATATTTCAACAATTTATTTATTTATTTTTAAAGTTTAATTAGCGTTAATTTGATTATTTTAAAGAACAAATAGGGAAAACCTTTCTCTGATTCTTAAAAGATTTTCAAATATCAATAGAAAAGCAGAATGTATAAAAGTAGTTAACTATGTAAACAATTGAAGCAGAGCCACAAATAACGTTGTAAGCGACAAAATTAAAATTGTTGAGAAATAGAAAAAAAATGTTTTTGAACTTGTAGGTGTATTCCACTGACTCCTTTAGGTTGCATTTTGATAACGAAATCCTACATATTTTTGACTAATTTAATTTTTAAATCATAAAAGAGAGTTATTCTAACGGTTATCTGGAAAAAACAGGTTTTGTAAAAACTGTCACTTTAAACGTTATTCGCGCCTCTGCTTCAAACGTAACCTCTTCTTTTTGATTAAAACAATAAGTAGAATAAAAGAACAGAAAAATGTTTGAAAAATGACACCATACCAGCTTTTAAATTTTAAAACCGTTTTTTTTAATAACAAAATACGATTTTCAATAAAGGTTGTTGTTGCAATAAACTACAAAATTTTGATTAAAATTTTGAAATAAAATACGTTGCCTGTTACACCTAAGGATATTTTTGTACATTGAAAAAGTTCTTTCAACATCAACTGATGTAATGGGGGCAAATTTAAAAGCTAGTGCTTCTTTGACATTATATGCCAAAACTGATTTCATTGAAGATCCAGTCAGCTGTTTGCTAATTCGTTTTAATACTTGCAAACCATCATTTTTTGTTATAATCTGTTAAAGTTTGTTCTTGATTCGTATAGCATTCTGGTGCTTTTGAATGTTTCTGTTACTTACCCATATTGCTCAACAAGTGGGGGTTTGAGAGGGGGAGGCTAAAAAATATAAGTCTATCGTATATTAAAATGAAAAAAATTATGTATGAAAGATGTCAAAATATGCCTTAAAAGACACAAATATGCTGTAAAAAAAAGTATATATATGCCTAAAATATGATTTTACCTCAAAATATGCTCTTAATTCTGAAATATGCAAAAATATGCTCTTAAGGATAAAATATGCTAAAATATGCTCTAACAAATCGATGCCAGAATTCTTAAATTGTTCTGAATCGGATAAATAGTTTATTCATGTTATTTTATCCATATTAAATGTTAATGTTTATTTTACTACTCACGAACAAAAAATGAACACAAAAGTACTTTCTCGATTTTTCGAACTAAATGGGAGTAAATTATTTCCTAAATTTTTTTTTTTTGAACTAAACTTAATTTTATTACTTTTTAGTATGCAAATTTCTTAAAACTAAGATGTTTTTTCTAAAAATTAATAAATTTTTATTTAATTGATTTGTTTTTTTTTTTCTAAAATCAAGAAATATTACTTAGGAAATATATGAACTATTTCTGAGTATATAAACTATTTCGTTTTTCTTCAAACTTAGGAATTTTTATTCTTTTTAAGAAAATTTTTCTAAGTTTTAATAAAATTTTACTTAAATTGGGGACAATTTATAAACTATTTTGAAGGAATTTTTTTTATTACATTTTAGTTCATGTCTTTTTTTTTTTTAGTGTACTATTACTGAGAATAAAAAAAGCTGCAGATTTAATAATATATAAATATTTTTCTGACAATCTGCTCAAGATTTTCCAATTTTTGAGCTTTATTTGCCAACACAAAGTTTGCACCCTAAAGAACAATTTTTTTGACTTATAATATGACTAATCAAGTTTTCTATCTAAGGCAACCTCTGGTATTAGAGCCCTACGGGAAATGAAGAGTCGATTGATCCAAGGTGATAAATCTGTGATAGATAAATGAGGGACATGTCACAGAACTGGTATAAAATATAATTCAGTGTCTGAAAAAGTGGTAATTGCTGTAAAATATTGAAATGGTGAACATTGACTGATTCTTTCTGAATATATCATGTCACTAAAGAGAAATGATCGTAACACCAATGTGGACTAAAGAAATTAGGACTGTTTTAGTTGAAATAATGATAGAACACGGAACTGGTTTTTGCTGTGTATAAAAATAATGTCAATCGGTGGCGAAAACCTCAATCCTGCGACTGTTGCAAAGTTGACATAATACTGAACTGATTTAAACAGAACCGACTTTGTGACTGCAGAAATGAAGACATAATACTAATGTCGTTCAAAAAGATGTGAATACGCAACTGTTTAGATAGTGGCATATAACTGCATTAATTCAAATGAATCCAATGTGCATGATAAAGAGTCACTGACAGGACAATAAAGCTGCCCGCGACTGACTAATAGGTATCACAACACTTAAGGGTTTATTAAGAAACACTTAGGGGGGATATTATCCCTAAAAATCCAAAAATTTGTTATTGAAAATTTTGTTCGACGACTTTTTTCTCTTAAAATTTTATTACAAAATTCATCAAATTAAAATATATAACATTTTTTGTTTACTTAACTCTATTAAACACAGCAAACTGCCAATCTGTTTAAAAATTTCTTAAGTAATATTTAAGTCAAAAATCCTAATAAGTTGTTACTATAGTACTGGCCCTTAGACTTTATTTGTTTAAATTATATTAATCCATTTTCAGAATTATTTGAACAAATACTTTTCACATGTCTGTGATTAATTTACAAGCATTTTTATGTAATAATTTGGTATTGAATAAAGTGGGATATGATTTATATTAACATAATTTTATTTCGATAGAATAATTTGTTTTGTCATTTAATTCGTGAAATATATATCAAATACACCAATTTTTGTTGGAATGATTTGTTAAAAATGATTCATCGATTAATATTAATTCAAAACATGTAACGATCACAAAATTGCATAAGAGTCAAAAATTGGCGAATTTTAAAACTGAAAGACGCTGAAACACTTCACCCTAGCTCAGCTCATTTTAAAAGAAATTGGAATTCAGCTTGTCTATGCAATAGTTGCGTGTGTGTAAAATTTTATATAAATCCGATGAACCACCGAATAATTTTCACTTTGTAGTTAGCGCGGTTTTGATACTATTCTAACCAATATGTTAAAGATTAACATATCTATATAGGCCCGTAAAATTATAGCGATTTTTTTAAATATTAGATTTTTCAAATATTCAAATAGCAATTTTTAAAGGGGCATCTAAATTTTTTTGTATTTTATTAAAATGTGTGTTGCGGAAGGTTAAACTAACATTTTCTGACGAGAATCCTCAATACGCCTCGAATGCGCTTATGGAATGATATTCCAGTTAAATTTATTTCATTTTAAAAAAGTCAATTACAAAACTAGTTCTTTACACTCACAATATTATTTCGTTAAAAACAACTTAAAATACATATTAAATTAATCGAAAATACAATCAAAAAAAGGACTACTGAGTTTCCATTATATTCAACCCATTTTGTTGTTTATTCTTAATCATTGTTTAATAATCGACAAAAATAAAAACAATAGAAAGTCGTTTAAAATAACCACCAAATTTTTTACTGACAAAAAGTTAGAAAAAACTACTTTTGTGGTTTGTTTTTCAAATTGAAAGTTTTTTTTATTTGTATGTAATTACAATACAGAATACAACACATGCAGATGTATATATTTTTATTAGCTTTGTGTGTATGTATATTTGAATAATTTCTTGTAATTTTTATTTAAATAATTTTGTATTATATTAGAGATTGGAATGATACGAAAAAATACGGGTCTGTTAGTTTTGTCTCTTCTAGTACAATAATTAAGCTCAGAGTTACTACATGGCTGAGTTTGACGGTTGAACGGTATTCGGTAATATGAAGCAATACAAAATATTTTTGTTAATGGAAAAATTTAATGTGTTGCAAACTCAAGGAAAAAGCCAAAGCTGTTAATCCCATTAGATAACACATACTAAAATTTGTACTTAAAAAAAATTTGACCAAAGTGAATTTGAATATCAAATTCTGAACATTTACCGATTATTTTTTAACTTTTTCGTCGAACACTAATCAATATTAAGACAGATTGATTTTAATTAGAAATTGTACCTAGAAACTGTGTAAAATTATGTTATTTGTAACTACTCTTCCAATACACATACAGAAGCTATAAATAAATAAAATATGTGTATATAAACATCTATAAGAATGACTATTTTCCGTCCAAGTGTCCAAAGCTTGAGCAGACTAAAAAAGAAATGTGAATATGAAAATCTTAGTAATCCAAGCAAAAAATATTATATGTAATAAAGGTGATACCTATGATGAACCTCACACTTTTGTTTCTAGCTAATGGAGTAACACCTGCGCGCTTCAAACCACAGATATTCAGTTTATATATGAATATCCCAGCAAAATCTTTGCAAAAGATTGTACCTATTTTATGCATTACCTGGTTAAGTTTACCCTTTACCCTTTGCCTTACTTTTAAAGCTAAAGTAATAATTAACAAATATTGTAATGTATTACTATTTAGTTGAAAGTTATGAAATAACGTAATACCGATATTGATATACATATATCTCTACTTAATTAAAGGCTTTAAAATAATGTTTTGCTAATATTTCATTACGTAATTAAGAAGGATTAAAAAATTAGCTTTTGGTATTGTATTATTGAACTACTTACAATTTATAGTCTAAACTTTTTGCTCAGATTTTATAATTTAAATATTATTGTATTATGTTTAAACAGTGTAGTGTTGTCCGATTTTTAAAAATATTTGATTGAAGTTATTATTTGTTCCTACATGACTTATTTTACTAAGTACAAGTATTTTGTTATTTTAGCTCTTATTGTCAACCAGTGATTAAAATATTAAAACTAACTACTCATTTCAGTACTTTCTTACTGAGGACTTATGTAAGTCTATACTTGTAAGCTTTGGGTTATCATTTGCCTCCAATGACACCCCCAATGTCTTATATGTATGACCATAGTGTAAGTACTAACAAATTTTGCTGGGATATTTTGATTACGCATTAATGCGTAATACTCGTTCATGCCTTGGAAACTTTTTTGTTAAAGCATACATTCATTCATCTTAATCGTGACTTATGTATTATTGACGTAGGGGAACATTTTTGTGGCCAATGTTATTTTGGTGTTGTTGTAATAATCATGTCCATGGACTTACAGCTGGGAGTTGTTGTTGTTGTTGTAGTTGTTTTTTTTTCAATCATAGTAATAAATAAAGTGCTGTAAAATCAATAATTATGTGATAGAGAACATTATATTCGCACAACAGCATGCAACTGTTGTTGCAGCAACAAGTGGCATAAAGACTACTGAATAATGATGTTAATAATAATAATGATGTTTATGCGCTTTAATCAAGAGATGAGCTGCTGTTAAATTAGTTTGTTAATAAATTTTTATAATTTAGTAAAAAGAAAAAAAAAATAAATAAAGTACTCGTACTCGTACAAGGTAAAAAACAATATTTTTTTTTATGATGTCATAAGGGTTATATTTGTCAGATGTTTCATGTTTATAAGACGCCAAAAGTATCTGGGTTCACACTATACTATAGTAAAAATCTGCTGTAGCTAATTTTTAAATTCCTTTGTTTGCCAGTGGTACTTTTTTTACTCCACTTTTTTAAAGGAATTTTGCACAATCAATTATTTTATAAATTTCATATTATTTATTAGGAATAACATGGTATTTTTAAACTTTTTGGATCATATAGTATTTGTGAAATCACAAATATATAAAATGTTTACAAATGATATTAAAAAATAAGATTTTTTTTTTGCAATTAATATACATATAATTATGCATTAATAAACAAATAATGCATTAAATATGAAAAGATCACAAAAATACAAAAGTTTAACATATTTCTTTTTTACTTATAAGAGAGAGAGTAATCCATTTCTTAATTCTTAGATTTTGAGGACATTTGAATATGTGAAAAAAAAAAAAATTTATGATAGTTTTCTCTCGTTATTTCGGCCACCTCGGAAGCGGTCAAAAACGGCGTTTTTTGTAGCTTAAACTGAAGAAACCGGTGCCGTGTAATAAAGCCATAGGCAATAAAGCCATAGGCAATAAAGCCATATGACCTTATTTCACACACCATTGAGAAATAATGCCATATGGCTTTATTTCCATGGGAGAAGTGAAATAAAGCCATTATGGCATTATTGCACCTTTGATAATTTTTTGTGAAATATTGTTGTAGTGTATTCTTTTAATTACAAAAAAAAAAAAATACAATGCAATAAGTTTAGTTAACAAATGAAAATATGAATCGGTTTTCTACAAAATAAATAATATATGAATATGCGTGCCATCCTGGATAATTGCACAACGAATTCGGTACAACGCTTGGGAAAAAAAACCTGCTTATATAAATAAACGGTTATCCATGCATAACCAGTCGCCAGAAAACAAAAATGGTTCAATATGTTGAAGAGCAGCAATCAAAATGCAATAAGGCGCGTAATTGCCGCGCCGGCCGAAAAGACGCCGCACAATACATATATATGTAACTTTTACAATTAATTGCATTTTACATTGGTACGGCATTATTTCCACTTCAATTGACAAACGCATATGACTTTATTTCACTCCTTTTTGGAATTATTATTATTTCCCAATGCGGTGTGAAATAAGGTCATATGGCTTTATTGCCTATGGCTTTATTAAACGGCACCGAAGAAACCATATGAAAGTGTGGTATTGAAGAAAATTAATTTTGACGGCTTTTTACTGGTACATTTATTTTGGCACTTTTTTATTTTTTAATTTTGCTGTGTATAAATTTATAAAAATGTTTGGTTTATTATATGGAGAAGTATACTGTTAAGGCTACGAAATTCATATATTTTATTCCTTATTACAATTTAGTGGACATGTAACTATGCTTTTTTGTAATATTCGTGCTAATGTAGATATTTACAAGTATTTTGCTTATTTATTTTAACAACTTTTTGCTATGCTAAATCTAAGATCTCAGTAAAAATTGTGTAACTATTTCAACAATATCTTACAACTAAAAACCCGAGTAAAAAGGTTTAGATATAATCATATGTGGGCTTAACTAATAAAATAATATCGTATATAAATACATATGTCAGTATGTATTACCATATATAATTACATATAACATGAATTTTTTTTAAATTACCCTATATTTTCTCATATATAAACACATCTAGTTATATATAGATCTTTTTAAAATAAGATATAATTTATATGAAAAGATATTATAATATATAAAACTATATATTATTATACATTGCTTACACATTATACAGAACCATATGTACATTATACAGAACCATATGTACTTATATATACCCAGCAAAAATGAAGCTGCCAAAGAAGCAATAAAAGCATCACTACTATGGCAAAGGCATCACTTCTTTTCTGATGGTTTCATCGATGAATTTAACATTAGCGTGTCATTAGCGTGAAAGTATTCAAATGTAGCTACTAGCATTACTCATACTTTCCTCTAAGGAAGCAATGATAATACAAAGATTAGGTATTCTGATACATGAGTGGAAAATACTTTGTAGTATTTAAGCTTTGATGAAAATTTAATTCATAAGAATGCAGAAAAATAAGTTTAAAGAAGCGAAATTTATGCATTGATATACAAATACTCTTTATTAAAACAAATAAATAATTCTGCATTAGTGAAAAAGCATTCTTGAAACATTTTTCAAAAATTTTATTGAATTCTTAGACAAATTCTAAAATATTTTTGGATAATTTAAAAACTGGTTGTATAATTTGAAAACATTTTTAGACAATTTTAAAATATTTTTTTGAACATTTAAATAATTTTTGCACAATTTTTAAACATTTTTGGGCAATTTGAATTAATTTTTACACAATTTTAAAATTGTTTTGATAAATTCTGAATTTAACTGTAGTGTTAAATAATAATCATAATGCAAAAATGCAAAGATTGCGTCCTCAAAAATATTTAAGGCTGAAAAACTGCAAATGACAGGCCAGCTAGTTTCAAGTAAAGGTTAAAAAAATCTGTTTTTCTTGATATTTCAAAACTTTTATTAAAATTGCAAAACTGCATAAATTCTAACCCTCATGAAATTTTAAACTAAAATATAAAAAATGATTTAATAAAAAAATTTCAATAGAACTTTTTTTTCAATTTGAATAAATGCTTTAGATTCAAAATAAATATACGATATTAGAGTATTAAAAAAACCGGCCTTTTGAAAAAACCGGTTTCGGTTTTCTTCGAAAAATAGAATTTAAAAAAAACCGGTGTCAGTTTCGATTTCGGTTTTTCAGAAAAAACCGGTCAACCGGTTTTTTGTTTTTTTAATTTGAATAAAAAGCTTATATAATTTGTTAATTATGTAAAAAAAACAGAAATTTAATATATAAAGTAATAAAAATAAAAAAATCGGTTTCGGTTTCGGTTTTTGCAGAAAAAACCGGTCAACCGGTTTTTTCGTTTTTTTTTTAATTTGAATAAAAAGCTTATATAATTTGTTAATTATGTAAAAAAAACAGAAATTTAATATATAAAGTAATAAAAATAAAAAAATACATTCTTTAAAAAAAAAAAAATATTTTTTTTATTGTATTTAATTTCAACATTTCATTAATTGGTTTTAATATTTTTTAATATAATAACTTAAAAATTAATATTATAAAACTATATTCATATCAAATGAATAGAGATCATTAAGTTTGCAATTTGGATAAAATTAGGTACGTTAGTAATTTGAACGTTTAAATAAGTTTTTTTAATATTACATTTTAAATATGTAAAAAGAAAACTTCTAAAATAATATAGAAATAATATGCAATTTAAATGTTTCGTTTTAAGACGATTTTTTGTTTGCTTTTGATAAAGCTAGAAGTGGAAAATACTCTTTCACTAATAGTAGATGTTGGACAAATAGTCAAGAAACAATTATATAAATTTTCCAACATTTCAGTTATTTTGTCGCATTTATCAAGATATATGAAATCATCATATAATGATGAACGATTTTGTACAGTCTCTTTTTTAGGATTTTGAATACTGTGTGTTGTGATATTTAGATCAGAAATTAAACTATTTGTATTAGGAATATTCAAAATTAAGTCTTCATCGGAATCTATCAGACTTACAACTAAATCTTCATAACCAAACAAACGATTATAAGTCTTCGGAAAAAATAAAAGAGACCAAGTAACCCAGTGGTGATGTAAGTAAAAAAACCGGTTAACCAAACAAAAAAGACCGGTTTTCGGTTTTCTTCGAATTTACAAAATATTCGAAACCGATCGGTTTTTAAAAATAAAGAAACCGGTTGACCGGTTTTCGGTTTCGGTTTTTGAATACTCTATACGATATACTATAACTTATGCTTTAGAAGTAATGAAAAGTGATTCTTTAAGATATGCATCGGGTTTATATCCAGATCACTGCATTTGAAATATGAACTCATCAATTCTTTGGAAGTGCCTTAGAATAACACCAAAAAATTATAAAAGAATGTCAACTGAAGTTTAGGAAGCAATGAAAGTAGTTATAGTCACAGAATGACTACCACTTTTTTTTGCTGGGTATGATCTCGAACCTGAAAAATTCTTAATGAAAATGTAAACTTACCGATTAATTAACTTAATTACCCAGCAAAACCACACATTACCAAATAATGGGTAAAGTAATGTACAGCCATTTGGGCCGATGGACTACTTTACACCTTACTTAATTGATGAATTTTACAGGCGATGAGCCTCAAAGTAATGTATATACCTATAACTTTAGAGGTGATAATGTAAGGAGTAACTTATGTATATGGTTACGAGAATGGAAAAAGTAATGTGTCTAAAAATAGATTTTTAAAAAAGAGGAATTTTTATTAAAAAAAATTATTACAAATATTTTATTTAAAATATTTGTAATTAAAAATAATGTGGTCAAAATGGGAATCGAACCAGGGAAATCTGGTTGCCAGCCAAGAACTCTACCCACTGAGCTATTGACGCATATAGTATTTGATTGCTTTAAACTTAAATTAATTGTTGCGCTTCGTTTTCTCGCTAGTTTTATCAAAACAAACATACATTACCTTTTTGCTTACAAAAAAAAAAAACACAAAGTAATGTATCTAAAAATAGATTTTCAAAAATATTTCAATTATTACTTTACATTCATAAAACATATATTACGTAATCAATAATGAGTAACTTATTACTTTATGCTTGCATATAATTAACCCATTAACAAAGTTTTGCTGGGTAATTAACAGTATATATCTAAAGAACATGAAAAAGGTTTTTAGTATAAATCTATTAAAAAACTTAAATAGTCTAATGTTTTGAGGAGTTTTCCAAAAAAAAGAAGTTGTGAATAGAAAAAAAATTTTTAAAGATGGAGGTTTTCTGTAAAAGGGGTTTGAAATTTTTTTTTTTATAAAATCAAAAATAACACTAATATCAATTAAAGAAGAAATCCTTAAATTTAATAAGTAATGAAATATGTGAATATGCCAGCCGTAGCAATATAATTTTCTAGATAAAAAATCCAACATGTTTAAAAATTTTTACAACCAGGTACCGTTAAAAACCCTTTAAAAATTGGAAAATTTTTCCATTTTTAAACCCCTCTTTGACCCTTTTGAACATCTTTCTTGCTTCAATAATATCACATATCCAAATTCCATCAAAATCTGAGTGTTTAGATTGGTGTGATTTCCTTGTTAGTTACCACAGTCGAGTTTGACATCAGTGCGTGTACGTGTTATTTATTAAACGTGTTTACAATAATCATACGCCTAGGAGTGCCTTATAAATTTTTTTCATTGACATTTTTTTACAATTGATCACAACTTATTAATTTACCGATAAATAAGCTAGTTTTCGGCATTAAGATGAATGCTGTGCATAATAAATCGACAGTAAAAATTGTTACACAATATTAATTAATTGCTGTGAATTTTTGTAACACTTTACACTTTATTTTGTTAAAAAATGTATTTAGTATTTCGAAACCTTGGAATTCTATTACTAATATTATTGATTATATTTTTAGTTTCGAGATACGAAATTGTCAAAACTAGCTGAAAAAAAGACGACAGAAAAAATTTTTCTCCCGTGAGCTTACACTCACCAAAACAATGTCTGTAATGGCAATTTTGCTGGTATTACGGGAAATTTTGTAGTACAATGAAACTAGTAGAAAAAATTAGTAGCCGCTACTAAATTTTAGTAAACCTTTTATAAAGTGAACTTTAAAATCGGTTTGCTAAAATCGATATTAAATACACTGTCCAACAGCATTTTTGGAACAGAATAGCGACTATAATTCTGAAAGTGTATGTTGAGTAGATCATTTTTGTAGAACAAACTTATGGTCCAGCACGTCTGAGTATTTTTTTACAGTGGGTCAAAGTTTTCATTTTTCGGTCGAAGGGAGCATTATACTATATGAAAAAAATGCTGTAAGTTAATGTCTGAGAGAATTCTTATGGTCAGAGCTTTATTTACAACATTGGTGTCTTTGGTGACCCCCACTGAAATTTTCCGGCAAACATTTCCGTAGAATATTTTAATCCTTAAATGTCCTCTTTCAAAGGATATTTTTTGATTTTCTCGAAAAAGGGTCAAATTGACCCATTAAGAGATCAGTAAGAGGGTTAAGATCTTCCACAAAAATAATCCTCATACAATTCCACTATACAACTCTGACCATAAGAATTCTCTCAGACATTAACTTACAGCATTTTTTTCATATAGTATAATGCTCCCTTCGACCAAAAAATGAAATTTTTGACCCACTGTAAAAAAAACTCAGACGTGCTGGACCATAAGTTTGTTCTACAAAAATGATCTACTCAACATACCCTTTCAGAATTATCGCTATTCTGTTCCATTCAAAAAGTCTTAATTTGTTGGACAGTGATATTAGAAAGCGCTCCTAAATTTTAGTACATTGCAGTAAACTCAATGAATTGTAAAATACGTTAGCACAAATTTAGTTTATAAAAAAAAAATATTATTAAAATAAAATCACACTTGAATTGTTTTAAGGGCTGATTTTTAAAACAAAAAAGTTTTTAGTGCTATTTTAAGTGAATGTCTTATTTTTGGACATGTGTTGGTTGTGAAAAGTATCGTCACTTCTGATCCCTTTTTTCAATATTTTAAGTTCTTATTTTAGAAATAACATTTTCTTCAATATCCACTTTTTAAAAATTAGTAAATGTTTTTGCTAATTTTAGCAAACAAAAATATTCTGTAACGTGCAAAATGTAAATAGCAAAAAAAAAAAAAAAATACTAAAAGTGGGATTGAAAACCATTTGCAAATTTTTCTATTAACTCTTTTTTTCTGAGTGTATAGAAGAATTACTTAGGGAACATTATGGACATTCTTAGTAAGCCATAATATTTCCTAAAGGCAAGTCAGCAAAATAGAATAAGTTTTTCTATAAACGATAGGTTGAACATATTTTTCTATAAAAAAAAAAAATAAAAAATTTAAGTGCTAATTTCTTGATAAACACTTCATTCAATTACAAATACAATTCCCATTCATAAATTCTCTTACGTTAACAAAACCTATTGTTTTCCTTTAAAGTGATTTAAAACCACTAATGACTTTGTTTAAACAATTTACGCCATTCTTAAATAATTATACTTATAATACCTTTTTTTTTGCTATAATAGCGGATTATAAAACTGGTAAAACAGAACAAGTTTTTCAACAATTTTCCGAATGAAAAAAAAATAATAGATAAAAACAACAGAAAACTAAAATAATTTAATAATTAAATCTTTAAGCTCAGAAAAGCAATCAATAAGAAAAAAAAAATAACATAGTAATTTAATACTAACCATTCATACAATTTAAATCTATACTTTGTATTACATACATATACCCAAAGCCACTTAAAAACATTCAATTTTATATTGACAATATAATGACTTTTTCCGCGGTGTTAACGTAAGTAGAGGAGGTATTATAGCGTAGAATAAAAATCTAGTTAATTTAGCATTGGCTAATTTGACAAATTTCCCGTGTGCTCATTTCATATGAACATCTATTTAATATTTACAATAGGGTGGTTACTATTTAATGTTTTCAATTTAAAGTTTATTAAAGGAAGTTCAAATAAGTTGATAAGTAGTTATGATAACTGGCTATTGAACAAACTGAAATACAGTTTGGCTTCTAAATATGTTTTTAAAATTCTACTGATAAAATATGAAATCATATGGTAGAGAATATGAAATCATATGGTAGAATTGCCACAATATTCATCAGGCTTTTTACCAGCTTTTTTTTTTTGATATTCGAGGATTTCTGGGCGAAAATTGGAGACAATGGATTCAAAATGTTTATGCTGCGTATTTGGGCCAAATTGAACAATTTTATGTCTCGACGATCATCGATCGAAATTCAGAATTTTTTATACAAGTCAAGAACAAATTGTTAATGTTATAAATAGGGCAAGGAAGTACATGTATTTAAAATCGTAAAATATGCATTTTTAGCAAAATATGCATTTAATATAAAAATATGCATTAACAAGTCTCTACAATTTTCTTACAGATTCGCGAAAATATTTGGCAACAGCAACAAACATGTATTTACATTGAGTTCCGTGCTCTAGTTAATATACAAACACACAATTTTTTATTAACTTCGACATGATGAAAACGAATGTGCAAAATAAATTTAAGTCGGGCAAAATATTTTCGAAGTTTAAGCTCAATTTTGTTGATTTTGAAGCATTTTTTGCATTATCTCGAAAGCTCTTTATGTGATTTTACTTTGATTTACATAGTCGAGTTCGTCATGACCAAACTATTTGAAAACAAGTAAAATACTAAATACCGAATCTTTGAAAACTCTACATCCATCCGTCCAATATTTTACCATACTACAAAAAATGTATTACACATGTCAAAAAATATTTCAAAATTTAAACGATATTTTCGTTAAAAATAAAGGGTGTCCCAAGAAGAACGCAATTTTTAAATTTTAAATAAAACACAGATTTTTTTTAAAAAAGTCGTGAAACTTTATTATATCGTAAAGTAGACAGAATGAGGTTATGTATGGAACAATATATCGTGCAGATGGCCGCCACGGCTTTGCTGGCATGCACGCGATCTTTTAATGAAATTTTCAATGACCGTTTTGCATGAATGCTGCGGTATTTCATTAAGCAGCGTCAAATTTCCTCTTTTAAGGCTTGAGTCGTCGTCGGCTTATTCGCATAAACCATCGACTTCAAAAAACCCCAAAGAAAAAAATCTAATGGTGTTAAATCGCACGATCTAGGCGGCCAATTCTGATCTCCAAAACGCGAAATAACACGACCGGGAAATGACTGATGCAGCAATTGAATTGTTTCTCTGGCTGTATGACATGTGGCGTCGTCTTGTTGGAACCACATTCCCTTCACATTCATTTCTTCAATTCTAGGCAAGAAAAAACTGGTTATCATTTCACGATACCGAACACCATTGACTGTTTGCGCTTGACCTGCCTCATTTTCATTAAAAAAGGTCCAATGATTCCTCCAGCCCAAATACCACACCACACAGTGACACGTTGAGGATGCATTTGCTTCTCGTGAATCACTCGAGGATTTTCCTCACCCCAAATGCGACAATTCTGCCTATTGACGAAGCCATCAAGATGAAAATGGGCCTCGTCACTGAAGATGATTTTATCGGCAAAATCAGCATTTTCATGTTGTCTCTCCAATACCCAATTAACGAACTCCCTTCGCTGTCCATGGTCAGCTGGCTTCAGTTCCTGAGTTGAACTTTGTATGCATGAAGATGCAAATCTTTCGTCAAAATTCGCTGCAAAGTGGATTTGGAGACACCAATTTGCTGAGCTCGGTGTAAAATTGAGGTGGATGGAGTTTGAGCGACATCATCACGTACAGCTGCGACATTTTCGGTCGATCGACCTGGTCGATGTCGCGTTGTTGTCTTTACATCACTAACAGACCCAGTTTCGGCAAATTTATCCATTAATCTCTTTACAGTTGACTCTTTTGGAGCATTATTGTGACCCCAAATTGATCGCAATTTGCGAACTGTAGCCGCAAAACTTTCACCATTTTGGTAAAACAATTTCACAATGAGAATGCGTTGTTCATTCGTGTAGCGCTCCATTTTTACTAACCTCGTACCTTCTACTAGCAAACAATAACAATTGTTCAAATGTCAAACAATGACACTTCGAATGTTGCCAGATTTAAAAGTTGCGTTCTTCTTGGGACACCCTTTATATTGTAACGCTAATTTGCGAGAAGACCAGCAAAACTCAAAACAAACGATTTTTGAGTTAATTAAGCAGAAATGTGGGTTACACCATTATCTAAAACATATTGATGTTGATATCTTTTTCCCTCATTAAATGGCGACAAAAATTGTTTTGTATTTTACACAGCAGTTAGGCTTAATTGAAAATTTTTAATTGCAATTATATCGCAAACGTTTTTTTTTTTTTTTTTTTGAGTTATGCCTGTATTTTTGCAAATGAGCGATATTTGTTTTGTGTTCTTTTTTATGAAAAACCTTTTTTTTAAATGTTTTGAGTTTGTTTGCTTGCTCTCCACATATTTTCCTTACATACTTAGAGATCAATTATAAAAAAAATACAAATTTATCCAAAACAAGAAATTACAAAGATTTCTATTAGGAAAACTTGTAAATTAGGCAAAAAAAAGTGTACCGTATAACTTTGAATAGCCCTTAGAGCAAGACATTGGCCCTTTGAGCAAAACCTTGGTCCCCTTGGGATAAAAACATCGATATACAGTGGTGGACATTCGTTTGGCAGCAATTGATTTTTTCTCTTTTTTATATAATTCTCTTACGATCTACAACAACAATTTATTTATTTTCTCTTGTTTTTTTTACAATTATAGTTGAAGTGCATAAAACAAAAACAATAACTAGCCTAACGGTTAATACCAAGAAATTATGCATTATTTAGTAAAATTGTTACATATATTTGTTGAGACATGCCTTTGAACGCAGTAAAGAAAAAGTTAATTTTCTTTGTGAATTCAGTGGCGTGAGGAAGTGTTTTGATAAATAGAATTCTTAAATACAATTTATAAAAAATGTAAAGGTTAAGGTAAAGCTTTTGGTAATTAAAAAAATTTACCATAAATTATAAAGAAAGAAATTTGGGAGATGGCTTCTGGAAAGCGGTTAAAACTTGAAAAAAGATGAAAATTCAAATCAAAAAATTGCCAAATTAATAAACCGTTCTGAAAAAGTGGTGAGAAACTTTTTAAAACTTGTAAATAACTACGGTATTAAAGTTCGAACCAAAGGTTCTTCTAAATTAACATCCCGTCAAAAGGGTCAGATTCAGTTTGAAACCACGAAAAATCGATAAAATTGTAGAGAAATAAAGGAAAAACATAATCTTCCAGTAACCACACGAACTATTGCCCGTGTTTCAAATTCAACTTCATCCATTAGATGGAAAAAAAAATTAAATCTAAGCCCCGACTCATGTTTGCAAAAACACACATCTCCTGGACAAATGAGTAGAAATAAGTGATTTTTTCAGATGAAAATAAATTCAATTTGGACGGTCCTGACTGTTACAGTTGCTATTGGTATGATTTAAACCAAAAGAATGTCGTCTGATCTAAGAGATTTTAAACTTCCCATATGCTTTATAACCACAAGAATAAACTCAGAAATGTACATAAATATTTTGGAAGATGTTCTTATTACAAAACTGGATGAAATTCCAAACGAGTAGTATATTTTTCAACAAGATAACGCAGCAATTCATGTTTCTAGGCAATGTCCTTACATTGGTTTGCATCCAAAAACATAAATTTGTTGCCATGGCCGGCATGTTGTCCGGATTGCAATCCGATCGAAAGTCTCTGGGGAATTCTTGCATCCAAAGTTTATGAGAAAGGAAGGCAGTTTTCAACAGTTTTTGAGCTGAGAGATAAAATTAAAGAATGCTGTTCTAATATTGAGATACAAACTCTTCCAAATTTAATAAACTCAATACCAAACAGGATATTTTGTGTAATACGGAATGAGGGTGGTCACACTAAATATTAAAACAAAAAAAAAAATAATTTTGTAAAATAATTATCATTTTTTATGTGAAATTTTAGAAGTGCGTTTAAACGAATGGCTCACTATATTTAAATTTCTTTAGACATATTTTTAATTTAAGTGAACTACTATTTATCTTTGTGTTTTATTTTTAAGCTATTACAACAATAAATCCAATAACAAAGTCAGATTTTCGAAAGTTTATTTATTTTCTTTAAAAAAAAAACATCGTGCGTCCAAACGCAAGTCTACCACTGTATTACACTTTAAGATCCGACTGTAAATGCCGAAGATAAAACGAAAAAAATTAAAAAAAAAAAATTATCTTCAAGAAATACTTTATATTCGAAAGTACTTTATTTTCTGTTACGGTCTAGTATGTATATCTGGATAGCTTAATAGAAAAAGGCCCTTACTCGGTTTTTTGTTATTTGACAGGAGAAGGAAAAAACTTAATAAAAACCGTAAAATTTTAGATCCAAAAAAAAGTTTTAATGCAATTTCCAAAAATTTGTTGCCTCTTTTTATTAAAAATTGCATTAAAACTTTTTTTTATCTAAAATTTTACATATTTTATTAAGTTTTTTCCTTCTCCTGTCAAGTAACAAAAAATCGTGTTAGGGCCTTTTTATATTAAGCCATCGATCTGTACGTTGCGAATTAGTGGAGCCAAAAGAAGTCAATTAACCGTTTTAAACGTATTAAAAGTTATTGTATCACAAAAGTAAATAAGTAAAAAATTATAAAGGGGACATTTACCATAGTAATTTTAAGGTTATACCACAAAAAGTACTTGAGCACAGACTTATCATCCCTGTCCTCCATAGTGTTTTTGTGACAAATAAGATACGGCCCAGAACAATTATATGCACTATTTTTCCATACAAATTGACAATTAAAACGCGTCAAGCATTGCAGGTATGAAATAAAATCTATTTTATTTCCAAAACGCTTTTTCTAATTCTCTTGTTTTTTTATTTCTAATTCTCTTCACAGACTCCCCGCATTTCAAAAATTTTTTGTAAACAAAAACCATATGATGAGTAAAATAAATATGCGATATTCTATGGCTCTCATGTTCTCTTTGTTTACTAGTGAATGAACCACATATTATAAACTAAATTAGAATGTTCGTTTCTAAATGTTTGTTAAAATAATTGCTTTTTTTAATGTTTTTATAAAAACAAAACGTAAATCTCAAAAAAAAAAAATAATTAAACTTGGGTCATTAGTAAGGGAAGGAGCCACTGGAGTGGAATGAATTTCTATGGTACTCCCTACACTAAAATAAAGATTTTAGTCGTTTTTTTCGGCGAGTTTTCTCTCACAGCAACAATCGTTGCATGTCGAGTTTTTATTTAGGGCCGACACTAATGTAAAGAAGTTCAAAAGTGAAATTATGAAAAAGAAAAAATTTTGTTTGTGGCGAAAGCTTTTTTGGATATAAAAAAGCTTTTATAGTGAAAAAAATGTCTGAGGTGAAAGAAAAATTTTTGAAGTGAAAACAATTTTGTGGTAAAAAATATTTTAGATGAATTCAGAATTTAAAAAAAAATGGATTTTAAGATATGGATCTTTGAAGATTAAACTTAAAAAAATTACCTTAAACCTTTTAATGCAAAAAAACTTTTGGGACTCCATTTTGAAGGTAATTTTTTCAACTTTAAAATGGTACCAACAGAAAAATTTTAGGTATTATGGTTTAGAAGTTATGGGCGACTTTGTATGGACACTTTTTCGATATTTTGACGTTTTTGGCAATTTTCATGACGTTATGTTTCGAAAACCGAAAGGGTTTGCGGTCGGAAGGTTAATGATTTGATAAACACTACCCATTTACAATATTTGTGGCGAATTTCATTAAAATCGGAAATGACAAATCCGAAAATCAGGATTTTCAGTGCGGTTTGACATGGAATGGCCCTACTATGAAATAGTACTAAAATCACCAATTTTAATAGAAAAATCAGAAGTACGTAGACCGATTTTCCTCATTTTGAATACCAAACTGTCTGCGAAGATGTGCATTAATAAAATGAATAGAAATGAGCACCCTGCTTGGGTCTTCATGCCATGATTGCCTTTTCTTACTTTCGCAGAATATAGATCTACGGGTTGGTTGAAAAGTTCCTGCGCTCACCAAGAGATGGCACTGCTAGCTCCAAACTTTTTTTTTCTCAAGTTGGTATAACTGTCCTGAGAACACATGCAAAGTTGCAAGTCATTCTGTCAATTCTTTCTTTGTTTACAAGCCATTTGAAGTTGACGTGTCATTGATTTTTTTTAATATGGAAAAAATTGATTATCGTGCAGTCATTAGATTCTTTGTTTTGAAGGGTTTAAAAGCAAAGGAAATTAATGAACAATTGTTAGAAGTGTATAAGAAGTCCTCAACTTCAAAACGCACCGTTGAATTTTGGGCTGGTGAATTTAAACGTGGTCGTACCAGCCTTGAAGACGATCCACGCGAAGGACGACCAAAAACTGCAACCACAGCAGAAATCATTGAGCAATTACATAATATGTTTAGTGAAGATCCAAGTTTGACTAAGCGTGAAATCGCTAATGCAATAGGCATCTCAGACGAACTATTACTCCATATTTTACATGAAGAATTACGTATTAAAAAAAACTGTTTGAAAAGTAAGTGCCGCACACATTAACAATTCAACAAAAACTGCATCGAAAACAAATTTCTCAGCGTAATTTGTAGCGTTTTAAGCCGAATAAAACCGACTTCTTGCATCGTTTTATAACTATGGGTCAAACTTGGATCTACCACCATGATCCTAAATTGAAACAAGAACGTTTACAGTGGACTGAAGCTGGTTGCTCAGCTCCAAAGCAGGTGAAGTCACAACGATCAGCAAAGAAGGTTATGACATCAGTTTTTTGGGATGCAAAAGGAATTTTGTTGATTGATTATCTTCAGAAAGGTAAAACAATCAACTCTGAATATTATTGCAGCCTTTGGATGAGCTGGATGAAAAAATTCGTGAGAAAAGATCTGGTTTAAAGAAGAAAAAAATCATTTTTCATCAAGACAATGCACCTGCTCACAAAAGTGTTTTGACGATGGCTAAATTCAAAGAATTAAAGTACGAATTGCTTGAAAATCCACCGTATTCACAAGATTTGGCTCCCAGTGACTACTATCTCTTCAGAAACCTCAAAGAATTCCTTCGTGGAAAGCATTTTTCGTCGAATGAAGAGGCCATAGCAGCCGTAGACGGTTATTTTGCAGAGCTTCCGGAAAACCATTATAAGGATGGGATAAAATTATTGGAAGATCATTGGAACAAGTGTATTGAGCTTCTAGGAGATTATATTGAATAAAAAAATATATTTCGTAAGAAAAACAGTATTCTTTCATTTCGACCGCAGGAACTTTTCAACCAACCTGTATATTTCGACATGTTATAACAATAACTTTAAAAATAGATATAAAAAAAAGCATCGAAAGGGAATAACCTTTAAAAATCCCTTTCCAACAATTTCACATCTACATTAGATTACTATGAACAAAATACCATAAAAAGTAAACCCTTTGATATCTAGGCCAATTCTTGAACACCATATCCAAAGTGGGCAAAAATCAGAGACAGCACGATATAAGAATTTTTACTTTTACAATATCGAAGTTTCATAAAAATCTAAATGTTTAGCTTTAAGTAAATTCCCCGCCAGTTGACAAAAAACTTAAATTTCCACAATAAATACAGCGTCTCTATATAAATGTCAGCTTAATATTAAAAACCCCCCATTCATTTGGCCAACTTACAGCTAACCATTCAACCAAGCACTTTGTCAAAAACGACAAAACGGGGAAAAACGAAATAACAAAACGCATTTTATATCGCATGCCACAAACGAGCATGAATGGAAGCATTTTTTTCTATTATTTTGTATTTATTTTTTTTTTCTTTTGTTACTGGTCGTCAGTTAACTGGTTGCTACCAATTAATTTGGTATTCACTCACTATCCACACAGCATACAAACATATACCAAAGCATTAATATGAATAAAGAAACGCTTTACTCAAAATACATCACCATTATCTGTGTAGCAACTAACCAGCAACCAACCAAACTATTTTATATAGTTTTCCTTAACAATGAATGGCCTGGCTGGCCATTCAATTGAAGCGTTGGCTGGATTGTGTATATTGAAATTGTAATTTGTTAAAAAGAGTATTTTGCCACGCATTGGCAGCTACTGTTCCTATTGCTGACAATGCTGTTGATGGTGATGATGGCGATGATTTGATGGGGATCATTTTAATGTAAACTTTAACAGTAGCAGGAGTTTCTTCTTTGATGCTTGTGATGATGTTGATGATGATTGCTCCTTTGCGACATTGATGCTTATGTTGCGTGTCTTAAAGGTATGTGAATAACGTTGGCGGCGCTTTAGAGAGAAATTTTTTAGGGGCATGTCTAAAATATTCAATAGACACACAATACACAATCAAATCGATCACTAAACTATTCATATCGTTCTATAGAATTGAAAGATCCTACCT
The DNA here is from genome assembly GCA_949748255.1 of Eustalomyia histrio. NCBI lineage: Eukaryota > Metazoa > Arthropoda > Insecta > Diptera > Anthomyiidae > Eustalomyia > Eustalomyia histrio. The sequence goes on from OX456524.1 coordinate 61,255,529, forward strand.
TTTAAGAATAGTGTGCCAATAATTTTTATGTTTTCACTATTTGAGCAAACAGCAAATTTAAATGATATAAACTACCCCGAAAGTTTTGTTATGACTGTGTATAATTGCTAGAACTTTCTTAAATTCAATCTTGAATACTATGACTAGTGGACAAATCTTAAAACTGCCACAAGATATTTCACAACAATAGACTTTATATTAAAATATTTGGGTTTAAATTGAAATTAGTCTACTTTGCAGAATTTCGAATGCCTAAATGAATTTTTAGCTCTCACAAGTTTGTTTTTCACAATGATTGTGTTTGAACAGTTAAATTAGTTTGAAAGACACTTTTAGTTCATATTAATGTAAAAAAGTAATTTTCTAATATGGAAAAAAAATCTAAACATTCAGCGGAATGCCACCATTTAATGTAGTACATTTGGATGGTATCAGGCAAATATCGAACGGTATTTGAAACCCATAATTTTCCGTCCATCTTTCTGTTAATTTTTAGAAACCAACCCAGAAGAACGACTCGTCCTTTGAGGCAATCCATAGTTGTTAATACGAAGTAAGCTGGGACAGGTCATGTGTCATCGACCGGAACATGTAGTAGTTGAAAGGAGCGATGTCTGGACAAAAAGGCGGACGGGGTAGGAATTTCGGCGTTTCCAAGTAAAGCTTGACCGGTCATACAACATGCTGCAAAATCACTCTGTCCTGCCTTTATTCGTATTCCAGCCGTTTTTGCTTTAGTGCGAAGCTCAAACGTATAGCGTACCCTCATGATCGTTTTATGCGTTTTATGAGCAGATCGATGGGCACCGGTCGCATTTTTCTGGTATAAAATTCGATTTGTTCTGTGAGATATATTTAGTATTGTTGTTTACATTTAAACCAATTGACACAAGCTGCCACAGACGCTCCCTCACAATAAGTTTTAGCGGAAAGACATTGGAAATTGGATTGTTGATCAATATAAATAGGTACTTGACAACTTTGAGTAATTTGTGAATGCACTTTTTTACTGATCATCGAACTGTTTCTTTCCTTTTTTTCAGTAAACTCAACATTTTCATCATGATGAAGTACACGAACGAACAACGTATGCAAATTATAAAATTCAAGAGCGTTAACTCCAATTTTCGGTCGTTATTCTCGTTAGTGGACAAGCAGTAACAAGTTTAGTGCAAAAATTTGAGTCTACTTATTCATTGTGTGATGCTGCCAGTGAGATAACGGGTTCAGTCGATTTCGCGGTGTTTTCAAGAACTGGGCATCGCCAAGACCAAGAATTGAAGCTGACTCAAGAATTGAAGCCGATGGACCGTTTGACGCGACGTATGTTCTCCGATTGGGCTCTGGAGAAGATGCGCCAAGATGATGAATTTCATCGCAAAATCATCTTCAGTGACGAAGCTCATTTTTGGCTCAATGGGTTCATCAAAAAGCAAAAAATGCGTTATTGGTTTGGTGAAAATCCACATGTGCTTCATGAATCACCACTTCATCCACAAAAAAAAACTGTTTGGTAAATCGACAACAACGATCGTCCCTTTACTGTGAATGACGATCGTTATCGCGCCATGATTACCGATTATTTTTGGCCTGAATTGGAAAACATGGACTTGGACGAGATGTGGTTTCAGCAGAGCGGTGTCACAAGACACAGAGAACATGTTAGAATCGATTTATGAAGCGGCGGTTATGGCCGAAATGAGTGACCGAGTCATCGAAAATTGGGTGCAACAAATCGACTGCTGCCGACGTATCCGCGGTGGTCGTATGAACGAAGTCGAGTTCCATTCATAAATGTTTTGATTGTATTTCAAGTCGATCATAAAGTTTAAGAAATATCTCAAATGGTTTGCGTTTTATTTAAGAAAAAAATTGTCAAGTCCTTATTGGAAAACCCGATACTAGCGGTAGCCTCGTGTTTGAAAAGCCGATTATTAATACAAGATCCCAATAAACATATATACAGCTGCTGTCAAAATAATAGCACCACCTACATTGCTCATTTTATAAAAGTTATAAAAACAAATTTATTCAAAAAAACATTTAAAATATTTTTTTAATTAAAGAAAAAGAGATCACTTAAGTTCAGGTTATTATAAATAAAATCTACTTTTTCTTAAAAAGTAGAAAAATTGTCTGTGAAAATAATAGCACTGCTCATATTTAGCTGAAAGTATATATAAAAAAATTGATTTTATTTTTGTAATACGAGTAGTTTTCTGTTGAAATATCCTTACATATTGGCACACATTAGTATTTAGTTGCGTTCCCTTGTTGGAAATAACGGCTGAGCATCGTCTCCCCATGGAGATTTTGTTAACTCCACGGGGAGACGATGCTGACACCTTTCTAAAGGAATGGAATACCAGGCCTGTTCAATTGTACTACACAGATCATTATTATAGGTCGCTTTGATTTTGGATACTTTCTTTTTTACATCAGCCCATAAATTTTCAATAGGGTTTAAATGTGGCGACTGAGCACGCCACTCCATGACTAATTTGGTTGTCCTGAAACCACTTTTTTACTGGTGTGTTTTGGGTCATTTCCTCGGATGCATATGGGAGCATGATTTCTTCGAGTATTCTGACGTATTCGGATGCATCCATGATGGTATTTATACGGTGAATAGGTCCAACATCATAGTACAAAAACATCCCCACACCATGATACTGGAACCTCCGTACTTGACTGTCCTTGCGGTAAATTTTGGGTCATTTTCAGAGTTAGGTGGTCTTCTTACATATGATCGAGAACCCTTACCACCGAATATGACTATTTTGGACTTATCAGTCCAAAGAATATTGCGCCACTTTTCAATTGACCAGTCAAGGTGGTTCTTAGCAAATAATAATCTTTTTGCCAGATGCTTCTTTGTCAAGAGTGGAACTTTTCTTGGACTATGAGCTTTGAAGTTATGTTCTCTTAGTCTCCGGCATATAGTTTCAGTGCTTACCGGCAGATTTAATTCATTTTTTACTTCTACAGCCGACATAAACGGTGCTTTTTTGATTTGCCGTACTATGCGATTGACCATTAAAGGTGGAGTGACCGTTTTCCTTTCAAGTTTTCGGCTATGAATTTGTAGGTTATTGCGTTTCTTATCATTTTATTTGAACACCCAATAATATCTCTTACTTGGGAGTACGTTTTTCCTTCTGAAATTAGTTTTTTAATGAGATCACGTTTCTCAAAAGTACAGTGCTTAGCACGATCCATTGTTTACAATATAATGCAAAATTTTTTAAATTTTAATGTGAATATTATTAACATAAATTACTAATAACGGTTATATATTGTTTAAAATAAAAACTTATGCTTCAGGTGGGTTTTTAACAGAACTTAGAAAATTGGTGCTATTATTTTGACAGGACTTTTTACGACTCGTTATGCTGTTCTTCATATTTCTGAAAATACGCTCTTTAGCTTAGCTGAAAATTATTAACTCAGTGTGAACACATACTATTTGTAACGGAACTGCAAAGTTACAGACGAAAACCAAAATGCAAAAAAACAGAATTGCCAAATAAAGTTTATATATTTTGGTGGTGCTATTATTTTGACAGCAGCTGTAAGTGTATATGGTCCTGTATGAGACATAAAAAATTTTATATAGTGTTATATACAAATTTATATGATCTTATTATATAAAGCATATCTAATTTTAAAAAGATCAATTTACAACTAGATATAATTATATGGCATAATATAAGATAATTTAAAAAAAAAATCATTTTTATATATGCATACCGAGATATGATAATATATTATTAGGTAAAGCCATGGAAAAGACTAAACCTGAATTTTGAAGGCAACAGTTAGAAATTTTAGATTACATACAAATTTTTTGTGAACAAAGCTTAATGCGCTATGTGATTTAGTTTAAGATATCTCGAAATTCTGAGGCAAAATTCAGCGCAACTCAAATAAAAAAACAAAATCTGTTGGCTTCTTTTATTAGGCACAATAAAACTAGTATCAGGCTTTTATGACCCAAGTGAAAAGTATGATACTTAAACATTGTAATTTGTTAAAACCATATAAGAAAACATAATATATCGATTGTCATAAGTTGACAACTCATAACTAAGACTTTATTTACACTTTGAGTTAAGAGCATGTCATCGTACATAAATTCTTATTTCGTCTCATTCTGAATAAATCTTCAGCTAAAGATACGCAACTTATTATCATCGATATGATTTTTTTTAGATTAAATAGAGTTATACTTTTCTACTAACTCTAAATAATAACTAACCCAGCAAAAATGAAGCTACAAAAGAAGCATTAAAGGCATCCCTACTATGGTAAAGGTATCACTTCTTTTCTGATGGTTTCATTGATAAATTTAACATTGACGTGTCATAGGATGGAAGTATGCAAATATAGCTACTACCATTACCCATACTATACTCTAAAGAAGCAATGAGAATGCAATTATTTGATATCCTGATGCATGAGTAGAAAATGTTTATATAATTTGTAAAATTTAAACATTGATGAAAATTAAATTCATACGAATGCATAAAAATAATTTTAAAGAAGCAAACTTTAAGCATTAATATTGAAATACACTTTATTAAAACAAATAAATACTTCTGCATAAGTGAAAAAAAAAAAACACTTTCGCATTGACGTTGTAGTTTTATACCGATTATTTATCCTTTTAATGATTTACTTAAAAAAATTTTTGGGGATTTTAGTTTTTATTACATTATTTTAGTTTACAAAATTAGGTTTACATTTTTATTTAAGGGTGGATGCGAACTAGCTAAATAAAATCTAATCTAAATTCAGGTTTCCAATTTTTTTTTTTTTAATTTTAAAATAATTAGTGTGAGATCATAGAAAATTTTTAAAATGAAAAAATGTTCTTATATTTTATTTAGTAATAATGGAGATTACTGAAATTCATTTGCATACTGAATACATGGAAGTATTAAAAGATCAACTATAAAATAAAATATCAATATTAAATATAACTTGGTGCGGTAAAGAGAATTGTAAAAGAATATGTTAAAGCAATTTAAACACATGACTCTAATATTAGCTAATTGCTGATTTGGGCATACAGTAATAAAAGGAGAATGTAAAAAATACAAAAAAAAAATAAGAAAATTTCATCTAAACTCATTCATTTTTATTTAGTTTAGAATTTATTAAGCCTAAGTTTATATATTAATTTAAAAATTATTAGGTAGTGTGCATTATTTGCAGACCTGGGGACTTTGCCTTCTGCGACATATGAAATATATTTTGTTTTTAAAATCGGAATGTGTTTAATATTGAAAATTTTCTGAAGAAACATTTAAGCTCACCAAAGTGACATAATAAAATTATTTTGTAGTATTAAACTGAGCTAATATTTACACAATGTAATATAAATCCTCAGGGCTGGTCATTTAAATGTATTTAATTTTGTTTTTTTTTTTTAACAAAACACTACACACTACACTTTTTTAATTTTTTTTTTCTTCGGAATATCCCAAAATAATTTTAAAATTGTTTAAAAATGTTTTAAAACAATCCAAAAATGTTTTAAAATTATATAATAAAATTTTCTAAAAAGGTTAAATGTTTGTGTTAAATTAATTAAAATGTTTTAAAATTGTTCAAACAGTTTTTAAATTATCCAAAACTGTTTGTCCAAAATTCATTACAGTTTAAAGCATTTTTGGGCAACTTTGAAACAATTTTAAAAAAATGCTGAATTAAAACTGGAAATGGTGTAGTGTTGAATAAAATACATAATGCAAAAAATGCACAGATGGCGTCGTAATAACTACTTAAGCCTAACAAAATTCAAATGGTAGGCTAAGCTAGTTTTAATTAAAGGTTAAAAAATCTGTTTTACTTGAGTTTTTAAAACTTTTATTAAAAATTGCAAAACTGCATAAATTGTAACCTGCATGAGATTTTAAACAAAAATAAAAAAAAAAAGATTTAATTAAAAAATTATAAAAGTTCATCAGAACCATTTTTTCATTGAAATTTTTGATTTTGATGATCAGAAAAGAATATTTTTAATAAATGCTTTAGATTCATAAAATATACGATAACTTATGATTTTTAAGATATATATCAGGTTTATATCTAAATCACTACATTTATGACATATGAAGTCTTTGTGGAAGTTCCTTAGAATAACACCCTAAAACCATATTAGTATATTAATTAAAGTTTAGCAAGCAATAAAATAATTTAAAGACTTACATTTTTTTGCTGTCTAAATTAACCCTTATTGAGCAATCTTGAATTTCAATGGTTTTTGGTGTTTGTGTTAAGATTTAGGAGATGATGTGTTTTTATGGCCAACATTTTTGTAGAACATTTCATTCCCTTCCTCCCTCTTTTTTGGGGTGTTTTTTAAGATTTGTTACAATAGAGCCAAAAATTAGCGTTATGGGGGGCAGTAAGGGGGTTAATATGTTCACACAAAAATATTTGCGTTAATATTTTCTACAAAGTTGCTGAACATTTCTTACACCTTAGATTTAAAGAAGGCATAGTTGCATATACCAATATGATGAACGAACATGTCAACATACTTTAATCGCCCCCCCCCCCCCCCCCCCCTTAAATAAAATTTCGATGTGATCTTTCAAAACGCCGATACAGATATATAGTTTTTGTCTCCTCTACCAGAATTTAGGTGCCGTCTAACAAAGCCATAGGCAATAAAGCCATATGACCTTATTTCACACCGCACTGGGAAATAATGCCATATAGCTTTATTCCCACAGAATGAGTGAAATAAAGTCATATGAGTTTGTCAATTGAAGTGGAAATAATACCATACCAGTGTAAAATGCAATTAATAATAGATACATATGTTTTGCCAAAAGAATGCGTTGTTATTGTCAAGCGTTGAAAAGGTATGGCGTACAGGTGTTGGAAGGGGACCCAGCGCGGCGCCTTCGCCGTGCTTTCTGGCGACTGGCTATGCATGAAGAACAGTTAGTTTATATGGGCACATTTTTCTTCCCAAGCGTTGTACCGAATTTGTTGTGTCATTATCCAGGATGGCACGCGCATTCATAAATTGTTAAATTTTAAAAAATCGATTCACATTTCCATTTGTTAACTGAACTTATTGTATTGTATTTTTTTATTGTAATTTACAGAAATCAAATACACTACAAAAAAGTTGCACAGAAAATTATAAAAAGTGCAATAATGCCATAATGGCTTTATTTCACTTCTCCGTTGAAAATAAAGCCATATGGCATTATTTCTCAATGCTGTGTGAAATGAGGCCATATGGCTTTATTGCCTATGGCTTTATTACACGCTACCCAGAATCTATTGCCAGAACCCTGTAATTTTTATCTTGTTGTTCTGTGTTATTATCAGGGAAACCGCAAATATGCAATATCATGTTTTTTTCCTGTGCGCCGTATGGACCCATGGATAAACTATTAATCCGATTCAGAACAATTTAAGAATTTTGGCATCGATTTGTTAGAGCCAATTTTAGCATATTTTATCCTTAAGAGCATATTTTTGCATATTTCAGCATTAAGAGAATATTTTGTGGTAAAAGCATATTTTTAGTGCATATTTCTACATTTTTAGAGCATATTTGTGTCTTTTAGGTCATATTTTGACAACTTTTATGCATATTTTTTTTTATTTTAATATACTATATACTAATATTTGTTAGCGCTATACCAAAAAATATATTAAGAACAAATTTGAACAGATTGTAACAAAAAACGATGGTCTGCAAGTAATAAAAATAATAAGCAAACAGCTGACTGGATCTTCAATAAAATCAGTTTTGGCATATGATGTTAAAAAAGTACTAGCTTTTACATTTGCCCTTATTACATCAGTTGATGTTGAAATAATATGCTTAGGTGTAACAGACAACGTTTTTTATTTCAAAATTTAAGTCAACAACCTATATTATACTTATTGTTTTAAAATTATATAACTTTATTCGATCTTATTTTAATATTAATATTCAATTTTTTAAGCTAAAGATCTTTTTCTTTTTTTTTATATAAAATTTCTTATTTTATTTTCGATATTTCGCTAACAATTTGTTAGCATCTTCAGGAAAACAAAATTTTTATAATTATAAAAAAGTTGACAAACAAAAAAATATTTAACATTTAAATATAAAAAAATATTTAACATTTAAATATAAATTAAATTTTTTTAAAAAAATTTAATTAACATTTAAACAAATAGAAGTGGTAATTTTATAAACAACATTTTCCTGCTAAAGCTCGTAAAATATATTTTTATATTGGTTTAATACTTTAATTTATGAAATTGAACATAATAAATGTTGTTTATAAAATAAAATAACATTATGAAATTAAATTATTATAGTTATTAAAAACATATCTATACATTTAAGTTTCCTAATTTTTTACTAATTAAATATCTATAAATCTGAGCTAAATTTTCTGTGTCAGCTTTAAAGTTCATTCTCTGTGTCAAAGGTGTATTAATGATTTCTAACATTTCTAACATATAACGTTTTTTATAATTATTTTCTGTTCTTAATATTAAAACATTTTCAAAGTTAGGATGCTGATTTAATATAGAACAATGAGATGACAATGCGGTTTTTTCCGAATTAATATTTCTATGTTTTTGGTCTGATTTATGTCCTGAAATCCTGGTCTTTAATTTATTCTTTGTCGTTCCTATATATACCTTATCATAATTTTCCTGATCATTACCCTGACAAGGTATCTTATAAACTAAATTTGACATATCCCACTTATCAATTCTATCTTTAGTTTTACTAAATAATTTCCCTAATGTATTTAAATTACGATAACCTATTCCATATTTCCCTTTATCAAAGATGTTAGATCTTGCCAATCTCTCTGATAATCCAGGGACATATGTCAAAGATTTAAAAATTCGTGGTTCAGTTATGTATGTTCTATTTTGTGTCATCCTATTTCTATATTGACCTATTAATCTATAAGCTAACTCAGTTGGAAAACCATTATCTCGTAATATATCTCTGATCCTTATAATGTTTCCTCTATGAAATTCTACATCACTTATTCTCAATACTCTCTCTATAAAATTCTTAGCTGTGTTCATGATAATGTTCCTACTATGTTTAGAGTAATAATTAATTATTCTCCCTGATGCAGTTGGTTTCTGATACCAATCCATTATTAATCTGTTGCCTCTCTTAATTATCAATGTATCCAAATATGGGAGTATCGAATTACATTCTCTCTCCATTGTAAATTTAATGTTTTGATCAAAACTATTTAATGTTGTAAGCATGTTGTTAACTGCTAATTCTGGAATAATACAAAATAAGTCATCTACATACTTCGTTATTATCCTTGGTTTTACACTTAATTTCTCTATAGACTCATCTAGCAATTTCTCCATTATTATATCTGCAATGATTGGAGAAGCTGGAGATCCCATTAGAAGTCCCATATTTTGTATATATATATTCTCGTTGTACTGAAAATATCTATTGTCCTCTATACAAAATTTGAAAATACGTAAAAATAAACATTTTTCCATCTCTGTATGTTGCATTATTACGTCCCACTTTTCTTCTATAGTACTCATTGCTAAATTAACTGGTATACTAGGAAATAGTGAAACAACATCAAATGAAACTAAAATTTCATCATTTTCTATATGTTGTCCTCTAATTCTATCTTTAAATTGTAAAGAATTCTTAATAATGTATCTAGAAAATTTCGTTATCTCTTTAAGAATATTATAAAGGAACAAATAGGTCTTAATGGAAAATCCTCCTTGTGAATCTTCGGTAGTCCATATAACCTAGGTGCGATAGCAATGTTAGTTTTTAATCTATTTTTCTCATTACTCATCAAAATTCTTTTCTTAAATAATTCTTCAACCAAACTGTTATTTATCCTTTGTAATCTTCCTGTAGGATTCTTATTTACTAATTTATACTTTGTACTATCACTTAAAATATTATTAATTCGCAAATCATAATCTTGTTTATACATAGCCACAGAGGTGTTACCTTTATCTGATCTCAAAATAAGAATATCCCTGTTCTTCTTTAAAAATTTTTCTGTTTCCTTTATTATATCTAGCATAAATTTATCTCTGTTTGTTAGTGTCATCTTATTTAAATGGTTATCAATAATTGTCGTCAGTCTATTCCTAGCTACTTCCTGTTTTTGCTTACTTTCTAATGTTCGTATAAAATCCTCACCTTCAGATATTATCCCAAAAATGGGAAATTGTTCCCTTTTAATTGGTAAAGCGTATTTATGTCCGAGTGAAAGAACCCATTGTACGTCCTTTGGAAAATCTACATTCGTTTTATTAATAAACCACTTATTTTCAAATGTAATTCCTAATTCCTTTACCTGTTGATCCCTAAGTGTCTTAAATTTCTTAATATGTCTTGCCTTTACCTTCTCATTAAATAACATCGACAAACGTTCTTCGCATATTAAAAGTTCAGTCATCTCTTCCGAATTAAGATGCCTCTCCAAATTTCTTAAAATCACTTCTCTTTCCCTTTAAAAATGCTTTAACAATTCATGTTTCTCTTTAATGATTAATTTCAAAATTTTCATGTGAAGATCCTGTTTATACTTAAAAATTGTTTGTTGAATTCCCTTTAGTTTATCCTGGTTGAAAATATTGGAGATATTCTTTCTTGAATTTTACTATGAACTTCGGGAAAATTCCTGCATTTCTGCATTTTATTAAAAATGTTAAACTTGATTTAGCATTCACAATTTTATTCTTCACTGATTTCATCTGGTTAATAAGATTCCTAACATCTTGATTTTTCTTTAAATTATTGTAGCCAATTCTTGATTGTTGTTGAAACGTGCTCATTTTATTTGAAAATTATATAACTTTATTCGATCTTATTTTAATATTAATATTCAATTTTTAAGCTAAAGATCTTTTTCTTTTTTTTTATAAAATTAAAATTGTTAGCGAAATATCGAACATAAAATAAGAAATTTTATATAAAAAAAAAGAAAAAGATCTTTAGCTTATTGTTTTAATCAAAAAGAAGATTTATAAAAAAAATAAAGACGCGAAAATTAGACACAAAAGAGTCCGAAAAAGACATCTTACCAAATAGAAAAAATTATTTATATTTTTTTTTAATAAATGTAGGATTGACTGAAATATGGAAAAATTAACAGTTTTTCGCAATACCTTTTAAAAATTTAGTTCCTATTTTTTTTGCATTCCTTTGTTTTTTCGGTTTAGTTATGTTTATCTTATTATTAATTTTTAATACGCAAATTTTTTTAACTGACAAAACGGTAGATAAAACGATTTTTGTGGTTTGTTTTTCACATTGAAAGTTTTTTTATTTGTATGAAATTAGAAAACAAAACACACACAGATGTATATATTTTGATTTTCTATGTGTGTATGTATATTTAAATAGTTTCTTGTAATTTTTATTGAAATCCTTTCACAATAAAAATGATTTATTTGAATTTTAATTTTTAGAAACAGAAAACAAAAAAATTAACGTTTAACTGAAAATATCAACTTCCACTGAATGACTGATTCAAATAACTAAAAGATATATTTCTATGAATTTCTTTGATTCTTTTTAAATATCCTACAGTGAGTAACATAAAATATATTATGAGCGTGTATATTAAATTGAATTATTTTGATTTTTAATAAAAAATATTTTTTTGTTTAAAAAATACTGCTCTGCCCTTTTTATCGATGTTTCACAGGCTTTCGATAAGGTTTGGCATGAAGGTCTACTGTTTTAAATAAAACTTTTGTTACCAACAAATACTCACAAGCTACTCAAAAGCTATATAACAAATCGAAAATTCACTCTTGCTGAAAAAAGTTTTGTCAGCTCTCCTCAAGATATACAAGCCGGAGTTCCACAAGGTAGCATTTTGGGTCCTCTGTTATATATCATTTATACTTCAGACATGCCATTAGATATTAATACCCACACATCGACTTTCGCTGACGATACTGCAATCTTAAGCGTCCACGATGACTCAAAAATAGCGTCTAGAATATTACAGACTCACATTTCACAATTGGAAGCTTGGTTGGATAAGTGGAGAATTAAGGTGAATGAACAGAAATGTATACACATTACTTTTACACTGAGAAACGAGACGTGTCCACCCATTTAAATTAATAATCTGAATATACCCCAACACACATGTGTGAAATATCTCGGTATTCACCTTGACCGTCGACTCACGTGGAAAAATCATATAGATGCGAAAATAACTCAGATGAGGCTAAAAACTGCTCAACTCGCTTGGCTTACTGGCAAAAACTCTAAACTAGGCCTGGACTGCAAATTACTCATTACTCAGATGAAATTATTAGACACTGTCAACGCTATTTAACAAAACTGGAAACACATCCCAACATACTAGCCCGTAACTTAACTGATAATCACGGCCACCAGCGTTTTAGGAGGAGGGACACTGCGGATCTGGTCCGCTAATAATAAGGGGAAATAATGGTTCCAGTTGAACCACATGACATCAGTCTGGCACTGGCTGGACTCAACAATTAATACTTAGTTTTAAGATTTGGATAATTATTGTTAGTTCACAGTTTTTGAAAGTGAAGATTCAATAAATAATATAAAATATGGAAAAAAAAAAATATATATATATATATTTTTTTTTATTTTTAGAGCATATTTTTTTAAATTTTAAGGGCATATTTCTATATTTTTAATGCATATTTTATGCACATAAAACACTTTTTTAGAGCATATTTGCGGTTTCCTTGGTTATTATACTTAATAAATATTGCTCATACGTACCCCGGCATTTAAATAAATATTTCCTAAAATGCGATACAAATACATTTCTAATTCAAATTTTTTGGTGGTTTTTTGTTAAATTTATTATTACATAAAAAATTAAAAAAAAACAAATTTCTCCTGAAAAAGATCAACTGGTTTTGGTTTTCAAAAAATAGGCTGTGAGAAGCTCTAAAGATTACATTTAATTTGATGCTATTGGTGCAGATAAAAGTCACTAATCAAGCCTTTGCCCTTTAGGTTGTACAGTGGCGTCAATTTTACTATTTGAAAATCATTACAAACTTTGCTCTTTCAATCAATGACTTTTTGTGTTTTGAAAAAAGCTTACACTTCGTAATACAACACACAGAGTTCAAAAGGAAACCTGCGCCTAAGCGGTTTCTTTTCATCTGCAATTTGTTTCAATGATGCCAATAACAATCATACTTCTTATACTACACATTACACTCAAACTTCAATGGAATACTAGTAGAAGTGCTGATGATATTGTTTGTATGAAATAAAAAGAGAAAGAAGAAAAAAAATCTTCTAGGAATGTCTTAAGAAGAATTTTCCTACTGCTTGAAAACTTTTTGAACGGTTGACATCAAAAGCTCACTGAAAGAATGGTCAAGTCAGTAGTACTGAGTAGTTTAGTCAGTCAGTTTAACAGTTTGGCTGGTAGTATAAAATTAACACTTGAACATATCAAATTCTTTAGTTCCTTTTCTTTTTTTTTTTAATAATTGCAATTTAATGTTACGAGTATTTCTCATTTTGTACTTATTTTATTTACGCCATATAATAGAGTCATATCTTTGATATAAAACTACTCCTTCAATTTAAGATTTTTTTCTTTGTGCAAACTTTTCAAACATTATTCCACACAAAACAAAAAAAAAACATAATTTATCTTTAAGTTTTCCCCTCTTTCAAGAGTATGTGTAAAACTATTTTGTAGTTTTTCTATGCAGTCATTAAAATCTTTTGAAATTGGTTTATAAACGTGAACTTTTCAATAATCTTTTCAACACAATCAATTTCTTTATGATACAATATGTGTTTTTTTTTTAGCCAATAATATTATTATATATATGTATGTACTGGACTACCAACAAATTGTTTTTAGATATGGTTTGATAATAATGTTCATATATTACAAATAATAAGAATAAATATTCTTTAACCGTCTATAGATATGTTGATCTGCTTCTTTTTCTTTTCATACGAATGTTTGGGTAGCTTTTGTTGCTGGTGGCACATTAACACGATCATAAACTTTAAAGAATGTTGAAAGTTCATTTATTATAGAAAAAAAAAGGAACAAATTATTCGGTTACTTTAACCATAAGTTGTTACTACTTATTGCTTTGTTTAATCTTTTCAAAATTATCGTTTCTTAAGTATGATATTAATGTTCAATTAAACTTTGGTAGTTGAATTTATTAAAATTATTATTAAAAGCAAAAATAAAATTTGCTGTAGATACAGTAAGCTATTAACTGTATTTTGTGGCATATATGCACTATGCTGCAGTTAGAATGTATTATATAGTCGTTTACTATTTGCAATGGTAAATTGTTGCACGTGTTTCAAGGCAAAGAGACTTTAACAGGAAGAGTTCTCAAATCTTGTGAGTAATGTAAATTTTATGAAAAAATTGATAATTTTTGAGTCATTTTTAACTTCTCTGCGCTACTAAAAACAATTTTTAATGAGCTCATTTTGGGATCATAAATTTTACTTTCGCCGGGAGAAAATAGTACAGTACGCGTACCTTTCCTTGAGGATTTATTTTAATTTTATTTTCATTTCTGAATAGATACACCTCATATTAGATTCATTTTACTATTGTATTTATAACCATTTGCGACTTTTTTCGAGTCATATTTTAATCCTATGTGCAATAATATCCGAGCCTTTTGGTGTGGTATGTTTGACTTGGTTTCATTTGGTCCTCGAATACTTGTTATTTGATTGACTGGCATACTTTCTTTTTTACATTTTAATTGATAATGATCTCGTCACGACAATGACATTAATAAACATAAGTTCAATTTAAATATTGAACTCTTACTTTATAGATAGAAAAAAGGTGGTTCTTTATAAACGGCATTGTCGGATTGTCGGTCCACCCAGATCAAAATGGTGCAAAAAGTACCTAATTAAAGAATTTAGTACACACGCATAGGAACACATATTTTAAATTTCAGATTTTCAGGAACAAGAACATCAAACGGAAATGGATATATCAAATGTCAGGCTTCTACCTAGATAGGTTTATGCTGGCCGTCAAGGGGGGGGGGGAGTTTCTCAATTTTACCCGCCCCAAAGGATTTTCAAAAATACCGTTTTAGCTTATGTCTACACCGAAGGACAAACAACATTTAACTCTCTACTTCCAAAGGATTGGATAGGCTGTATAGGGGAAACTTCTCGCTTTTTCAGCCCCATTCTTACCGCGTCCGTGGTGAAAATTCTAAAATATTACTTACCAATGAGTTGGGCCGTACTCCAGAGAATACATATTTCCAATTTCAGGTATACATATAGCCAGCGGTTTTTGGTAGGCCATAAAAAGGGAGAATTTTGCACTTTTTTTAAGCCCCTCTACGTATAATTTTCTAACCTTTCGCCCTAGCTGATGGCTACGCTGAAGGAGGAAACTTAAGCTCAAATTTCAACTTCCTAGCTCCAGCAGTTTTGGCGGGCCGTCAAGGGGAAAAATTTTCCTTTTTCTGCCCCATGCCGTAGGATTTTTTAAAAATCCTGTCTTAACTGATGTCTACGCCGCAGAAGGTACCTGAAACCATATTTCAACTTACTAACTCCAGCGATTTAGGCAGACAGTTAAAATCGATACTTTTCGCCCTTTTGATCCCCATTTGTACCACGTTCCTGGAGAAAATGCCAAAATATACGTTATCACTTGCTATGTATCGTTGAATGTATATTTCATCTGTAATTATCGTTAATATCGAAACATATAAATTTTATCGATATTTATTTACATATTATTCGATGTTATCAATATATATCAATTTAATCGAGTCCATTGATGTTTCTCGAAATTTATCTGTATATATCGATTTCATCGATATTTGCCTATATCTTGACTATTTTTTTCGATTTTGATCACATTTGCTACTGTCGACCGCAACTGGTTTAGCTTTACTAAAAAGACAAAAAGTAAAAATGGAACATATATCAACCATTGGCCAAGTTGATTTAACATTATCTGGTTATCTAAAAATATTTTATTCGGCATTTACATGGGTAAAAAAATAACACATAATAACAAAATAAGAGTCAGTGCAATGATATAATATAGATATATTCATACGCAATCAACACAAGAATAAATTGTGCTTGCGTTCAAACGCTGAATATACTCCAACACACATATTTGTTGATTTTAAATCAATCAAACGACGTGCAAATTGTTTTGTCACTGATTTATAATCATCGGTCGTTGTTAAACCATTGATTTTATTCTGTTCATTCGAGCCAACAATAATTATTTTGATGTAGAATAAATCAGAAAAAACAACAAACAACGTGTATGAGTGTAATCATAATTAAAAGAAAATAGTTTCTTATCTATAAAAAGGGGGTGGTTTTGTAAAAAAAACTTATTTCATAAATGTT
Organism: Eustalomyia histrio; assembly: GCA_949748255.1. Taxonomy (NCBI): domain Eukaryota; kingdom Metazoa; phylum Arthropoda; class Insecta; order Diptera; family Anthomyiidae; genus Eustalomyia; species Eustalomyia histrio. The sequence continues at coordinate 61,271,934 of OX456524.1, forward strand.
ATATGTATATTAGGGTGGGTCTAAAATATGTTTTTTTTTAATTTTCATTAGGAATACCAAAAATATTGTTCTTTGTGAAATTTTTTTTTTTTTAATATTGCCTAATTTTCCAATCGAAATAGATGAAAAAAAAATAGACAATATTTAAATTTTTCCGGATTAGGCAAGCCTGAGATATCGACCTAAATTTTCTTTCCAAAAAATATTTATATTTCACAAATAAGAATATTTTTATTACTAATAAAAATTCTAAAAAAAGCGGATTTTAGACCCACCCTAATATACATATAACGTTTATAAAATGTTTTTCTACAAAACCACCCCCTTATAAAATGTGTTTCTATTTTGGTTTAATTATGAATAAACTCATACGCGTTGTTTGTTGTTTTTTTCTGATATATTCAACGCTGACTTTTTGTTAGGTGATTACATTTGCATACAACATAAACGACAAATGATTCACACTGATTCCAATTACGCGTTCAGTAACATGATGCTGATTTTATTCTACAGTGAATTTTGTTGAATTATTAAAAGTGAACAAGAATTTTTGTGTATGATTAAATCAAGAAAAAAGTTGATTTGCAGTTCTCTGGTACTCAATTGGTACTCCTTATTTTTTGGTCGGGTTTTTATCTTTTGTTAATAGGTTTTCTTATGGAGTTTTCTCTTCTGAGACAATTCGGAAATATTTAGACAGAACCGTCAGAAACAACAACTCTCTCTAGAATGCATACTTCCTGATTAAAACAATCGCCACCGTTTTTAATTCCTTTATCTTTTCTCCCATTCCGTAATCGATAGGTCGGGCCTCAACCTGCCATAATTTTTTTTTATTACATTTGCAGTTATGTAAAAAACTGCTTCAATATAAATGTCTTAAATTAAGTAGTAAAAATATATATATATATTTTTAATTTCAAATAAGCTTCTTAATGAATACTTCTAGTGTGTTGTAAATCAATAAGATATAATTTATGATCAAATCATTTTAATAAAATTTATGAACACATTTGTAATTAATTGTGAAGGTGTGCCATTTAAAAATTTAAAATGCCACTAAAACTTGTACATTTGAGTTAAAACAAACTGCGAAAAAACATGAATTCTAAAGACTTAATGATCAAATAGACAACACAACTGCATGTCTGGTTGGTTAAATTGTTGTATGTTTTATATATATATATTTATTACTTTTTTTTTTTGCTACAAGTAGCATTTGACAAAGTCTGAGAATTTTTTTTAAGTACCCACCATATATTACATGTTGTGTGACGACAAGCTCGACATCATTTAACCAATTAACAAAGTGTGGCAAATGCAAATGTGCACGGTAATTAGACAAAACATTACTCATGTTAATATGCAAATTGTTGAGAGACTTTAGAATTTTGTTGGTGTGTTTGTTTGTTTATTGTTTGTCTGTTCGTTTGTTTGTGGACGACGATTATATGCTATGAAAATAAAACATTTACATGTATTGCAAAAAAACATACATCCACCAACACCACCGACGTCAAAATGCAACAAGTTTACATATGTACTATTTATTGCATTTGGTTATGACGAATTTTGAATCACACTTCAGTGGAAGATATGTTTGAAGGAGGGTGTCGTTAATTTGTACAAAAGTATTACAAACTGACAAATAACTATTTGACAATGGTAAAAAAATGATGCATTAAAATAAAAAAAAAAAAAATATTATTTCGAACATGTCGAAAAATTTTTAACAAAACTATGGGCTTTTACCAAACAAGTTTCTGTTTAATTTTTAGTCCTAAATTTTCTATGTATCCCAAAGTCATTTTTAGGTTGTAGGCATCCATTGTAAGATCAGTAACAAAACTAATGGAGATTTAAAATCAGGTAAGAACATTAAAATCAAGCATAAAGGCTATAGGAATACCAAGTGTTATTTACATCATATTCTTGAAATCGGCTTAAATTCTAGGGAATGTACCTGATATTGATTTTATGTTCGGTACCCATAATATAGAGAAAAACTTGAGAATATACATTAAAGCAAATATAGCCCAGTGTTACAAAATAAAAATCTAGCTGACGACCAATCTTGAACTCCTGTTGAATCGATTCAAAAACCAATTATGTTAAACATTTAATTAACTTACGATGTATGAGACAAAACTCACAGATATCTTTTTTAAATATTTCACTCAATCACCCTGTATTCAAGATTGTTCTTTTCTGTTTTGTAATAAAATTCTATATTTCTTAGATTTTTGTTGCAATTTTGGTTCATATTTTTTCATTTAAAATAAATTGACGTTGAGTATACATACAACTTTTTTGATTTTTTATTACGCAGAATATTGTGTAAATTATTTTTGAATGGCTCTTTTTATGGAAAAAGTCCCATTTATTGGAGCATCCCAGCAAAAAAAAGGTAGTTATTCTGTGACTATAACTTCTTTCATTGCTTTCTAAACTTCAGTTGACATTCTTTTATGATTTTTTGGTGTTTATTCTAAGGCACTTCCAAAAGAATTCATGTGTTCATATTTCAAATGCAATGATCTGGATATAAACCCGATGCATATCTTAAAATATCACTCTTCATTACTTCTAAAGCATAAGTTATAGTATATCGTATATTTGTTTTTTGATTCTAAAGCATTTATTCAAATTAAGAAAATAGTTCTGATGAACTTTTTTAATTTTTTTATTAAACCATTTTTTTTATTTTAGTTTAAAATTTCATGAGGGTTAGAATTTATGCAGTTTTGCAATTTTTAAAAAGGATTTGAAAAATCAAGAAAAACGGATTTTTTTTTTACCTTTAATTGAAACTAGCTGGCCTGTCATTTGCATTTTTTCAGCCTTAAATATTTATGAGGACGCAATCTGTTCATTTTTGCATTATGTTTATTATTTAACACTACATCATATCCAGTTTTAATTCAGAATTTACCAAAATAATTTTAAAATTGTGTAAAAATTATTTCAAATTGCCCAAAAATGTTTTCAAATTGTGCAAAAATTATTTAAAATTGTTCAAAAATATTTTAAAATTGTCTAAAAATGTTTCAAAATTGTACAACCAGTTTTTAAATTATCCAAAATTTTTTTAAAATTTGTCTAAAAATTCATTAAAATTTTTGAAAATTGTTTCAAAAATGCTCTTCCACTAATGCAGAATTATTTATTTGTTTTAGTAAAGAATATTTGTATATCAATGCATAAATTTCGTATCTTTAAACTTATTTTTCTGCATTCTTATGAATTAAATTTTCATCAAAGCTTAAATATTACAAAGTATATGAACATTTCCCACTTATGCATCAGAATATCTAATCATTGTATTATCATTGCTTCTTTAGAGTAAAGTATGAGTAATGCTAGTAGCTACAGTTGAATACTTCCATCCTATGACACGCTAATGTTAAATTCATCAATGAAACCATCAGAAAAGAAGTGATACCTTTGCCATAGTAGTGATGCTTTAATTGCTTCTTTGGCAGCTTCATATTTGCTGGGATAACTAAAGTGGATTAAGAAGAGATCAATACATATTTTCCTCTATACGTGCACAAGTTTGTATCCGCGTTATTTTCAGTAGACTTCAATATTTATATTAAGGGTGGTTGCGAAGAGGTTAAATAAAATTAAAACTTAATTCATTTTTAAAGAAATTCCAAAGCCTTTTGTCAATTCGGATTTAGTTGAGAATTTATTCAATCTACTTGGGAATTTTTCAATACAATTGAAATTTTATTACGTTTAGTCAATATAAAATTTTAATGAAAAACATTTTATTACCATTAAATGTTAATGAAATATTTTGCAGAATGGGTTGTATATATCCCAAAATATACCTTATTTATTAAATAAGTCCCTTCCCGCTTTGAGACTTCAAAACCTATTTAAAAGTACAATAAATCATTGGATTATGTTCTAAATACAATCGGACCACTTAGTAAGAAATGGCGGAATTATTTAAAAAAATTATACCAAACATTCCAATGTGTCATGGATGGTGGAGAGTATTGGCTGGTGCAAACATTTTTCTCAATTTAATTTTCGAGGTATTGGCCAGCAAATTTTTATCCAAGGGATTAAATTATCCTCACAAATGATTTATTATGACTCCTTTGGGCCAAAACAGTAATTCATTTTCATTCAACTCATTAATTTTCGATATAAAGCCGATGCAAGTCCTTTTCTTTCTGCTATAATTGGATTTCGAGTTAATAACTAATATTACCACTAACTAAAATGTGTGAAAGTTGTGCAGGGTATAACGAAAAAATTATTATCCTAAATTACAGGTTGGTTGAAAAGTTCCTGCGCTCGAAATGAAAGAATGCTGTTTTTGTTACGAAATATATTTTTTTATTCAATATAATCTCCTAGAAGCTCAATACACTTGTTCCAATGATCTTCCAATAATTTTATCGCATCCTTAAAATGGTTTTCCGGAAGCTCTGCAAAATAACCGTCTACGGCTGCTATGGCCTCTTCATTCGACGAAAAATGCTTTCCACGAAGGAATTCTTTGAGGTTTCTGAAGAGATAGTAGTCACTGGGAGCCAAATCTTGTGAATACGGTGGATGTTCAAGCAATTCGTACTTTAATTCTTTGAATTTAGCCATCGTCAAAACACTTTTGTGAGCAGGTGCATTGTCTTGATGGAAAATGATTTTTTTTCTTCTTTAAACCAGGTCTTTTCTCACGAATTTTTTCATCCAGCTCATCCAAAGGCTGCAATAATATTCAGAGTTGATTGTTTTACCTTTCTGAAGATAATCAATCAAGAAAATTTCTTTTGCATCCCAAAAAACTGATGTCATAACTTTCTTTGCTGATCGTTGTGACTTCACCTGCTTTGGAGCTGAACAACCAGCTTCAGTCCACTGTAAACGTTCTTGTTTCAATTTAGGATCATGGTGGTAGATCCAAGTTTGATCCATAGTTATAAAACGACGCAAGAAGTCGGTTTTATTCGGCTTAAAACGCTACAAATTACGCTGAGAAATTTGTTTTCGATGCAGTTTTTGTTGAATTGTTAATGTGTGCAGCACTAACTTTCCAAACAGTTTTTTCATACGTAATTCTTCATGTAAAATATGGAGTAATAGTTCGTCTGAGATGCCTATGGCATTAGCGACTTCACGCTTAGTCAAACTTGGATCTTCACTAAACATATTATGTACCTGCTCTATGATTTCTGCTGTGGTTGCAGTTTTTGGTCGTCCTTCGCGTGGATCATCTTCAAGGCTGGTACGACCACGTTTAAATTCACCAGCCCAAAATTCAACGGTGTGTTTTGAAGTTGAGGACTTCTTATACACTTCTAACAATTGTTCATTAATTTCCTTTGCTTTTAAACCCTTTAAAACAAAAAATCTAATGACTGCAAGATAATCAATTTTTTCCATATTAAAAAAAATCATTGACACGTCAACTTCAAATGGCTTGTAAACAAAGAAAGAACTGACAGAATGACTTGCAACTTTGAATGTGTTCTCAGGACAGTTATACCAACTTGAGAAAAAAAAGTTTGGAGCTAGCAGTGCCATCTCTTGGTGAGCGCAGGAACTTTTCAACCAACCCGTATTGTGAAATTTTTATATTAAATTTACTTAACATGTCTCAAATGAAATAATAAACTGTAAATACCATAAAATATTTGCTCAAAAGGTATATTCGGTCATTCGATGTCAAACCGCACAGCATTCGGATTTGTCATCTCCGATTTTTATGATATTCGCCACAAATATTGTAAATGGGTAGTGTTTATCAAATCATTAACCTTCCGACCGCAAACCATTTCGGTTTTCGAAATATGATGTCATGAAAATTGGCAAAACGTCAAAATATCGAAAAAGTGTCCATACAAAGTCGCCCATAACTTCAAAACCATACAACCTAAAATTGTTCTATTGGTACCATTTTAAAGGTGAAAAGATTACCTTCAAAATGGCATCCTAAAAGTTTTTTTGTATTAAAAGGTTAAAGTTAATTTTTTTAAGTTTAATCTTCAAAGACCCATATCTCAAAATCCAATTGTTTTAAAATTCTGAAAAAATGGTACCAATAGAAAAATTATAGGTTGTATGGTTTAGAAGTTATGGGCGACTTTGTATGGACACTTTTACCATATTTTGAAGTTTTTGCCAAATCCGAAAATGACTGTTTTCTGTGCGGTTTGACATGGAATGACCCTATTAGAAAAATATGAGTATTTAAGGATTTATGTGTATGTTAGAAATGGATAAGCATACCATAAATTTGTTTTTTTTTATTAATTTGTTTGACTGTAAAGTTTACATTTTATTTAAATTTTGCAAATCCCCTAACATTTTTAATTTAAACGGCAGACCCTAAAAACCAGGATGAACAAACTACCAAATTTTTAGACACCCATGATGCCAAATGGTGCGAGTACAAACAAATTCTTAGCCGAGACCACGAAATTCTTAGCCGATTTACACAAACATTTAGTTGCTAGCAAGGGTATATGTTTCGTTGTCTTGGTGAGATGTCACAGTGGCTTTCATTACCAAGCCTGGGAAGAAAGACTGTAATTTGGCAAAGAGTTTTATATCAATCACTTTATAATACCTTCTGCTGATAAATCTAGAAGGAATTGTGAAGCAACTCTCTTAATTTTCAACAAAATGCGTATCTAAATGACAGAACCAAAAGGTTTAGATAAAAAGGAATACACGTTGGGTATTTTTGTTGACATTGAAGAGGCTTTGACTTGAGTTCTTGTTAAATGGATTCACTTTATTTTATCAAAAAGGCTGTTGACAGCTGATAGTAATTGGGTCGAAGAGGTCACAGTTGAGGTCAGTTGGCGATGCCCTCACTCCCCACTGCTGTTGTGTTTCGTAGTTGAACCACTATTGGTGAAGGTCCAGGCTTTGGGTGTGCGGATGATGTTTGATCTTTGGTGTGAATCTCATGGATAGCTGGTGCGACAGGCATAGCCTGTCAGTTAATCCGAAAACAAGTCAACGCATGTGTTGTTTATCATACCAAACTTCGGAGTCCCTGACTTCCGGCGTTAAAGGGGGTTACTCTCCAACTGTCAACAGATGTTTAATATCTAGGGGTGACTTTAGATAGTAAACTGATGTGTACCAAGCATTTTAAACCAAAGGTGTATCAGAGGCTGCGAGTTTTCTGGAAATTCTTGGGAAATGAAACCAGCAGGTTTAAAATAAATTTAACATACTTTAGTGACCGAGGCGCTGTGCATAAGGGACTTGAGCCTCCGATTACTTTATCCAAGATTGTTCAGAAGTGCAGACGCAGGCTGAACGAGGTTTGTATGGAAAACAGGATCTGTCTTCGTTGGCAAACACTCAATTGGTTTTCGGTGACCGCAGGTAGGTATCAGCATGTCATTAATAGTACGTTAAATTGACTTATATGTTTAATCTGTTTTTATGGATATGTTGTCCGACGGAACTAAAGGCAGATGTACAAAGTGTTTGGGGTAGCAAACCAGATGGGAATGTGACAAAATTCCTACTCAGCTTAAGTAGAACTGACTACCGGGCCAAATTACGGGACACATGGCGGGGATGAGCATTGACAATCACCCATTTTGTGTCATGTCTGGGGGAAGAGGATACAACAGAACATTTTGTCTGTTACAATTCAACTTTTTCCAGAACCAAACGGATCAGATTTGGTAGTGACGTCTTGTTTATGTACTTTGTTCATAAACTATCCCTACATGACTTTCTCAATTCTAGGACTGCTCTCAATCCAGGGACTGCTCTCAACTCAGGTACTACTCTCTTCTTTTCTAATATTCAATTTCTTTAGGGTATGGTCTGAGCGCTATCGACTTACCTCAGTGTTTGTTCATCCCACCCTAACTCAACAAGAAGAGTTTTCCAATTAAAAGCCTGCACAATCACAGAAACTTTTTTTTATTAAAAACTCTAGATTTTGGAATTATTCCCTTGAACTTACTACTTTACAAAATATGTCAGTTTTGTTTCTAATATTCTTATTCTATTGTAAGCCCAGGTTCTTAGAACATTTCCGAAAAGAAAATCTTCGTGTCTAATATCTTAAATATATTTATTAAAATTAATGGAAAACATTTGTGTCATTTTGACAGCTATCATGTGTAGTTTAAAAATCTAGTGTGGCAGAGCTTCTTATAATCTAAACAAAACCGAAATCAATTTCGCTCTAATCCAATATTTATAAACAAAATGTTTTTAAGATTTAATATTTATATGATGCCAAAGAACATTTGTTATTTTTCACTTGATAAAGAATAACATTCGTCACTGTGTATGTGACGACATTTAGTTTTGTTTCTGTCGGCAAACTTAATTTAGTCAGTTGTTAATTTAACAGCGCAAAATTTTACACCAACACTGCAACTTCAGCTGTCAATAAAATATTGTAAGTATGTGTATGGAAAAATTAAAACAGAAAAATCGTGTAAACTGTTTGACATTTAAATAACGTAATAAACTTTTATTAATTGATAGTAATAACTAAAAAAAAAAATAATGTTAACAGAGTGGTAGGTTTTACAAATTTTTTACCGCCTAAATTCTTGATTGACTGTATCAGAAATAAATATAATTTCGTTAATTGTATCCTTTCCCTGCAATATAAAATTTTTTTAAGGAAACCCCTTTTTTTTGCTAGATTTTCTAAAAACTAAAAATAAATAGCAAACCTGTAGTTTTAATTAAAAAAATAATCCCACGATCTATTTTTAAATTTTATATTTTAGCCCAATTAATCCGTATTCTACTAAACATTATATTTCCATTATAATTTATGTTTTCTAATCTTTACCAAAATCTTAACATAAATTATTTTGACCATGAAAACTCATAAACATTTTCTTGTAATGTACAATTTATTAAGAAAAGGGAACAAACGAATATAAATTTTATTGTTTTTTAGTAATCATGAAAATATTTTACTACTTTGATTTGTAATGCTTTTAATCGTTATTACAGGTAGCTAAACATTAACTAGTACGAGTACCTGTCTCTTTGTCTGTTATATTATTTAATAATATTTTATGTGACATTAACTGCATAAAACGAGTGCAGTTGATGTGTATGACGGTATATATAAAAGAAGAAGAAAAAACACAAAACAAAAAAATAAAAAAAAATAAAAAAACGAAGGAGGTAATAAAAAAATAAAACCATATACTACGTGAGTATGATAGTTAAGAGATTTCTGAATTTTGATAGGAAGATCGTAAATTTAACAGAATTACACAATAAAAGATACCTTTTAGTATGTGGGAGGCAACTGAGAAATCTTTAATATATTGCGTACTTTTGGTTTGAGAATAATTTCTGTTTTTAAGAGTTTTATAGTAAACAAATTCCCTTCGTTTTTTCGAATATTTTCAAACCGGAAATATTTTTAACCTCCGGAAAAATTTAGTAATAGCTGCTTTTTGCATTACCAATAATGGCCTATCCCTGCCCACTGCATTACTTCTAAAGTGAAAATAATGAGTTACTAATAATTTGTTATACAGCCATTGATATTTCAAGTCAGCTCTTTGCATACTACATTACTTTCAATGTGAAAATAATGGGTTACTAATAATTTGTTTAATTACTTACTTTTGGCAGTTAAAATCTATTTTTGGTTTTCTTATTCAATTTTTTTTAAATTGTTATCAAAATCAATTCAAAATAAAAGATTTAAAACAGTTTTTTTATTTTAAGTATTTCTGTTTTTAATCATTTTAATTGTAATATCTTGTTAATTATAAAATCGTTTGTGCATACTTCTATAATGCCTTAACCACTATACGTATCGAAACCATAACTTTTTCAATAGAATTAAATTTTTTATTTATATAGAGTTATGTTAAACAGGCTCGAGATCATAATGAAATGAAATAGTAAACACTATTTTTTTAATAAATGGAGAAAAACTGTGAGGATCAGCGCTAGAGGTTATTTTTTTGTGAATTTAATCAAATATATGTACATATTTAAGAAAATAAGTATTTAAGTTTTTTTTATCATTATAAATATAAAATAAATTTTATAGAAAAAATATATAATATATTATATTTGTATACACCATTTGCAATTTAATATCAGAAAATTTGCAGAAACTATCAATTAAGTTTTAGAAAATAACAATTTAAGAAATTAGGATTTTAGATCATATAATCATATTCTTTTTTTATAAATTACTTTATTGCAAAGAAACATGAATATTTTATTAGTAAATTATAAATTATAGTAAATATAATTTTGCTTCAAAAATTAGAAAAAACAAGTAAAAAAGGGCTAAATTCGGCTGTGCCGAATCTTTGAATACCCTTCACCAAAGGGGATGAAGATGATATACGTATATATTAAATTTTGCATGAACTGTAATATGAATATGTTTTGTCAATTTATGTAACGAACTTTTGTTATTTAGTTTTAGCAATGTTATTTACAGAGGTCTGCTCTGTTAGCGACTTTAACATTGTTCATTTTTACGTTAACTTAGTTATCATAGTATGTAAGACAATAAATGTAATCGAACAATAAGAAGACTTAATAACATTTTTACTTACTTAACAGAAAAAAAATAGATACAGAAAAATTGTACAAATTTGTATGGAAAATTTAGAGGTACCTTCACATTTTCACTCATAACTTTTGAACCGCTTGACCGATTTTGCTCATTTTAAATACCAAACTGCTCGGGAGGATGTTCAATAATCTGGGTAAAAATAGGCACCCCCGCTTGCGTCTTCGCGTCATTATCGTGATTTCAACAGAGAGACAGACAGACTGACAGACAGACGGACATCGCTAAATCGACTTAAAATTGCATAAGGATCACGAATATATATACTTTATGGAGTCTTAAACCTATATTTCGACATATTACAAACGGAATGACAAACTGATATATACCCTCACCATATATGGTGGAGGGTATAATAACGAATTTTTCCTCAACATCCACCAAACTAATTGAATCTTATCTAAAGGATCGAGTACAGTATGTCGAAATAAAACCATTAACAACCTCAACTTTTCTTCCCGTTGTCAGGGGTGTTCCACAAGGCTCAATTCTCGGGCCTCTCCTTTTCTCTATTTATGCAAACGATCTTCCTGAACAGTTGCTGCACTGCAACATCAGAATGTATGCAGACGATGTCCAATTGTACATAAGTAATGGACAAGGAAACATTGAACAATGTACTGCAAGACTAAATGATGACTTGAAGCGTGTTTCTCATTGGTGTTTGTTGTGATGGCACTAGCAAATCAAAATTGAATGTTACGTATAACAACATTGCAAGATACGTTTATGGCCTTAAAAATCGTATTACTAATGGAGATTACCTCAATATAACTCCATACTCTAAGAGAATATTTGGTGTGCTGTTCGAAGACCTACTGAAAATAAAAACCCTAATATTTCTTCATAAAATTATAATAACCCGCGAGCCGTGTCATCTTTTTAATCGTTTGAGTTTTAGTCAACTAAGACGAAATAGAAATTTGGTTTAAATTAGACATCGTACGTTGATATCTGAATGGCAACTTTTTATAGCTGCAATACGTCTTTGGAATAATATTCCTCCAACAATTAAAGAAACCAGCAACGCGTTTAAATTTAAAAGAAAATTGTTTGAATATTTTTCATAATACCATATCTGAATATAAAATTTATTAATTCATTAAAAACTGTTAAAAAAAAAATATGTTTTATATATTGTTTTTAAAAAAAATTTCTCTTTTTTTGTAATTTTATTTTTATTTATTTTTTTTCCGTATGTAATAGTTATTTTATTTTACTTTTGTTAATTGATATTATAACACCATAAGATTTCTACTTTTTAAAACAAATGTTTTGTTGTAGAAGTTACAAAATTAAATAAATAAATAAATAAAAATAGATTTTATGTCGTTTTGGATAAAGAGAAAAAAAAATCATAAGTTATAATTTACTTATACAATTTTCATGTTTCTCTGCAATAAAATAATTTATAAAAAATAATATTATTATATTATCTAAAATCCTATTAATACTATTCATTTACAAAATAACAGATCTACAATACATAAAAACTTCATTAAATTAAGATATTTTCAATTTATTTTCAATTTAATCAGTTAATTTCAGAAGCTATTAATTTCATTTTAGATGCTAGCAATTTAATTTCACATATACTAATTTAATTTCAATTATTATTATATTAATTTATGAAATAAGTTGGTACTTTTTGAAAATTGTTGCTATTTTCTGAAATTAAATTGGAAATGGTGTAGTTATTCAGCTCCTTCCTTGTTAACAGTTCTTTAACGACTTATAAACTCATTATATGTAGCCACTCTTTCTGTACCTATTGATTATGCGTTATTTGCACCCCTTATGTAACGTATTATTAAGCCCTTTATATGCAACCAGTTATTAACTACCTTCAAGCCACCAGTTTTTATTATATGAATTAAAAACAGTTATTTTTGCGTTACCTATAACTAGTTATTTTAACCTTACCATTAACTAGAAATCTGAAATTCAAATATTGCATTTCCTGGAATAAGGGCTAAGTCACTGTTAAGGTATATATAAGAATTTTCACTTCAACGGCCTGCGCAATTCGCTGGAGCTAGGAAGTTATAATTTAATGTGAAACCTCCTCCGCCACCTTGCGGTCAGGGGCAAAAACGGGTTATATTTAACGGCCTGGCCATACCACTTTGGCTAGAACCCTGAAATTTAACAATTTATCTTCTGTACAGTATGGGCTAACGGAGCTAAGGTACATTTTGGATTTTCACCCAGGACGTGGTAAAGATGGCACTCAAAGAATGAGGACTCTCCCCTTAAAAGCCTGGCCAAAAACCTGGAATTCGAAATTTAGTATAAACCTTAAGGTTCCTCCTCCGATGTAGACATCAGATAATATGTAATTTTTGAAAAATCTTAAGGGGTGGGGGGTTGTCGAAAAGGGTTAACTCTCCCTTGCAAATTGATTCACTTAGGGGAAAATTTTTCCCCTAAAAGGCGTGCCAAAACTGGAAAAAAAGGAAGTTTAAATTTGGTTTGCATGTTCTACCTGCGGCATTGACATAAGCACAGACGGGTTTTTTGGAAACTCCATCGGGGAAAATTCTCCTCCTTGATAGCCTAAACAAACCTGTTTGCAGGAGAAACTCTTCCCCTTTGGCGGCCTGCCCAAACCCCTTTTTAAGAGAAACCTGAAACTTTAAAATATATGTACTCTAATAAGGCTGTCCAAAATAAAAAAAGTTCAAACTCACGGGCTACACAACGCTACAAATATGTGAATATGGAAAAAATAATGGTCTGTCAAAGAAATTTAAAAAAAAGTTTTATTTAGAGGGAGCACATCGCCATTGAAGTTTCAAACATGTACTGGTTCTATTAATATTTTAAATAAATTAAAAATTGAGAAAAAATAAATATAATTATTAGCATCGCTACTCATTGAATCTTATATATTTTTGGGTTTATGAAATCAAAGTTATATTCAGAAACATGTATTTTGTGAAAATTTCATACAAAAAATATTCAACTTTGATCAAGAAATTTGTTTATATATACCTTTTTGCAATTTTTTTTATAATGATATGTCCACGGAATGTCTTCTTATGTAAGACCGAATTTTTGTTAAAAATTTAATTTTAAATAATTGTAAAAAACTAAAAAAAAAGTCAAATTTTAACATTTAGTTGTAAAGATAACTATTATCCTTTCAAAAAAAAAGAAACAATATCATATCTAATGAAAGCCCTTGGTAAGTAAATTGTCCCAAGAAGAACGCAATTTTTAAATCTGGCAACATTCGAAGTGTCATTGTTTGACATTTGAACAATTGTTATTGTTTGCTAGTAGAAGGTACGAGGTTAGTAAAAATGGAGCGCTACACGAATGAACAACGCATTCTCATTGTGAAATTGTTTTACCAAAATGGTGAAAGTTTTGCGGCTACAGTTCGCAAATTGCGATCAATTTGGGGTCACAATAATGCTGCAAAAGAGTCAACTGTAAAGAGATTAATGGATAAATTTGCCGAAACTGGGTCTGTTAGTGATGTAAAGACAACAACGCGCCATCGACCAGGTCGATCGACCGAAAATGTCGCAGCTGTACGTGATGATGTCGCTCAAACTCCATCCACCTCAATTCGACACCGAGCTCAGCAAATTGGTGTCTCCAAATCCACTTTGCAGCGAATTTTGACGAAAGATTTGCATCTTCATGCATACAAAGTTCAATTGACTCAGGAACTGAAGCCAGCTGACCATGGACAGCGAAGGGAGTTCGTTAATTGGGTATTGGAGAGACAACATGAAAATGCTGATTTTGGCGATAAAATCATCTTCAGTGACGAGGCCCATTTTCATCTTGATGGCTTCGTCAATAGGCAGAATTGTCGCATTTGGGGTGAGGAAAATCCTCGAGTGATTCACGAGAAGCAAATGCATCCTCAACGTGTCACTGTGTGGTGTGGTTTTTGGGCTGGAGGAATCATTGGACCTTTTTTTATGAAAATGAGGCAGGTCAAGCGCAAACAGTCAATGGTGTTCGGTATCGTGAAATGATAACCAGTTTTTTCTTGCCTAGAATTGAAGAAATGAATGTGGAGGGCATGTGGTTCCAACAAGATGGCGCCACATGTCATACAGCCAGAGAAACAATTTAATTGCTGCATCAGTCATTTCCCGGTCGTGTTATTTCGCGTTTTGGAGATGAGAATTGGCCGCCTAGATCGTGCGATTTAACACCATTAAATTTTTTTCTTTGGGGTTTTTTGAAGTCGATGGTTTACGCGAATAAGCCGACGACGACAGCATTCATGCAAAACGGTCATTGAAAATTTCATTAAAAGATCGCGTGCATGCCAGCAAAGCCGCGGCGGCCATCTGCACGATATATTGTTCCATACATAACCTTATTCTGTCTACTTTACGATATAATAAAGTTTCACGATTTTTTTTTAAAATCTGTGTTTTATTTAAAATTTAAAAATTGCGTTCTTCTTAGGAAGATGGATTTTTCGATAATAACGTTTTTAGATTTATTAAAATATCAAAAAAAATATATAAATTTAGTTGAAATTTCAAAAAACGTGCATAATTTAAAAACAACAAATTTGTTTTCAATTTTAATTGCAGATTCGTAATCTTCATAAAAATTAATATTAGATAGGAGAAATTTGTTCATATAGGGCGCTAGCTGGCTGAATTTTTACTTACATCTTTTCAGAAAATTTTGATATTTTTAATAAAATATGTAGTGTCACGAACTATTTTAAAATTACTGATTTTTTTTTTAATTCTGTTCTAATATTCCTTTAATTATGACTATATTGAAAAATTTTGTTAAATGACAGCGTTTAGTTTAAAAAATAATTCGGGTTTGTTAATTTGTTTCCAAACACTCAATATAAAATAAACAATCAACATAGCAAAGACCCAAGAAGAGCGTGGGTAATGAGGAGGGTTATGTTGCGGCAATAGAAAATACTAAGTATCCTATCCTGCTGCCTCTGTGGAATTTTTTCAAATTTTATTCTCTATAATTTACTAATTTACCAAAATTACTCAATTTTAAGTCAACCCTACTTTCTCTATAAATTACACTTAACGACAAATTACTAAATTTTAAAAGGTAAGTTTATGTGTTACCTCTAAATATAAACGAATTTAGCTGAAACATGGCACCGATAGTTTTTAGACATTATGGAATAGGGCAACATTGTGGAGATTGGCACCGAAGTTTTCCGAGGACGTCCATCGGTATTGGCTTCCTCTATTTCTACAGTAGCTATATCCTTTTTATTTAGTCCCTCAATTGTTAGCAATGGAATTCGTTAGCTATAAAAATTTGGGATTAGCCGTTCTTAAAAAGTTCAACAATTTTTAGTTTAAAAGCTGTTCCGTATCATGCACGCGCGCCATAGTTGCACTAACATAAATTTTTAATTTTTTTTTTATTTGTTGCAAAAAATGACAACAACAAAATAGTTGCTTAGGTTTCGAACAGTAACATATAGAGTTAATTTTGCTTTTTTTTTTTTTATTACGTGGAATTAAATTTTTATTGTTATTGTTAGAATTTAGGTATTTACATAAATAAAATAAAAATTAAATGTGCTGGTTTGCATAAATAAATTTAAAAATAATATATAAAACTTTGATTTCTCTATCAGGAAAAGTTGCTTGGGTTCCGAACAATACTCTACAGCTTTACGATATAAAATTTATGTAGGCTTCAACAAATATTTTCTTATATCTTTGGGTAAATGATTTTTATAAACATTTATTCTAAAAATGGATTATATTTAGATACTAACCCTTTCTCCTGTAATTGAGGGCACGTAATCCACATAAAGATTATGTTTATTATGCTGATAATGACGATGATCACCACAACAGCACTATCATGTTCACCGTGTGAGGTATATATGTATATTAAATAAATGTGGTCGGTCACAAATGACAATCATAAAATCGTATAAAACAAAACGGTTTCTTCTTTCTTAATGTGAAACATCAACCAAAAAACTAAACCGAATACTATACTACAAAAAAAAAAAAAACATTTTATGACTGCTTCATATTGTGAATGTGTTTTGTGGAAGAATGAAAAAATATAGGGTCCGCCATCTAACGTTTTTTTTTTCAACTAGTGCTTATATCGTGAATGGTAACACTTAGCTTATGTCTGATTTGACAGATAATTAGTTTTATCCTTTCGCTGAACGAATATGGTTGTGTATACGCTTGAACAACGCTGGGAAATATTGCGACATTACTTTGAAAATCATGGTAATATTAAAGAATGTCATCTTTTCAATGTCATCTTTTCAGATGAAGCTCATTTTGATCTTGGCGGGTATGTAAGAAAGCAAAATTGTCGCATTTGGGGGAACAGAAAACTCGCACGCATACATTGAAAAGCCGATGCACCCAAAACGAGTCACTGTTTGGTGCGGATTTTGGTCCAGAGGCATAATTGGGTAATTTTTCTTCGAAAATGAGCAAGGAGTGGCCGTTACAGTCGATGGTGATTGTTATCGGGCCATGTTGAACGAATTTTTGTTCACAAAAATTGAAGAGGAGGATATTGGCAACATTTGGTTTCAACAGGACGGCGCTACGTGCCACACAGCCGAAGCTACACTCAATGTTTTGCGCCCTGTTTTTGAAGATCGCATTATCAGCCGCAGAGCTAATGTCGTTTGGCCACCTCGGAGCTGCGATTTGACACCGTTGGACTATTATTTGTGGGGTGCCGTCAAGCCAGAGACAATTGACGCTTTAAAGGACAATATTCGTGAAGCCATTGGTGAAATACAGCTGCACACAATCGATAATGTGCTTAAAAATTTTAAATTAAATTATTTTTTCATTATTAACCGGAAGGATTGTACTTTTAAATAAAAAAAGAAATAGTATAGTAGGATTTTAAGATCATATCATATTCTTTTTTAATTATTTTTATTGTAAAGAAACATGAAAATTTTTTTTTTATTAGTAAGTTATAGAGAATAAAAATTGAGAAATTCCACTGAGCCAGCAGGATAGAATACTTAGTATTTTCGGTTAGCGCTACCCAACCTTGTTAATATCCATGCTCTTCTTCTCCCTTTGCGGTCATTGCTTGTTGATGATTGTCTATTTTATATTGAGTTTAAGGAAACAAATTAACAAACTTGTAAACAACAACACAATTAGACTAACATCAACGAAATTTAACAATTTATATTTATCCTCTATATTTTACAGTTTTTTTTGATATTAAATGCTTCATATAAGCTGTGTTATTTGATACTTTAAGAATTAAATTTCATAATAAAAAACTGTAAAATATAGAGGATAAATATAAATTTTTAAATTTCGTTGATGTTAGTCTAATTGTGTTGTTGTTTACAAGTTTGTTAATTTGTTTCCTTACACTCAATATAAAATAGACAATCATCAACAAGCAATGACCGCAAAGAGAGAAGAAGAGCATGGATATTGACAAGGTTGGGTAGCGCCAACCGAAAATACTAAGTATTCTATCCTGCTGGCTCAGTGGAATTTCTCAATTTTTATTCTCTATAACTTACTAATAAAAAAAAAAAAATTTCATATTTCTTTACAATAAAAATAATTAAAAAAGAATATGATATGATCTTAAAATCCTACTATACTATTCACTTACAAAATAACAGATCAACAATTCATAAAATTCCATTAAAAAAAGAAATTTAAGAAAATATTCAGTAGTTTTTTTTTATAGCATTTCCAAAAAAAAAAAGTTCTTTGGCGGACCCTATATATGTATATATTTATATATAAGACCTTATTATCAGCCACTACTACACTCATAAAAAAAGTTCATAAAGGTTACTAAAAATTTGTTACAATCGAATTTGCAAAAAAAACTGCAGAATATTGCAAATATTTTCCCAAATAATTTTGAAATGGGAACAGCAAAAATAAAAATTATAAAAATACTAATTTTAAGCTATAATTAAGTTGAATTGAGGTTAATTGCAAATAACAATTTATCCTGCTATAAGCCATACAAAAAAATTTGCTTAATATTAGTAGACCAAAAATATCACAAAGAATGTTTTATTTTCAAATTTTATTTTTTTAGATTTTTTTTAATGCCAATGCAAGTTATCCTACTAAAACCAGTTTTATACTAATTATTCCGTTGATTTTGCATTCAACTAAATTTAGCTAGAACATTATTAAAATTTTGCAGATTTAATACTTTTCCGGCTTTTTTTTTTTTGCTGATATTTGCAGGAAATATTGTCATTGCCAATTAACTAAAATTTAGCTTAAATAACACTAAAGTTCTATATTTTTAACAATTTTATTTCCACCTCGCCTATTATAATAAACTTTAACAAACAAAACCTGCTAATTTTAGCAGTTTTAAAATAACCGGTTTGTTTCTATGAGTGTATTACCACTAACAGCTACATTTCATATATCATATTAAAAATTAAGGGAGAAATCGTTGATGTTGTTTTATTATTTTGGCTTAAAGGCTTAAAAAACAAGAAGACTCGGTGTTTTATGTTTTGTTGGCTAAACTTTATAATTTGTCAACATTTATTAACAAACACATAAAAAAATTATATTGTTCTTTATTACTACATTATTATTTTTTTTTTCGCTTTGGGTTTCAACATAAATTTTTATAGTTCTTGTTTTTTGCTGTTTGCAAATAAATGTTTTTGAGGTAGGTGAAATTGAAACATGTTTAAAATGAATGTTAGCTTTGGTCAAGATTTTTAGAAATTAAAGAAATTAAAACAAAATTTTTAGGAATAACCTAGTTTAAAAATTTAATAATTGTTTACAGTTTTTACACAAAATATCACAAAACAGTATTACCATGATTTATAAACACCCTGCAACAAAATTCAGATTTTAGCTATATACACGATGAGAAAAAACATTGTTGAGTCAATCATTAGAGCATAATATATTTTTGGGATTATGATTGTGCCAACGTAGTCGTACTATAATATAGTTATCATATTATGATAATAAGTTACCATAATTTTACTATAATATATTCCCTACAGTTATATTAACATATGATTCGAAACTAAAAAAAAGTTCTTTAAATTTAAGTATATTTCTTCAAGAAATATTTTCCTAAAGAAGAATTTTGATATTAAGGACACTTTCAAAAAAATTTCTTTGATTGTATGATTTTTTTTTCAAGAAAAATATTTTAAAAAATATATATAAATTCTAAGAACTTTTTTAATAAAAGAGCATAGATTTTTATAAAAATATTCTTAGATTCTAAGAACATTTCTAAGATTTTTTATAAGATAGTACTTAGAGTCTGAGAATTTTTCGTTTAGAAGAGGTCCTTTGAAGCAAAGAATACTTCTACTAGATAAAGTCCTTAGAATCTAAGGAATTTTTTATTTAAAGAAAGACCTTAGAATCTAAGTTTTTCTAAGAGTTTGAGAATTTTTTCTTTAAGGAAAAGTCCTTGAAACTAAAAATTTCTTAAAATCTTTTGTCATAAATATCCATTAACAATTTTTTAGTAAGGGGTTTGAGGTTAAGAAGAAGAATAAACGTTTTTCTCCAAAAATTGTAACCACTATTAATTTTCAATCCACTAGCTAGTTTCTGTCTTATTTTTTAGACATTAAATTTTATTAATTATTTTGTTTTATAATTGTCGATTGTCTATACATGATAATATTTTTAAACAACCCATCGGCTGTAGGAATCGAACCCGTTGTCCTACATTTCAAACGTAATTATAATGTTTTTTATTTAAATTAATTAAAAATTTAAAATCTTTATAAAGAATCTTTTTCCACGTTACAGATATTATGAATTTTTGTATGGAAGATTTTCATTATCTTAAACCGACCAATAAACTTTACAATAAATTTATAATACCCCACACTATTAAGTAGTTGATAGCTATCAGTAAGCAATACCTGTAACTTTCCCATTGAGAAAGTTTTCACATAAAACGTGCGTATTGAAAAAAAAATACAATATAAATTGATACAAAATTCAATTTTCCTCACACGACCGTTTCTAAAATTTTTTTGTGAAAACTTTCTGTCACGTAAGGTTTTTTTGCCAACTTTATTGGGAAAATCTGAGAGTTTTTCACTTTAAATGTCAAAATTACTCACAATTTGAAAAACTACAATTTTATTAAAAATAAAAATGTCTAAAGTACAATTAAGACACACATCACCGATTGATTCAAAAATTAAACCACTGATAGAACTCCTTTATGGGAGTCCAGGAGCAAACTCAGAAAAAAAAGTTAGTAGAAAAATTTGTAAACGGTTTTCAATCCCACTCTACTATTTTTGTACTGATTTTTAGTCAAAAATTATTATTTAGCAAATCTTTTTGTTATTTACATTTTACAAATTACAGAATTTTTACAGAATATTTACAAATTTTTGTTGCTAATTTCAGAAATCATTTTACAAATTTTTGAAAACCGATTTGCTAAAATTAGCAAAAAATTTTACTAATTTTAAAAACGAGGATATTGAAGGAAATGTTATTTCTAATTAAAACTTACACCTACAAACTTAAATTTCCTTAAAATGTTACATAGATTAAAAAAGGGATCGGAAGTGAAGATACCGACTCATGTCTAAAAAGAGGACATCCACTTAAAATAGCACAAAAGAGGTTTTTTAGTTCTAAAAATCTGCCGTAAAAACAATTAAAATTAAACCTTAAAAGTAAAAAAAAACTGATCAAAATATTTTTCAAAACAGAAATTAACAAATTAAAACAAAATGATTAATTCGTTATTTAAAAATTATAATCAAAATTTTTGATGCTCGATAAAAAAATAAATTCAAAGCTTTTTACTAGTATTAATAATATTTAGTAATTTTTTTTGCTGATTTTAGCAAACAGATTTTAAATTCCACTTTACAAAAAGTCTACTAAAATTTAGTAGCGGCTACTAATTTTTCTACTAATTTCATTGTACTACACCTCAGCAGACATGTGTTGCTAAGATTAGCAAAAAATACCGCTGGGCTCAAATTAGCAGGATTTCCCGTTATAACAGCAAAATTTTCAGTTGACATTACAGACTTTTTTTGGTGAGTGTATAGTTGTTTTGCGGAAAATGTATGTGGGGAGTTATTTCGGCACAAAGTAAAAAATTAACTTGACTGTATCTTCATCATTAATGTGCCGATTGGACTTAGCTGTACATAATTAGTAAGGTAATTGAAATATCTTTTAGATGACACTTTTTTTATTTTATCAACCCATTACTGCCCGTCGAAGGAATTTTATTTTTTTTAAGTTTTTTTTTTCATAAAAAGGACTACATAAAAATACATGTTTTAATTGTAGGTGTTTTGTCAATATTTTAAGATTTCATTAAAAATAAAGACAAATTTTTTATCACTTAAAATATCTAAAATATTTAATAAATTTTCTAAAATATTTAATAAATTTTTGAGATGGTACATGAGGAATAATTGTACTGAAAAACTAACCTGTTGATAATAAATTGAAAAATAGTTTTGGCTGAAAAAAATTCTAAATCTGTTATCGCTATTGAGAAAGTCTCTTCAATTGTTCATATTTTGTAAGGAAACAAATCGCATGATATTTTTAATTTTGAAATTAAATATAAATATTATCAGTTATTTGATTAATAACTTTATTGTTTATAGAACTAGATTCACTAATTTTTTTCGGAATTCATACAATATGTTCCTTAAAAGAAAAACACCTTTTTTTAAAAAACTAGAATATGAAAATTCCTACGCCGGTCTGTAATGGGTTCAAACTATTTAATTGTATTTCCAATTGTGTACATATTATTCCAATCTTACCAAGTCAATTTTTTCCGCGGACATTTTGTCCAAAAGGTTCTGTTAGATTTGGGAATGGAATCGGAAAGATGCCACTAAAATAATCTTGTTTCGAAAAACGAAATGATCGATTTAATAAAAGAAACGAATAATGTCGAACTAGTTTATACAGTTCAATTATGTGGATCGTTCAAACGAACTCGTGTGCACAAAATAAAATTTAATTTTGTAATATTATAAAGGCACAAACAATGGAATTTGTATATACAAAAAACTTTTTGTTATTTCTTAGTAACTTTAATTTTTATTTTCAAAGAATTTTTATATGAAAAATAACAATTTACACAACGATTCTTAATATGAAATGATTGATTTTCTACTTTCTTTTATGATATAAAAAATTCTTCTATTATTAAAATTCTATCTAATATTCAAATTCTATCTAATATTCAAAAATCATTAAAATCGAAATTTAAAAGTTAGGAAAAGACATTGGTCTGTATTTAAGTGTTCTGTTAAATTTTTTCGTGTACTGCATGGTGTCGTTAAAAAGGGATCTCAACTGTTTTATGATCCAATAAAAAAAGTGGGTGTTTTTACAAATTAAAACATGAAATATAAATTAGTTTTTTAGCTACTGCAATTCGCAGTCAAATTTAATAACTTCAATCTAAACAGTATATAAAAATGAATAAAAAAAATGAATAAAAAAAATAATAAATAAACATCAAAATGCAATTAGTGCCAATAATGAATTTAATATACACCCAAGGAAATATATATATTGCCACAACTAAAATTTCGTTTTTATCGCAGTGGTAAACAAAAAACTAAAATGTTGTGTCACTAGTAGCATTCTGCACTCGATCCTGAACCCAAACAGGTTCATGTTCGCTATTTATAAAGACTTTAAACCCCCCGAAGCTGTTGAACCCAAAAATTCTAGCATGTTCGGGTTCAGAAATACAAAGAAATAGTCTTGCTGTTCATGGCGTGAGAAATGTAAATGTCACTGCTTCGATTGATAACTTAAAATTAAAATATATGAAAAATATCCATGACTGGGAAAATAAAAAAAAAACATTTTACTATTTTGGAAGCCATTATTGTATCAATCGGCCTTTTCAGCCATTTCTGCCTCGAAATACATTTTGTGGCCTCAAAGAACAAATTCAAAAGTGACTAAATTTGGTTCGCGGAGGTATGATACTGAATGATAGTCAATATTTCGAACAAAAAAATATTTCGAATCAGTATTAAAATAACATATGATTTAAAACGATACCTGTATTTCGAACACCATATGATTTAAAACGATACCTGTATTTCGAACACCATTTGACTCTTTTTCCGAAATATAATATGCAGTGTTCGCAGAAAATCCAGATTTTAGAATTTCTATCATTTGAGAAAGGCTTGATTTGAATTTTTTCCTTTATACTTTGCGATTTAATTAACTCGTTAGTATTTCCAATATATTTATTTTGTTGAGTGTATACAGTTAAATAATTATGCACATTATGGTAAAGCAAATATAAAAAATTTAATATATTTCTATATAAATTCTGCCTTCTGTCTGAAATGCGGAGTAAAGTTCTTATCCAATCAAAATTAAATTTTACACTGTGTGGTTAACACATTTTATAAAAACCTAAAATAAGAGCTTAAATACATTTTGGAATGTTTAATTTATTTGGGATTATTCTAAATACATTTTAAATCTAATTTTTTTTAATACCCTGCACCCTAAGTCACACTTTTGTATAATGGGCAAGAAAACATAAGTGGGCGTTGAAAATATTCACATTTGGATTCTTTTTTTTTAATAATATGATTTAAATGATGATATAAAATAACCTATTTCAATAAAACAACTGTCATATACATATATAAATTAATGCAATCAATAAAATTAAAATTCATTATATAAAAGTTTACTTTTATTTTTTGTAAATCCCTTCAAAAGATATCACTAACGAAATATGAAAACGAAACTATTGACTTAAAGTGCCGCCCTTTTTCAAAACATTTCTATTGATGTTAATTTAGATTAAATTCATTTGTATACATTTTATATTTTATTAAGGAAATGTGATTTTAAATTCTATGACAAATATTTAATAAAATATGATACCTTTTGTTTAAGTTTTATAGTCAGATTTGATTTAAAATAAGACTTGTTTTAACTTCATCTTGTTAAGTTGTATCGAAACGAAAGTGTTGTAACTGTCACATAACTTTTACTCAAATTAAATTCAGTTTAGAGTATTGTTAATTTCAACACCTCTTATGTATAAAATTCCCTTTTGACTTTAAGCGACTTACAAGAGTTTCATGTGGCTCATTGACCTTTTTGGTTTAAAATGGACAAAAAAACTTATTAAGTTATTTCTTATAGTTTGTAAAACATATTTTTAAATTGTCTAAAAAAATGTATTATAATGTATTGTTAATAAGCAATTTAGAAAATTATAAAGCTTTTAAAAATGAGTTATAATTCTCTTATTACTGAAATTGATATTAACGTCTAAATTGTATTAATTTATTTTAAATAGTCGTTGTGTATACAGTCGTCAGTCGAATTTAATCAATTGAATTAAATCAAGTTTGAAACGAGTAAAAGAATTAAATTCGGCTTCAATTTTTTTATACTCATTAACAATACTTTTGTTAGAAATGAAATAAGAAAAATTTAAATTGAGATAACATTGTGTAGGTGCAAAACGTTTTTGAAAACTATTTTTGTGGTTCAAAATAATTTTTTGTGGTGAAAAAAACATTAATCACCTCTAGGCCTGTGGTGGAAAAATATTACAACATGCCTAATTCATCAGACGTTAATCTGAAATTGTACTTAAATACACAAATTTCTATGGTGGTAGCTTCATATTTTTATTCATATATTTTTTTTTTTACCCTAAGACATTATTGTTGATTTTTTTTTAAATAAAAGCAACACAGGAAGTTCTTCCAATAAATTAATATATTGCTTTCTTCGGAAAGAGGATAGAGGAGAGATGAAAGGTGGTTAAATATGAAGGGCTTCGAATATGGTAACACAGTAATTGCGCAGCCATCTGATGGAGAGTTGGCGAAGTATGTAGTTGCAACTTTGTAGTTCATAGCCCAGTTCCTTCAGGTCTCAATACAATTAAGTCCCCGGGGACGGCTGCTATCAGCACTGGGGCTGAGGCATTGCACTTCGACATTAGTCCCTCTATTGGCTAAAATTTACAGCTTTTTATACCGTACTGGTGTCTACTTACTAATGTTCCCCTAAAAAAAAGGTGGCTAACATTCCTGAAAATTACCGCCCAATCGCAATATGCTGAGCGCTCTCGAAGGTTAAGAAAAGCATATTGTAATCCATAAAGAGTTAAATACACTTTTGAACGATCGTTCTACAGGAAACCTGTTAGCGTTTCATTCGGAACGTTGAAATAGATCCATCCACAGGTTTGGTGAGAGCAAATTGATTACTGTAGATACTTGCAAGGCATTCGTTCGTGTGTGGCAGGACGAACTTGTTTCGAAGGTAATAGCTTTTGGTGTCGGTTATGCCTTCTATCGATTTACGATCTATACACCAAAAAAAAAAAAAAAAACAGATTGGTGCTTACAACAGAATTTGTTGTAACAATGAAATTACTCATGTCTCAACTAATTTTCTGTTGCTACAATCGAAAAATTCGGTTACCACAACCGAACCATTCGATTGGCTACAAATTCGGTTGTCAAGACGAATCTGTTTTCTCTGTGTACGTCTTGTAATAGTTGGGATCAAGTACGACTAGTTTCGGCTAAAATCAGGTTTATTTCTGCTTCTCTTTTTTTCCGTTTTTCAAAATTAACTTCTTGGACAAACATTCAACCAGGAATCAGAGCCAGGAATAAGCACGTTTTTCAAATGTTGGGAGAAGCATTCAAGAGTCTATGTCTTTTAAAATGGTACAAGAAGTACTTCACCCTATCCGATATTCTTTCTCTCTATACCACCTATATACCGCCGAAAATGCAATACTACTCCCATATATAGCAGTTGCTTTAAAGTCTTTGGGACCGGCGCATATCAACTACAGTACTGTAACCAGCACCCTGTTTCTATATCTGATGCGAGAGTGACTTAATCAATAATAAAGTTGATTGCGTTTTTACTGTTAATTGTTCGAACTGTTAACTTTTAAAGATGAATAATTTGTAAAATTTCTTATTTGAAAGAAAAATAACATGAATACATATATTTAATTGCATGTAACTTACCCTATAGAAAGAAGAAGAAAGTTGCGTTTCACATTTTTTTTTGCGAAAACTCTGTCGATGCGAGAAATACAGACACAAGGTGCAGTTCTATTGATTTATTTAAGCATTATCTGAATGTGGGATGTGTGAAACTTTGTTTTTTATTAATATTAAAATGGGATGTGTTTTGCTGAGATAAGTGAACTTATCCAGTGAGTCTGCATTTTTGATCGGAATACTCACTTATCCAGTAGTGTTCATTCATTTGTGGTCGATTGTGTAGTGAACCTCACAACGCATTACAGGGGGAATCCATTCATTGGGCGGACTAGTCGTATGTGGAATAAACTTCTTGCAGGGGTCTTCCCTGACACCTATAATATAGAGAAATTCAATACATAAATCCTTAAAGACTACTCTCTCTTTCCCCTCTCCCATGTCCTAATTTCCTGATATCCACATAATGCATTGCATTTGTGGGGGTAACCACTGACTGTTAATATATTGGAAAAAAACTGCTCGAGAAAACAGCAGACAATCTGTTTAAAAACGAGCATCCTCACTTGGGTTTTCGCCATTTCAACTGACATGGATGTGTAACACTGACATGGATGTGTTACACTGATAATAATTCATGCATAAAGATGCGAAAAAATGTGAAAATAACAAAAAATTTATTTTATTTTTTGCGTTTAATTTCGTAATTTTATGCATGGATTATTATGAATGTACAAACATAATGATATGTATATGCCCTGATCACAAATGTGGAGGCTACAACAATATATTTAAGGTTAAAATTAAACTAATTATTCCTTACGATTTTTATCAAAATCTATTTACAAATCTTATGATCATCACCCCGTTTAACCTTTTAAAATCAATTAACTGAACAACATTATCGTTGTCCACTTTTTAATAATGTCCACCAATATATCACCCATACAGCTGACATAAGTCCAGCAATATTTTTTTATTGTTCATCTATATAAATAATACTTGGAACAATTGTTGTAAACATTTATTTTTTTATACTAACAATTGATTCAATTCAAGAAAAGTTTAGAGTTCATTAAAAGTGATGCTTGAGCAACATAATTGACACACGTTCCTGTCTTTAGCTCCAATAGATGTTGTTGCTAGTCACATCAAGTCATTTTGATGAAGCTTAATAGCAGCAACATATTGCTGTTCATCATTTGTATGATGTGATTCGTTTTGCCGCTGTGTATGTTTGTTTTTATTTTATAATTTCATGTCCAATTGGCGTTTTCATATTGTCAGTTCTTGGCATACAAAAGTTGTGGTTATGGACAAGAGAATCGTGCTTAAGGGATATAATTTTCCACAATTGAGAGAGAGAATAAAATTGGAGTTTCAAAAGATGATGATGAAATTTTGAAAATATTAAATTACATACACTCACCAAAAAAAGTCTGTAATGGCAACTGACAATTTTGCTGTTATTACGGGAAATTTTGCTAATTTAGCAACATATGCCTGCTGACGTGTAGTACAATGAAATTAGTAGAAAAATTAGTAACCGCTACTAAATTTTAGTAAACTTTTTGTAAAGCGGAATTTAAAACCGGTTTGCTAAAATCAGCAAAAAAGTTTACTAAATATTGTGAGTATTAGTAGACAATTTTAAATTTATTTTTTTATCGAGCATCAAATTTTTTTATTTTATTTTTTTCTTTTTTTAAATATTTTATACAAAATTTTATTTTATACAAAATTAATTTCTGTTTTGAAAAATATTTTAGTAAATATTTTTTTTTACTTTTAAGGTCAAATTTTAATTGTTTTAAGGTCTGATTTTTAGAAATAAAAAAACCTTTTAGTGCTATTTTAAGTGGATATTCTATTTACAGACATGAGTCGGAATATTCACTTCCGATTACTTTTTTAATCTATGTAACATTTTAAGGCATGAAGTTTTAATTAGAAATATCCTACAATATCCACTTTTTTAAAATTAGTAATTTTTTTTTGCTAATTTTAGCAAATCGGTTTTCAAAAATTTGTAAAATGATTTCTGAAATTAGCAACAAAAATTTGTAAATATTCTGTAAAAATTCTGTAATTTGTAAAATGTAAATAGCAAAAAGATTTGCTAAATAATAATTTTTTTTACTAAAAATCAGTACGAAAATAGTAAAGTGGGATTGAAAACCGTTTACAAATTTTTCTACTAACTTTTTTTTTTCTGAGTGTAGTTATACAATTTATTTCTTCATGTTATTTGTTATCCAATCTATTCTCAGCCGTAGTCCAAAATAAATACGCAGACCTCTTAAATTTTAAAATCCTCAAATATTAAAATTTTATAAATTGTTTATCTTACTATAAAAATATTTTTTTATTTGTCATTTTTTAAGTTTACATTGTTAATGATCATAAATCATATAAACACACACATATATAAATATTAGTTTATCAATCACCAAAACACATACATTCATACAAACAAACTATCTAATAAAAATAAATCAAATTAAAGAATAAATAAACATGAATAGAAATCACTTCATCTTTTATGGCACAAAAAACCTGATAATACAACTAAAACCCTACTGAATCAAATGCCATACTAAACTAGCAACTGTTCCCATGTGTCTATAACTAATGTCGCCAAAGAGAATACGCTACTACTAGTTAAAGTAATAGTAAACAAAATATATATATATATTACTTCAAACTAGGATTATGCCAAACATGATGTGGCAAAAATCTATAATTTTTTTGTCCATAAAAACATGCAACAATCAAATCATAAAATTTAAACAAGAAATATGAACTAATAAAATAATTTTCACATACTATTTCAGAGCACAGTGAAATGGATTGAAATAAACAGCATTACTTTAAGAAAACTCCCAACAAATTTTGTTTGGATAAAATACTACAAACAATAGTTTACATTGTGTGTTACACAATTTAGTGCCTAAATTACGCCGAATTATGCGGAAAATGTTAATACCATTCGATGATTACCACTAGTTACAATAGGAAGGGGAAGAGATATCTCAAAAATATTTGATTACAAAAGGTACACACAAGTCATGGCGATAAATATTCAGACATTCGGATAAGTTTTCTTTTTATAAATTACTCAAATTATAATTTTATAACTGAACTTTTTTCATAAATTTCACTTTGAAATACTTTCTTTATCTGAACAAAAGCTCTTTTTAGAATTTGGAACTCAATCCAATTGTCCGAATTTAAAGACTTTAAACTAAAGGCTCATGGTTAAATAAACAAGATTACTAAACATTGCTAAAGTTCGTAAGTATATCGGTGGCTTGATGTGGAAATGCCTTAACAAAATTTTGTTTCTTAAGAATTTTAGGAACAAACTTAATAAAAACTGAAAAACTTAAAATATAAAATTATATTAAATGCAATAAATATTGCATTCAAAGAAATTTACGATTTCATTTAGTGTTCTTCTTTACCTTTAAAGTAATAAAAATATCGAGTTAGTGCCTTTGCACATTAAGCCATCGATATATAAAGTATTACAGTTACTGACTGACTAACAGACAGACTTACTGAAGTATTTATCACCGCTGCAGCTAGAATTTCCAAATTTGGAGGCGCAGAAAGGGAAAAAGTCTCCATTATCAGCCTGCCCAAGAACCTGTGGCTAGAAACCAGAAATTTAAAGTATGTGTTTCATGGTGTATAAAATAATGAGAGCCTACTGTTAGGAGTCCTTCTTACAGGCGTCTACAACGGCTTTGGTTGAAAATCTGAAATACTTATTTGTTCAATGAAGTATGAGTTCAAAAAGGCAAAAGTCTACCCCTTAACGGCCTGGCCAAAACGCTTTGGCTAGAAACCTTTACTATAAAATATGTGTTCCATGGAAAATAGCCTATTTCAATGAAGCAGAATTTTTTTGGAATTTTCACCTATATTTCCCCATATTATTCCCGGGAAATAAATGGGGGAATTCTCGCCCATAAAGGCCATTATAACCGATTTGAATTTTCTCCAGGAACGTGATAAATAAGGTTTTAAAGGGGAGAAGTTTCTTCCCATAATAGCCCGCTTAAACCGGTTTGGCTTGAAACCTGGAGTAAAATTAAAACAATTATATGTATTAGGAGACAAATGAAACAGTAGCATAAGTGAAGTTGATTTTGATTATTTTTCTCATTGCAATCAAATCCTTAAATAATTATCATAAATCAACAAAGAGAAAAAAATGGAAATAATTTCCTTACAAGATGCGATTTTTTATAATTGTTATGGGTAACGTAAAATGAAGAAAATATTTTGACATTAGGATCCACCAAAACCCCTTTGGCTAAAAACATATTGTCGCGGAGCCTAAGGAAATATACATGTGGAAAAAAAATTAATGAGGAGACCTATAAAACGGCTTTATTTTTTAGCCTGAACTTTAAAATATTTATTCTCTGCTGTATGGGCTCACTCACTGACACCGCACAGAGAAAACAGATTCATTGTGAGAACCAAATTTCTTGTCAACCGAATCAATTGGTTGGAACCACCGATTTATTTGTTTGTGGCGATCACAAATTCGTTTTACACACCAGAATTATGGTCAAAACCAAATATTTCAATTGTATCAGGAATATATTTGGTTGCGACAACCATATATTTCGATTGCTGCAGCCAAATTATTTAGTTGGCTAGAAATTCAGTTGTCACGGTGAATCTATTTTCTTTGTGCATACTTTACAGGAACATAGTAAAACCGGAGGTTTAAAAAGGAAATCCTCCCCCTAAAGCGCTGACTAAATCACTTTGGCTAGAAAGCTTGAATTTAACACATGCATGCCTTCCAGTGTGGGCTAGTAAGGCATTTTTTTGGAACTTTGAAATTAGTGTTTAATAAAAAGGGGAAAATTTCTCCTTAGCTTGAGTAGAAACCTGAGATTGAAAGGTCATTTTGTTTACTTTTACCTGGAACGGTGTTAAATAGAGGTTCACATGAGTCTTGTTAACACTTTTGGCAAGAAATCTGGAGAGCTGAGGAAACACTTTCCGTAGTTTAAAATAAGAAGGTGCTAAAAATGGTGCTAAAAAGGGAAAAAGTATCCCCTTAATCACCCAGCACAAATCGCAGAAACTAGGAATCGTAGATATTTTTAAGGGCGAATTTACCAGTTACTGTTCTATCCAAAAACCTTGAGAAAGTAATCCAACATTTAATATATACGTTTCCATGGTTAAGGGCATGAAGATACACTTTTTGTAATTTTCAATTAAAGCGTGATGAAAATGGGGTGAGATGTAACAGCACTGGTTGCTCGGCATAGCGCTGTTCGGGTTTTACCAGTGAAGTACATTTTTACAGTTACCACTAGTCCAAATGTCTGTTATGGGCACCAGATGTTTGGGAACCACTGGCCATGACCCACCCCATTGATACCAATAGTACCACCATGGTTATATTTTAGCCAAATAATCAAAATATAACCCCTAAGATAAATATTTACTTTGTTGCTCTTAAAAGTTACCCATTTATCCCCTTCGTACCATCACAACTCAAAAAAATATAAATTTAGGCCATCATCATATTTTCAAAATAGATTAAAACTTCATTTATTGGACATTGTGAAATTCTAACAATAATAAAATAGAATATGTATTGATTTTATAAATGTCAAAATAATCTCGATTTTTTTTTTCTGATTTTAATTAAAATTAGAAAAATTGTTTATGATCATTAAGAAAATAAAAAAAAACAAAGTTAATTTGATTTAAAATAAAAATGTACATGAATATTGTAGGTAATTTTCCCTGTTACATAACAAATATTATATTTCATTTATATCTTACCAAAATGTTATGGCCATAAAATTTTATGGCCATAACATCGTTATCGGGAACATTAAGCTTGCACCTCTTTGCAAATTGATTATACTCAAAATTATATCGAATTAACTTGGATTATATAAACTAAAAAAAATTTAAATAATTGTTAATGCTTAAAATGAACTATTTTGATAGCACTAAATCCGTATCCACACATAGATTTATACTTTTCCGGTTCTACTTCAGCTTTAGGATGTAATATCGTATGTTAATTGTTGCATTATTCCAAAATATTATAAGTTTGATTTGTCGGTAATTTGTGAAAAAATACAGGAGTTAAAGTTTAATTTCATAAAGACAAAAATTATTGAAAAAAATTTATGTATAATTAAATTTTTCTTTTCAGGCACAATTTATAAATTTTATATAACAGTTTTCTCTTTTCTTTTCTATTAGTGTTTTTTTTTTCAATCTTCTTGAGTTTTAAATTGCACACACTCAGACTTCTAAATTTCTAATGAATTGATTTTTTCTATAATTTTTTATTTTTTTTTTTTTTTGACAAGCTAAACAAATTTTCTTCAATGAAATATTGATTAGAAAAATAAAATATTTTAAAACTATACAAAGTAGATATTTACAAACTAAAAATTACAGCCGTAACAAAGAAAGAGGTAAAGAGCCACATTAATGATCTGTTCCAGCCAGAAATCTGAAATTAAAACATCAGCTATATAAAGTTTAAACAAATTTATTTAAAGAGGAAATTATTTAGAAGATAGTATCAAATTTTTCTTTAATATATTCCAACATTTCAAAATACTAGGAACGGAAGTATTGGATTTTTATGATATTTCTATTCCATATTTTTATATTTAAGTTGTTAGTTAAATAAGTTATATTATGTGGAAAAAAGTTTTAAAATTTTCATTGAGATATTTAAAAACCTTTCAAAACGACTACTATTAAGATGTCGTAAAATGTTGTACTTTTTGGAGATTTACCAAACGTTGAAATCGTATCGTAGCAACTTTTGGAAACCAAAACCAAAACCATCCGATAACAATGACTAACAGCACCAAGTATTCCAAGCACTTTAAATAAGTGGCAACTATTTTTCGCAAACAAAATTTTAATCTAAATCACTGTATTACAACAACATACTATATTCAACTTATCAGTTAATAACAATCAGAGATCAATTACACAAGCATATTGATCATAGTGAGACTATAGTTAGTAACTAAGAAATATACAAGTGAATATAAATATGTACCTACAGACATATAATAGTTATATCAGATATAAATGATCAGCTTCCTTAGTGGCATTAACTATTTTGTACCAACTATTATATGTGGACAACAGAAATAACAGCAACTGCTACAATTCTGTTAAATATGTCTGGTCATATTATAACAACAATAACAATTGAATTGATCTCTATTGTTGGACATATGTCTGAACGGATGTTTATGAAAAAGTACAAAAAAGTAAAATAAAATAAACCCAAAGTTGTAATTGTATCATATGACGACGAGTATCATTACTAACAATATATTTCTTACTTGCAAAAATCATAGTTACACTTGTTATTACTCATTCCTCATCGGTTTTATATTCTATGATTATATTTTTAAAGCTTGTTTCTTAAGGGGCGGCAAACATGTGTGTGTGTGTGTGTATGTGTCTGCATGTTCTTGTTGCCAGCTAACAAACCTTTTCCTTTTGGTTCACACAATCTATCATTTTGGCTTGGACATTAATAGGACTCCTTCAATATTATTATGATTTAAAACAAGTTTCAAAAGTCATAATTTCACTTATTACAATTAAAGTAAATAAGAAAATTATTGTCGATTCCAAATGTCTAAATGATACCCTACATTTTGAAATATTATAAAGAAATTTAGGTTATCAGACATGCATAAATTTGGACGATTTAAAAAAAAAATAAAAATTATAGCATTCAAGGATACCTTTTCAGTAATATTATATTTCATATGGTCTGTTTTATATTTATATAGTCAATCATTTTCTTAAAATATAGCCCTTAACCCTGTAAAGCCCAAGGCCGTTAAAAATCGGTCTTCGGATCTTAAGAATTTTTTCTTTCGTAAATTTGGAAAAGGTAAAACAGAAAAAAAAATCGTAAAAAATATTGTAAAATGAGTTATTATTTTTTTCCAGGTCACACAGGCTACCGTCAGGACACGTTTTACAATTATTTTTCTAACTCCAAAACTAGCTAAGAGATTTTTTTTTGGAAATTAAGCACACAAATCAAATTTAATTTTGTCAAAATTAAACAATCGCCATAACTTTTAAAGTAACAAAACTAGAACAACAATTTACATACATAATACATAATTTCTTGATTCGTTTTTAAGCTGTATTGTGCTATATCGCCTAATTAAAGCGATAAATCAAAAATTTATTATTTTTGCCATAGTTAGTGTTTAATTCCAAATGCAAAGTATAAATATTTTCGATATCAGGAGATAGGGCACTAGAGGGTTAAGCGCTGAAATTATCGAATGAATCATGGACCAATAAATTTAAATACAACAAATATTTTTGTTGATTACTAAAATTTTTCGAGAGTCCTGAAAATAATTATCAAAATCTGTCTGGTTGGCCACATTTTTTAACCCAAAATTTTCAGATACAGAAAACTCTCTCCAAAAACTTTGAAAAAAAAATCAGATAAAGAATACATTTGATGTTTGTACTTTAATTTATCAAATTTCCGGTTTTATATATATAGATAAGAAGAAATGTGTTTTAGGATCGTGAAAAAAGAATATTCTAATATTAATTAATTAAATTACTGAGAACTTAACAAGAATCCGAGGGCGGATCATTAAGTCCGTGACTTTTCGAACTTCCCTCGAAGTTATATAAAAATGCAACACTGCTCCAATCAAGTACCACCTGTTAATAGTCTAATGTCAAATTTTGAGCAAGTTCCGTCCATTACATTGAATTAAACAGCTGTTAAAAACATACAACCTCGTGGATTTTTTTAAATGGAAAAAAGTGAATTCCGAATTAACCAGTAAGTAGAATTTTTTATTACGAAAAATCGAAATTCTATCTTACATTTCATACCGAGAAGAAATCTTATTGTAGAACAGTTAATTAAATTTAAATTTTCAAAAGTTACAGAACTGACTTAAATTGTTTGTTTTAGACGAGAGATATTCGAGGAAGTAATTAGTTTTTTAATTAAAAAATTTCAAATGATAGCCTATTAACTGAATTGTTTGTTATTACAAACATATTTAAATGGAAATTTTTAAAAAAGTTATCGAAAAGAAGTTTTTAATACAAAAAATAGATTTATATAACATTTGGCACAATTGGACATAAAGGATTTTGGTCCACCAAAAAAAAAACTAATATTATGCCAAGGATTATTTTCAAATAGTGGGGTAGCAAATATCCAAATACTACATTGATTACAATTTAAAAAAATCCAGCGGTGATTAAAAATTATTCAATGGTTTTGTTACATCATTTTCCCACAATGAACACTTGATTCTGTAAATTTTAATATAAATTTCACATAAATAATTTCTTTAAAGTACTGTAATCTTTACTTCAAAATTCATTTATTGAATGGTATTTCTTAAGGAATCCAAAAAATGTATTTTACTGCACAGACTGATAAGCCAGCATTTTAATGACTTTGATGTGTTAAATACAGTTGTATTTCCAACAACTTTTCGGAAACACTTCATTATATATAAGTAGTAATATGTTATGGTTGATAGAGGGTATTGCATTGAAAAATAAATTTAATGGTTGATAGAGAAATAAGAAATATTAAAAATAGTTACTAAAATTGATATTTGTTCCCTGAAATTTTCTCAGAGATGTAGCTATGAGTGATAAACCGATTTGTTTTCCATCAAAGGATGATTTTTAAGAAAGTGGTTCATAAAGGATAATTTATATATGTGCTCGATATACCAGTGCCTTAGTTTTTGTTAATATTCTTGTTGTTATTCTAACCACATAAAATTGTTGACACTTTATATGAAGATGTATACTAGAGTGGGTCGCACTCCATATAAAAAAAAAGTTGTTCCGGTCACCTCCTAGAATTATATATAATAATATAATTTTTTTTGCCACGCCCCTTGACCCCGCGTTTTTAGTTTTTTGTTTCATGTGCCTCTATTTATAGTTATTTCATCATTCATTTTCTTACATTCGCAATGGCACCAAAAAATTCAGGTGAGCATTTTATTTTGATTCTTTATTACATAAAAGACTTTTATTAAAATTGGTGTATAAATGGGGGGTAATCCCTCTGTGAGTGAAGTTCTGTCTAA
Source organism: Eustalomyia histrio (assembly GCA_949748255.1). Classification (NCBI taxonomy): domain Eukaryota; kingdom Metazoa; phylum Arthropoda; class Insecta; order Diptera; family Anthomyiidae; genus Eustalomyia; species Eustalomyia histrio. The sequence continues at coordinate 61,308,628 of OX456524.1, forward strand.
ATCGGGCGAAGAAATCGGGGCTGAGCTGTAAATAGTTTAAGTCTTTAACTTTGATTCTTAGATATTTCTTCCAATCGGATGTAGGGTATTGCAAATCATAATAATATCACCCATACAACAATATACGAATTCACAATGTCGCATTCGTTTAAGGTACTCAAAGTAAAAGTTTGCTATAAACGTACCAACAATATATTGTTCTTCTTATTGTTAAAGATGACACGGGAGCGATATAATTGCTTAACAAGCGTTCACAACATTTCAAAGTAAAAAGTCTACAATATTAATGTTGTTACTGTTGTATTATTCTTGCAACTATTGCCTTTGTTGCCAACATCTTCTTGCAAACAAACTCTCTGTTTTCGTTGGCGGCAATGTTTTTTGTTTACGTTTTGTTGTTCTTTTATTATTGACTCCTGTCTATCTCTGCCATTCATCTTAAAAATAGTCACTCACTCTCAAATTGTACTGTAATGTTGGGTAATTTAAGTCGCTTTATATGGCACAAAATATTATTTTACCGCCAATCAATTGTTGGCGCTCACCAAATTGACAATTATTAACTGCCTAGAATTGATTTGGTTGGTTTTTTTAATTTTTCTGTATCTGCTGTTATTTTCAATTTTCTTTATTTTAAAATCTAAGCGATAGACAACAGACACATTCATGTCCCACAAGTGATGCTTTAGTTCGAGAAATGACACATGTTTGATATTCATTGTGGGATTTTGTCTTTGATATTTATTTATTATTAACTTTAATTGGAAATTTTTATTGCTAGACAGAGTGTGAATATCATTAATTTATGATAAAAATTTAGATAATATCGTGCAATTCACCGACATTTATACCGAGCAGGATGCAGGGATCTTAAAATTGGCAGGTAAAAGAATAGCTATGGTAAATTTAATAAAAATCTTTGATTCAAAGTTTTGTCTACAATTTGCATCAAATCACTTTAATGCCTAGGATCCGAATTCGTTATAATTTTTACAGAATCTAATTAAGAAAATTTCAAATGACCTGATCGGTTTAAAGTACAATTGAATATTTAAAAAAAAAACCCCAACAATGTTAACATTATTTGTTTTAATTTCATATAAAGAAAACATTCCCACACTATTTGTATTTGTATGTATTTTGAAACACTTGTAAATTAAAACTGAAATAAAAAACTCAGCCATTTTTTTTATTTGTGTTTTGCAGTGACATTTGAGGGCGATTTGTTTAGTTACAGAAAACATATAAAAAAAAAACTCAAAAAGTACTTAAAAACAACAAACAGGTAAAAACATTGTTACGAAAACTACTGGCCACTTTATTTAAGGAACACTACACTAGTAAACAAATTTACACATGGTACTAGGGTAGCGTTTATTTAAAGGGGATTTTAAAAAGTTTTTCTGGTTCCATAAAAATTAATGGAATCGAAGTACAAGTTTAGAACGGCTTCTCTAAAATAAGAGTATTCGATTTGCCACACAACCGTTACATTTATCACTTTCGTATAGCGCTAATAAAGTAAGATGGAATTGTCTTTTTGTGATTTGTCGCAGAACTTATCCGGGACGTGTCTGTAAGAGTCAATTTCCTTTGTATATACCCTATGGGAAATGGACTAGACACAGAGTTAGTCACATGACCTGAACTTTGTGGCAGAAACCCGTACTCGGGTTGGTTCTCTTATATGAAAGTAATTAATAAAAAACTGGTTCCATATCAATTACAATGTGTTATGTTGCAGAACTTGTAGGGAATGAATAGTTTCGTGACATATCACTTGTCTGCTGCATGTGCACATGACACAGAGCAAACAAAAATTAGTTAGCATGTAACATGTCAAAATTTCTTCCGCGTGTTTCATATTAAGAACGTGTTTCTGAAAGATTCCATAAGGTCCTTTCACTGAATTTACCTGCAATGTTTATTACAAAAGTTTTCAAAATTTTTTCATTGTGCGAATAAAAATTGCGAATGAAATTTAAATTTTGTCCTAATAAATATATTTCGCAAATCAAAAACGTTAGATTTTAGTTAGTTTAAATCAGTTCAGTATAATGTCAGCTTTGCAACAGTCGCGGGACTGGGGTTTTCACCACCGATTGATATGCTTTTATACACTGCAAAATTTGTTGAACCAGTTCCATTTTCTGTCATTATTTCAACAATAACAGTCCTAATTTCCTTAGTCCACATTGGCTGTATGTTCATTTTTTCTTTAGTTACATGATATATCCAGAAAGAACCAGTCAATGTTCTGCCACACCTTGGATCAATCGACCCTTCTTTTCCCGTAGGGTATTTATATCTGCTCGTTTGGTTATTATTATTAAGTATTGTACAGTTATGAGTGAAATACATTTCATGATGTGGTAAAACTATGTCAAAGTGTTTTAAAATTTCGAAAAATTCAAGGCTTGCTGTACAAAAAAATCTATTAAATTCGTCTGATTTGACCATAAGATACTATACACCTTACTACTATTTGGGTCATATTCCGGGAAGCGCACAAAATTCCAAGCTGATGTTTGTAACTGAGGAAACTTATCTCTAGTATGACACTTAATGATAAATTTCCTTCTTAGTCTAAAGTGGCTGTGTGAAATTTCACAACAATCTGACCAGCCAAAATGAAATATCTTAATCATATCCAATATATTTAGACTCTGACCCAATTTTTACACCACAGCTGCATGTATGTAAAATTTTACAGAAATCTGGGCTTATCAGTAGTGCTTTAAGTGCCACCTCAATGTTTAATCATACGTGTTGAGTAAAGTTGTGATATTATAGACCTCCTAACTTACAAATGAAACAACGAAATAATAATAAAAAAAAAATCATCATCAAATATAATTCATAAGCGACATTAAGTGGTTAAACGACTCCATCAAATAAAAATGAATAAAATTTAAAAGGAAAAACACACGCATACGAAAAACAAATCATCATCAACATCATAAAACTCTACTCTCAACGCAAACAACATTATAAAATTGACCTAAAAGTCATCGTATGATGTGATAAAAAAATGCAAGTTATAATCCTCATTATGATGATGATTCTATATAATAATGATGATGTGGGTTTAAAGGTAAAAAGTACACATACAAGTACTTTTGGCTACAAGTGGTAAAGTTAATATAAATTCACTTTAAAGACCTTCATACTTCTCACTCTCTTCATTTCCACCAATAAAGTCCACTACAATGTGTGATGTGTTGGAGTAGATGTATAAATATTTTAAATCATATTGTTTGTGTGTATGAAGATGATGATGATGATACCCAAAGTTGTTGTTGGTGATACCTACCGCGTTATTTTAGTTTTCTTGAAGCCACACTTCTACGAAATCATATTATATAGAAATTTGTACGTCTTCTCTGCCCGTTGATATATCTTTTCCGCGAAAATTACTAAATAAAAAAATAAAACAAACTTAGTTTTGTTGTTAAAATTGAAATTTGTTTTGTTTTTATATTATATGTAGTATTTGTTTTCAACCCGAAGAAAAAGTTCCCATAATACTGTATGTTTTTTTTTAAGTTCTACGAAAGGTTGAGTACGCAATCATATTAAAAATGTACACCAACGCATTTAAGGCACGATTTTTTAAGAAATCTAATTCAAATGTATTTTTAATTTAACTGACTCAAAGTTACCATATTTAAAGTATTTGGTACAATATTTTGATGTGGGTGAATTAACCCTCTAATGCACAATATTTTCAAATAGAACATATAGAATTTCTCTTCTGATATTTGTGTGTACTTCAGAAAATATTTACAACCGAAAACCGCAACTTTAATTTTTTGAGTAAAAAAAATTGATCTGGCGCAATATTGCTGTAATATCTAGCTGAACTTATTTGATTTGAAAAATGCCATATCAATTTAGATTGACCAAAATACTATTTTTTTGGGATTAAATTGGATTGATATTTAGACAAAAAAATTTTTATTTGTTGAAAAATTAAATAAAAAAAATTGATTCCTAAAAAACAATGGCCTCGCGAGGCTTTAAACCGGGTCTGCCATAATACATAATAGCTGGCTTAATTAGACTACATTGTTGGCGTAATTGTGTTATATATAATTTTAAATAAATATATATTCGGTACTTATATATAATTATGTATTCGAGAATTTGGAAAATCGTGGAAACTAATTCTATACTAATTGGAATACATATATATATATATGTGCACAGCGCATGTTGCGGGGACGGTTTTTCGTTTCACAGGTTACTATGAAGACATTTTGATTCTTTGGAGACTGACCTCAAAGTTTACATTAATCTACTATATACACTGAAGACATTTTACTGGATACAGCGCATATTATAGGGACTTTTTTGGCTGTATATACACATGTCTTTAAAGTATGAGCAATGCATATATATATATATATATATATATATATATATATATATGTGCACAGCACATGTTCCGGGGACGGGTTTTCGTTCCACAAGTTACTATGAAGACATTTTGTTACTTTGGGGACTGTCCTTAAACTTTTCGTTATTCTAGTGTTTACTCTGAAGACATTTTACAGTAAAATGTCTTCAGTGTAAACAGTAGAATAACGAAAAGTTTATACAGATGTCTTCAAAGTATGTGAAATGCATAAATATATATATATATATATATATATATATGCATTTCACATACTTTGAAGACATCTGTATATACAGCCAAAAAAGACCCCGTAATATGAGCTGTATCCAGTAAAATGTCTTCAGTGTAAACAGTGGAATAACGAAAAGTTTAAGGACAGTCCCCAAAGTAACAAAATGTCTTCATAGTAACTTGTGGAACGAAAAACCGTCCCCGTAGCATGTGCTGTGCACATATATATATATATATATATATATATAGATATTCATTGCACATATTTTGAAGACATCTGTATATACAGCCAAAAAAGTCCCTATTATATGCGCTGTATCCAGTAAAATGTCTTCAGTGTAAACAGTAGAATAACAAAAAGTTTAAGGACAGTCCCCAAAGTAACAAAATGTCGTGCATATATATATACAATATATATATATGTGCATGGCGCATGTTGCGGGGACGGGTTTTCGTTCCACAAGTTACTATGAAGACATTTTGTTACTTTGGGGACTGTCCACAAAGTTTTCATTATTCTACTGTTTACACTGAAGACATTTGACTGCATACAGAGCATATTATAGGGACTTTTTTGGCTGTATATACAGATGTCCTCAAAGTATGCGCGATGAATATATATGTATATATATATATACATATATATATATGCATTGCCCATACTTTGAAGACATCTGTATATACAGCCAAAAAAGTCCCTATAAAATGCGCTGTGTCCAGTAAAATGTCTTCAGAGTAAACACTAGAATAACGAAAAGTTTAAGGACAGTCCCCAAAGTAACGAAAGTAACATGCGCTATGCACATATATATATATATATATATATATATATATATATATATATATATATATGTATATATATATATAGTCCCCAAAGTAACAAAATGTCTTCATAGTAACTTGTGGAACGAAAACCCGTCCCCGCAACATGTGCTGTGCACATATATATATATATATATATATATATATATATATATATATATATGGTCATTGCCCATACTTTGAAGACATCTGTATATACAGCCAAAAAAGTCCCTATAATATGCGCTGTATCCAGTAAAATGTCTTCAGTGTAAACAGTAGAATAACGAAAAGTTTAAGGACAGTCTTCAAAGTAACAAAATGTCTTCATAGTAACTTGTGGAACGAAAAACCGTCCCCGCAACATGCGCCGTGCACATATATATGTATATATATATATATATGTATTTCTCATACTTTGAAGACATCTGTATATACAGCCAAAAAAGACCCCGTAATATGAGCTGTATCCAGTAAAATGTCTTCAGTGTAAACAGTAGAATAATGAAAAGTTTAAGGACAGTCCCCAAAGTAACAAAATGTCTTCATAGTAACTTGTGGAACGAAAACCCGTCCCCGCAATATATGCTGTGCACATTTTGTTATTTTGGGGACTGTCCTTAAACTTTTCATTATTCTAGTGTTTACTCTGAAGACATTTTACTGGACACAGCGCATTTTATAGGGACTTTTTTGGCTGTATATACAGATGTCTTCAAAGTATGGGCAATGACCATATATATATATATATATATATATATATATATTTTTATATAATTTACACATCGGCTGACAATATTCAACTTTATTCGTCAACATAGTCTCCTTCTAGAGTGATACAAGCTCTCCAACACCTTTCTAACATTTCGATAACTTTTTGATGATTTATTTTTGCCCTCAAAATAGGCCTCTGCTTCGGCAATTACTTCTTCCAAATCTCTTTCCAGCGAGTATTTTTTATTGTCTCAAAACAGGTAATAATCGCTGGGAGCCAAACTTGCCGAATACGGTGGGTGCGAAAGCAATTAAAAGTGTCATTCATGCAATTCCCAGCAAAAACAGACATTACCAAGTAATTAAGAGAGTAAGTAGCACACAAAGGGTTTCACTAGTTACCAGGCTATTTACTCGCTAAATTACTTTTGTTCGCGATGTCCCAAAATTCATGAGTGGTCATTACCTTCTCACCTACAAAAAAAGTGAGAATAATGAATTACCAGTATGGTTACTCATAGTGAAGAAATAAGTGGTTACCTACAATAATAAAGTAAGTAGTTGTTCTTAATAAAACAATAGTGTACCTTAATCAAGTAAAATTTTCTTACTTAAAGAAATCGACAAAAATAATTTGTATTTAAATTATAAAAATCTTTAACATATCTACTTTTTGAACTCAAAAATTTGAGTTCATAATTTAATACTATTTCTCGTAGAGACTTTAAAATATTAAAATTTTTAAAAGTCTATTTTATAGCAGATAATTTTCTAATTTGTTGTAGTTTTTCAAAACAAATAAATAAACATAATAGTAAAAAAACAACTAACAGTAAATCATTATTTTTCGTGTACATATAAGTACTCCTTTCGCACATTATCAGTAGGTCATTACTTTGTTGTTTAAAGTAATGAAAAAGGTAACGACCTATCATTACATGGTAATCCACACAGTAGCGACCTGTCATTACCATGTTTTTGCTGGGTTTGGTCATTTTTTGAAATCATCGACCCGTTGTTGTTTTTAGTGCACTGTGAGGAAACGCGGCAACCATTTCGAAAACAGCTTTCTCATTGACAAATATTTACGCAAAATAAAGCCGACAGGTTCCTTCGATATATTTAAAGTGTAAGCTATGCAACTTTATTTTACGGTCCACCAAAACGATTTTGAGAACTTTTTTTGATGTTTTTGATACCGGTGATACTTACCATCGCGTTCAGCGTAATCGGTGTTTGTTATACCACTTTTGAATTCAGCAAACCAGTTTTCTACCATTTGTCTCGATGAAGCGGAGTTCGAATAACACTTATCAAGCTAAGTTTTGGCTTGAATGGTTTTTTCCCATTAAATAGTAATGATAAAGGAACACACAAAATTGCTTCGAATCCATTGTTTTCAAAATCGCAGAAGTAGCCTCACTAAACAGCTGTAAAATTCTAAAATGTACCTGAAGCCCATACTCCAGGTAACATATATTTTAAATTTCAGATTTCCAACTAAATCGGTTTGGGCATGCCGCTAAGGAGGAGGCTTTTCCCCGTAGGTTTTTCCATAAATCCGACCTAGAAACAAGTCTTCGTGGGTGAGGACTCTGTGTACCAAATTTCAAGTTCCTAGCTCCATTGGTTTTTCAGGCCATCAAGGGGAGAATTTTCCGCATGTTTGTTCATACCGGTAGGTTTTTCCAAAAATCCCGCCTTATTAGATGCCTACACCGGGGTATAAACCTTCATACAAAATTTCAACTTTTTAGCTGCAGCGGTTTGAACAGGCCGTTAAAAGGGAGACTTTTTACCCTATAAACCCCCATTCTTACCACGTCACTGGCCAAAATTCTAAAATAAACCTTATCAATGAGGTAGCAGATACTTCAAGGAGAGCATTTTTCATATTTCAAGTATCAAGCTTAAGAGTTTTGGGCAGACCGTTAAGAGGGAGTTCCCCTTTTTTCCCTTCCCCTATGTCGCCATAAGGGATGTTTAGGGCAGAGGGTAAAAATACAAATTTCAACTTGCTACCTCCTGCTGTTTGGACTGGGCGATGTTGAATGAGTCAGTCCGTCAGTGACGTTATTCCCTATATATATAGAGATAATACGAGTATATATAAACTCTAATTTTATAAAGCTCAATATATAACTAGATGTAATTATATGTGGCACAATATAAGAAAATTTTGAAGAAATTTATAAAATTTATAATAACATATGGTAATGCATACTGGCATATATATGATAATATATTATAAATGTAATTTAAAAGAAATTAAAAGCAAATAAAAATCGGTCTACACTCATTTTTTATAGGAGTATTTTTAAATCTCAATAAACTTTGTTACTCGGGTTTTATTTATTATTTTTAATAACTTAAATTTAAGTTCTAAGCAATTTTAATTGCCCTTCGTTATAATTTCAAGTTAAAGTTTATTTTAAAAAAAAAAATTTTTTTAATAAATTTTACCAGAAATTTGTTCTTTTATTTTAAAATTTTATTAAACCACATTGAGTCAAAATAAACCATAAACTTACTAAGCAATTTAACCAAAATATATAATGATGTGACAATTAATATTTAATCAATTTTTAGATCTGGATAGACCTTTTTCAGTGGCGGTGTAACGGAACATTTAAAAAGTACCTTTTTCTATATTTTAAGCTCTTACATATCAGTTAAAATATGTGTGCCACTTGCAGAGTTTATAGCTTTATTTAAATTTTTTTATGTGATTTTTATATGTTTTTAACAAAATTTTGTTGATTAGTTATATTTTATTTGTTTAATAATTATAATGCTCAACATGCATTGTTTGGCTGGTTGGTTGGTTTGTGTTGGTGGCGATCATAATGTTAATCTATACATTTTAATATTTATTTGTTTGTTTTGATAGTTTTGATGAATTTTAAATTGAATAAATTTGTTAATTAGTTACTTTTTCTCAAAAAGTTTAATTTTTATGACACTTTTTTTATCAAAGTGCTTTTTTTTATCAAAGTGTTTGAAATCGTTTAATAAAGCAGTTGTCGTTATATCGAATGATTTGGGCAACGTAAAAAAGGCCTGGGAAATATTTTTTATTGCTCTTTATTTAAAGAACAATTTAGTTTTTATTCCCAATAATCTTAAATAACGTGAGAGTTTAAGTAACATGTTTTTAACATTTTTCCATACTAAAGGTTTGAACTTTAACCGATTAATAATAAAATTTTTACTCCATTTTAGATTTATTAAGAAAATATTGGAAAAAAGCAAAGTAAAAGTCAAAAAGTTGGGAATTTTTATATGTATGAAAATGTATTTTTAGTCTGGTTCGAGATCATAGAAAATTTTTTTCCAAATGAAAAATTTTTCATATTTTTATTTAGTAATTATGGAGATTACACAGAAAAAGTTATTATGCATTTTCTGGTACGCCACGACTTTCAGATTTAAAAAAAAAGAACTTAACTAGGAGGAAAAATATTTTCTTTTTATAAACAAAAAATTTCAAATTTCGGATCCGAAGATATATGATCATATATGAGATCATGTATGGTCATATATTGAACAATGTATGGACGTATATGCCCATGTATGCCCATGTATGATCATATACAGGCCCATGTATGATCATGTATGCTCATATATATTTCGATTTTTAGATGGGCAGTTAAATAAAATAAGATTTTTGCACCAATATTTTACATATTTTTTAGAATTTTGAAAATATTGCTTTCTGAAAAATGGGGTAATGGTCGTTGGGGTTATATCATGCCGCCATTTGTATAAATTTATATAAATAAGGCATAAATTCTATAAGACATTTATAAGATTATATTTAATTCAGTTAATAAATTTATCTCTTATCTCCTATCTCTTGGCGAGTTATATATAGGTGATTTCAGAGCAGGTCATCAGTGTATACTGGGCCCGTTGTCCGGATACACACACTCATCTGACATGCCCGACCACATACCGGAGACGGAAACTGTCGGATCCCTGATAGGGGAGAATGGTCGAGCGGAACTCTGGAGCAGATGCCCGTGGGGATCTGTTGCTACACAGACGGATCTAAGTTGAGGAATAAACGGGTATGGGGGTCTATATTGAGAACCCGGAAGTTTGTGCGATAATGGAGTGTGTGGGATGGATTGAATCGAATATGGGGCGAGTAGACGCTAACGTATTCACCGATAGCCAAAGGCCGATTAGGGCGATATCAGCTAGAAGGGTTAAGTCCAGAATCTTGCTGGACTGTAGAAGAGCCATTACCGAGTTTTCCTCTGGGTGTAGGATCCATATTATATGGATACCGGGCCACTCGGGGATAGCCGGGAACGAAAGGGTCAATACACTAGCCATCAGGGGAAGAGAACTCAAGGCAGTTAACTTGGCAAACGCAAAACCGTTTGAGGCAACGAAAGCGGAACTAAAGGCGTGGGCAAGAGAAACCCACACGGCCTGTTGAAAAAATGGGACGGTGGCCAGGACCACTAAGATTTTGTGGGGCAGCCCAGACGGGAAGAGGGCTAGAGGCCTCCTTTATGGGAGTAAGTCCGAGGTCAGTATGATGGTACGTATCCTGACTGGTCATGCAGGATTACGGGCACAACTGTAACGGATTGGACGGGCAGATTCTAACGAGTGTAGAGCGTGTGGCGAAGACAGCGAAACGCTGGAGCACTTTCTCTGCCACTGTGAAGCATTTGCAGAATTAAGATCCAGGCACCTCGGGAGCGATGTTATATCGGACCTAGAATCCCTGAGAAACGTGGACTGGAAAACCTTGAGGACTTACGTCCGGGAAACCAGGTTTCTGAATACCGGACGTTAACAATCTCCATGGTTTTAAGCAGCGCACAACATTCCCAGCAGATGCCTATGTGTATATCGTAGCGATATGAGGTTGCATTTCGATGATTCATCCTCCTTTCGACCTAACCTAACCTAAATCTAATTTAAAACCAAATCATATGACCAGCTTAGGTACAGGAAACTATTTCTAACAATCTTTCTTTGCATTTACCCTAAGATTTTGTTTTTTTGCTTCAGAAAAAAAATTCATTTAAAACCCATTCAAATAAATCTTTGAAATCAAAACAAACAACTAAATGATTTTAACAAACAACTAAATGACATAAATATTTAAAGTGCCAACTAACATGTTGAATTAAACACAGAATGCAAAAAAATAAAATTGAACACTAAACATTTTTACAAAAGACCTGATTTCTGGAGTTGCATGCTGTCTTCTCAATGTCGGCATTATTGGAATCATGAATAAGAAAACAGCAAAAACTGTTTAAATGGCAATTAAATGTTAAAGACAAAATACTAAATTAAGAAAAAAAAAAATTGGAAAAAACTGTTTTTTTTTTTTTGAATTCACACACCATGAACAACTACAAATATACAAACTGCTATAATACGGCAATAAAAATAAATATTTAAATATGTTGTATACGAATACAACAATTTTGCATACATAGTAGGTATCGTAAAATGTACAAGTATTAAATGATCACAATTATTTTTTATATGAAGTAACAGAAAAATGTTAAAAAAAAAATTGGGGAGGATGCACTATGGATCAAGAATGAAGAAAATAAATTTTAATTCAAATTCTTATATTAAGATTTACACAACTTATAATAAAAATAAATGTTAGCTAAGCCTTTTATTTTCAACGACATTTTTAAAAACTTTTAACTGATTTCAGTTTTAATAATTTTCCCTTACCGGAATTCTGTTGGTTTTTATGTCACTTCCGTATTAAGTTATAACAAATAGATTGTAAGAACAAGCACATATAAACAGTTTGTAGCTGGCCCATTGTTAAATATAAAAGCAAGCAAACCAGCCACTCAACCTAACCACGCCAACAATCAAAGTGACCAACATCTATAACAAACATCACATGCTTAAGCTTTTATGCTGGAATGGAAATGTGTAAGGATGTCTTTAAAACCAAACCAAAATAAATAAAAATGAAATTATGTATATTACGAATGTTGTTATTGTTGATGGTGTTGGTGTTGCCTTAAAGCAATTGTTTCTGTCGTTGTTGTTGTTACCATTGCGTGTCAATTGAAAATAATTTTTGTGTTACTTTTTAATTTTTTGCCATATTTTTTTTTTTTTTTCATTTTGTTGTCAGACCCAGAGAAAGAATTCTATGCATAAGTTACACATATTTAAAATGATGATGACCATGGTGATATTGACGAAGACTTTGTTTCTTCGTCTTCTTGAACTGATGATCCAGTTTTAAAATGCAAAAAACTTGTAAAACTGTTTATTATAAACGCACTTCCGGTAGAATGCATGTTTTCTTTTCTGCTTCTTGGTGATGTGCATATACATATGTATGTTATTATTTATACGCAATGTTGTATGTATTAGTTGGCTTTTTTATATAAATGTATGCAAGCATTTTAACACTCTGTGTAGCTTGAAAAAGGAAGTCTAACAAAAATTTATACAGGGAGCGCCATATTATATGTCAATCGATTAAATTAAGAACACATATTTTTGAAACGTTAATTCAGTACAATTTTTACCAAAACAATGCTCCGTAAAAGTGATACTGTACATTAAAAATAGTAATTCAGTTTAGTTAAATCAATGAGCATATCGTTGAGTTACATTTTCCCTTTGCGACAAGCAAAATTGCCTCATTTGGGGAACACAGTATTCACCTGAGATCCAGGAAATACAAATTTTTTTAAAGAGAAGCAAAATTCAGGAAATTCTTCCTACTAATTAATGTGTTGCTTTCTTTGGAAAGTCGACAGAGGGGAGCTGAAATGTCGTAAAAGATGAAGGGCTTCGAATATGGTAAAACTGATATTGCCTTATATGATAAATCTGGGAACTGTTCCTGCCCATCATCTGATCTCTATAATTCATATCCCAGTTATGTTATTTAACTTCAGTGGAGTTTAGTGTTATGGCAACGCAGAAGGAGGTCGTTGAGGGATAGAAAACTCATACATGTAAAATAGTTTGTAAGTTAAAATAACGGAAAAAAAAATTTAAAAGAAATGACATTTCATTTAAAATCCGGTCTGCTTACCTTTCATTTAAATCAAATGGTTTTTATTATTTATTTTTAATAGTTGTTTAAGTAAATGACACATCAGTAAAAAACAAATGATTAATTAGTTAAAAATAAATGTTAAAATTTTACCTACCAATTCCATAAAAAATAACGGATTATTCATTTATTTCAAATAGCTTCCCTTTTTGGTTTTTTTTGTTAATTTTTTAATCTAAAAAATGTGTACTCACACAGTCTATAATCACATTTTGTGTCAATGCCCTTATGTGTGTATGTACATGTGTTTACGCAGTGAATTGAATAAATTTTGTATATGAAGAAACAATTTAAATAAAAAATAAATTGGAATTTTTAGAATATTTTTTTTTATTTTCAAAACTTATATTTTGAATAATTGTAACGGAAACTAATAAACCATAAATTTCCATTTTGTGGGTAAATTTTTATTAAATTTAAAACAAATAAAAAAAAATGAAACTGAAAAAAAAAATCGGTAAATGACAGTAAATCATTTTGATCAAATGTATAGAAAAGTTTAAAAAAATTTTTTTTTTGAAAAATAAATATATGTTTCTTTATTTTTAACTGAACTGAAAACTTTTTTATTATATATGGAAACCGGTTGTTTTTTTAAGTTATTTAATATTCACATACCGACATAAAATGTGGCAAACCCTGTATTAAAACATTTTCCATTGATCAAGAAGATTCAAAGCAAAGGTTTCGCTTTTTAATAAAGAACAATAGCTAAACGAAAAACTAAAGAAGTGAAAATACTTTTTAAAATATTTTAATAAATAAATAAATTTATGGGAGAGTAACATATTTTTGAAAATTTGATATAAATTCACTAATTTCGAATTTATATAAATCTTCTTGATTATTGCACAAACTTAGTTAAACTATCGATTTATTACTTAAGGCTCTGCATTTATTAACCAAATTTAATAAATAAATGTTATTATGATATTTTTGGTATTTTCATGCTTGGAAATTTATCAGCGTTGTTAAAAAAAAATAAGTGAAAATTCGATAATTTTGACCGAATTCGTACTTAAATTTTATGACTTATAAAAGAGGGAAATAAAGGAAATTTCATTTATTTTTACAGAATTTGAAATTAATTTCTTGACAGTTAAAATCCAAATAAAAAAACATTACTTTTAACAGATAGTGTAGTTTATTTCCCAAACAGAAATTATCCACGGAAAAAATAAAGCATTGACACACCACTAATTGCCAATGTTTCAAAAACTAACGTGTTCGCAGAGCACTTATTTAGAATTCTCTGCTAACGTTAGTAGAAAGGGATTTGCCGGTGCTCTAACAAAAATATATTATTTCTGAGCACTGAGAAAAAATCAAAATTTATTACTTATTTTTTAGATATTTGAATTTTTTTTTAAATTCGTTTTAAAATTATATATTTGAAGCTGGCAAAGCTCTTTATTCACCAATGTTTTGTTAAAAATTGTAAAAAAGAAACGGCCAAGCCCAGTCAGGTGTTATCATTTTGGGGTTGTTAAAGCATTAAAATTTTTAAAGTCTTTCGTTGTGCCAACCCTGGAATTACCGTTAAATGCACTGGGCCAACGCTTTGTCGTTCGAATTTTTCTACCTAGGTAGTACAACAATATCTTAATTTTTTTTCGCAAATATTGTACCACATATACATAATGATTCCTTATACTCCCAGCAAAAATAAAGCTACCAAAGAAACAATATAAGCATCACTACTCTCGATGAAGTTAACTTTGGCGTATCAAAGGAAGGAAGTATATCTACTACAATTGCTTTTACTTTACTCTGAAGAAGCAATAAAAATACAATGATTAGATTTTCGGAAAATGTTCATATATAGGGCCCGCCATCTAACGTTTTTTTTTTCAACTAGTGCAAAATGAGCAAGGAGTGGCCGTTACAGTCAATGGCGATTGTTATCGGGCCATGTTGAACGAATTTTTGTTCACAAAAATTGAAGAGGAGGATATTGGCAACATTTGGTTTCAACAGGACGGCGCTACGTGCCACACAGCCGAAGCTACACGCGATGTTTTGCGCCCTGTTTTTGAAGATCGCATTATCAGCCGCAGAGCTGATGTCGTTTGGCCACCTCGGAGCTGCGATTTGACACCGTTGGACTATTATTTGTGGGGTGCCGTCAAAGATAAGTGTTACGCCGACAAGCCAGAGACAATTGACGCTTTAAAGGACAATATTCGTGAAGCCATTGGTGAAATACAGCTGCACACAATCGATAATGTGCTTAAAAATTGGACCGATCGTGTAGGCTACTGCATGGCCAGCCGAGACAGCCATTTCAAAGAAATTATTTCCCATTATTAACCGGAAGAATTGTACTTTCAAATAAAAAAAGGAATTTGAGAAATATTCATTATTTTTTTTTATAGCATTTAAAAAAAAAAGTTATTTGGCGACCCTATACTTTGTAGAATTTAAGATTTGATGAAAATTTAATTCATAATAATGCATACAAATAAATTATGCATTGATATAGAATACTCTTTATAAGAAGAAATTAAATTCTTCTGCACTAGTAAAAAAGACACTTTCGCATTGACATTGTTTTTGGTATTTTAAGTTTTTATTACAAAAATAACACAGTTATTAAAAAAATAATATAGTTTTACATTTTTAATTAAATGTATATATTAATTTACAAAATATTAGAAAATGTTCATTATTTTTAGACCTGGAGACTTTAGTTACATTGTGTAATTTTTTTTTTATTTTCTGCGACATATCAAATATATATTCTATTTAAAATCGTACTATGTAAAATATTAAAAATTTTCTGAAAAAACATTCAAGGGCACCAAAGTGAGGTAATAAAATATATTGTAGTACTAAACCGAGATTATAACTACACAAAATTAATGTAAATCCTCAGCACTGGTAATTTAAATATATTTAATTTTTTTTTACAAAACAATAAACACTACTACATTATATTCAGCATTACTTCAGAATTTCCTAAAATAACTTTAAAACTGTTTTAAAATGTTTCAAAGTAATCCAGAAATGTTTTACAATTATCCAAGTAGTTTTTAGATTGTCTAAAATGGTTAAATGTTAAATTAATTTAAATGTTTCAAAATTGTCCAACCAGTTTTAAAATTACACACAGAATAGTTTTAGTCCAAAATTTATTAAAGTTTAAAGTTTAGCAACTTTGAAACATTTTTCAAAATTTTTAATGAATTTTTCCACGAATTTAAAACATTTTTGGATAATTTAAAATTAGTTTTGAAACATTTCTAGACAATGTAAATTATATATTTTTAATTTTTTAATACTATTAATTTGTAACATGAAATTATGATCTCGAGCCTGATAAAATTAAAAATATATAATTTCTAGACAATTTTAAAATATTTTTAAAGAATTTGAAAAAAAAAAATAAAAATTATTTTGAATAATTTTAAAATTTTTTTACATAATTTTAATTAAAGGGTGGTTAAATTTTAAGGACCGATGTTGGTTTTGAATAAAACACAAATTATTTAGGAAATTATTGTCGTTTCTTTTTATTATGATAATATGGTAATGTTGCCGCGACCCCGGCGCCACACCTCCATCCGCTGGTTCTAATTTTCGATGACGCTGAGGCATAATTGAGGTTCTATGCCGTTAATGTGCCGAATTATCTCATCCTTTAGCTCTTGAATTGTTGCTGGATTATCGACGTACACCTTTTCTTTCAAATAACCCCAAAGAAAGAAGTCCAACGGTATCAAATCACATGATCTGTGCGGTCAATTGACATCGCCACCACGTGAGATAACACGTTCATTAAATTTGTCGCCCAAAAGAGCCATTGTTTCGTTAGCTGTGTGGCAAGTCCACATATCCTCAATTCCTGGTCATATCCTCAATTCCTGGCCACAATAAGTTCGTTATCATCTCGCGATAGCGAACACCATACACGGTAAATGCTTGGCCGACCTGATGGCACACTATCGCGAACAACAGCAATGTTTTCCGCAGAACGAACTGGGCGAGCATGCACAAGAGTTTTCACAGACCCGGTTTACTGAAATTTGCCCACAATTCTCCCGATTGTGGACACATTCGGTCGATCACGAAGTGCACGAAATGCATTTTGATTTGAACGCCCATTTTCATAATAAGCCTGAATAACTTTAACGCGTTGCTCGATTGTGTATCTTTCCATGGTTAAAATTGAGTTAGTCTGAAATTGA
This sequence comes from Eustalomyia histrio, assembly GCA_949748255.1. Taxonomy (NCBI): domain Eukaryota; kingdom Metazoa; phylum Arthropoda; class Insecta; order Diptera; family Anthomyiidae; genus Eustalomyia; species Eustalomyia histrio. Next base: position 61,326,035 of record OX456524.1, read on the forward strand.
GAAATGTCAAATTAAATGCAGAAGAAAACTTGAAGTTTAGGCGTGGTTCACATTCAAATTTAACCACCCTTTATTTTGGAAAATTATGAATTAAAACTGCAAATGCACAGACTGCGTCATCATAACTACTTAAGCCCGAAAAAATGCCAGGTTAAGCTAGTTTTAATTAAAAAAATATATTTTGCTCAATTTATCAAAACTTTTATAAAATTTTAAACAAAAATAAAAAAAAAAAATTATTTAATTAAAAACTTACAAAAGTGCATCAGAACCATTTTCTCATTGAAATTTTTGATTTTTAATGATCTGAAAACAATATTTTGAATAAATTCTTTAGATTCACAAAATATCTGATATACGTAACTTATGCTTTAGAAACAATGAAAATAGTGATTTTTTAAGATACACTCTAAAAAATTTTGGTATAACTTTACTACCATAATGGTAGGTAACTTATTTTCTATCTTTTAAACCTTAGAAATACTTAAAGTGTGTAAAATTAAAATATATAAGCACATTGTGTCTTAATAGTTATAAGCACAAAAGTTTTAAAATATACATTATAAGTGCCTAAAATATGTATCGCAACATACCCCTTAGACACAAAATGTGTAATTTTAAACTTAATGTGTCTGAAGGTAAAAATAATAAAATAATAATAACAACGTTTTTGATTAAGATAATTTGGTGGCATTTTTAGCCACCAAATTTTTATTAAATTAAATATAACGGAAAATAACAATAGCAAATATTTACAAAAATAAGGATAAAAATCAAAGTTTACAAATATTTTCCGGCGTTTCTAAGAACTTTTTATCTCAAATTATTTTCAAAATTCTTAAAGAGCAGCATAAGGATATACATCTTTCATACACGCGTTTCGTGCATGGTAATGTAGGATATCAAAGCTAAAACTTTTACATTCTGTTTTTGACGTTCCTTTTTCACACGATGAATACCTAAAATAATTTATATGATTAACAAATTTGCAAGTAGGCAGATGGCTGGCTTTAAATCAGATAATCTTTAATTATTCCAAAATGTAATCAATCTAAAATTCAAAAAATTATTATAAAGGTATAATTTTCGCCATATTTTTTTTAACACACTGTTATAAAATACGATACTTACCTTTCAAAAAAAAAAACAAAATTAAATTTTCAGTTAGTGGTTGATATTACGCGCTTTTTACAGGTTGGTTGAAAAGTTCCTGCGCTCACCAAGAGATGGCACTGCTAGCTCCAAAATTGTTTTTTCTCAAGTTGGTATAACTGTCCCGAGAACACATGCAAGCGTGAAATTGCTAATGTCATAGGCATCTCAGACGAACGAGTACTCTATATTTTACATGAAGAATTACGTATGAAAAAACTGTTTGGAAAGTTAGTGCCGCACACATTAACAATTCAACAAAAACTGAATCGAAAACAAATTTCTCAGCGTAATTTGGAGCGTTTTAAGACTATGGATGAGACTTGGATCTACCACCATGATCCTAAATTGAAACAAGAACGTTTACAGTGGACTGAAGCTGATTATCTTCAGAAAGGTAAATCAATCAACTTTGAATATTATTGCAGCCTTTTGGATCAACTGGATGAAAAAATTCGTGAGAAAAGCCCTGGTTTAAAGAAGAAAAAAATAATTTTTCATAAAGACAATGCACCTGCTCACATAAGTGTTTTGACGATGGCTAAATTCAAAGAATTAAAGTACTAATTGCTTGAACATCCACCGTATTCACTAGATTTGGCTCCCAGTGACTACTATCTCTTCAGAAATCTCAAACAACTCCTTTGTGGAAAGCATTTTTAGTCGAATGAAGAGGCCATATCAGCCGTAGACGGTTATTTTGCAGAGCTTCCGGAAAACCATTATAAGGATGGGATAAAATTATTGGAAGATCATTGGAACAAGTGTATTGAGCTTCTAGGAGATTATATTGAATAAAAAAATATATTTCGTAACAAAAACAGTATTCTTTCATTTCGACCGCAGGAACTTTATAAACCTGTATTTATAAATGAAATGTTATATGTTTACATATAAAAATTTTTGATTTTTATTTATTTATTTATTTAATTTAATCAAAGTGTTAATAAAAAATTACAAATTAAAAGAATACGCACAATAAATTGATTTTACACACAAAATTTTATATTTTTTTAATATAAAATCCTTATAAACTTTCCAACATGTTCATAAGCACAAAATATACTCGAAATTATTAGTATTTTTTATTTATAGAAAGTGCATAAAAAAATATTTCGAACATTTCATGCGTAAATGTAGGCACTTTGCGTCTTTTTATATAAATATGTACACACTTCATTGTAGTAATTTTAAATTTCTTTTTTAGAGTGTATGCATCGGGTTTATATGCACAGCACTACATTTGAAATATGATCATAGGAGTTCTTTTAAAAGTTCCCTTGAATAACATCAAAAAACTCCTAAAATAATGTTTACTGAAGTTTAGGAAGCAATGAAATAAGTTATAATCACAGAATGACTACCATTTGTTTAGTGGGTTGTATAATAAAACAAGTAAAAAAGGGCTAAATTCGGCTGTGCCGAATCTTTGAATACCCTCCACCAAAGGGGATGAAGATGATATACGTATATACTAAATTTTTCATGAACTGTAATATGAATATGTTTTGTCAATTTATGTAACGAACTTTTGTTATTTAGTTTTAGCAATGTTATTTACAGAGGTCTGCTCTGTTAGCGACTTTAACATTGTTCATTTTTACGTTAACTTAGTTATCATAGTATGTAAGACAATAAATGTAATCGAACAATAAGAAGACTTAATAACATTTTTACTTACTTAACAGAAAAAAAAATAGATACAGAAAAATTGTACAAATTTGTATGGAAAATTTAGAGGTACGTTAACATTTTCACTCATAACTTTTGAACCGCTTGACCGATTTTGCTCATTTTAAATCCCAAACTGCTCGGGAGGATGTTCAATAATCTGGGTAAAAATAGGCACCCCCGCTTGCGTCTTCGCGTTGTGATCGTGATTTCAACAGACAGACAGACGGACATCGCTAAATCGACTTAAAATTGCATAAGGATCACGAATATATATACTTTATGGGGTCTTAAACCTATATTTCGACATATTACAAACGGAATGACAAACTGATATATAGGGTCAACATATATGGTGGAGGGTATAAAAAAATGATATGAAGCAATTTAGTGAATCATGTATTGTTATATCTTATACAATAATAAAAACTTTTTTGATAAGAGACCATATATTATTTTATCTCAAATATGAAATAGCATAAATAGATATATCTTGATCTGTATAAGGCATCTTTAAGAATATGTGGTCCTGTATAAGCCATATGTAATTACATATAGTGTTATATACAATTTTATACGATGTAATATACACAATATCTTATCATATATGTCATATCTAATATTATAAAAAATAATTTCGTATATAAGTACATGTGATTACATATGACAGATAATTTTATATATAATTATATATGCATACCAAACTATTTATTTCACAGCAAAATCCATGTTTCCATTTAGCTTTCAAATAACATGCTCGAGTTCGCCAACAAATATTAAGAGAGGTTTAAACTAAACTGAGATAAATAAATACTTTCTGGTATTAGACAGAATTTTGGCTATCTAAATCACTTTCCAGATAGATCCTTTAATTTGTGCTATAATGTAAACCCCACTCATTCAAATGACGAGTAGTGTACATTTTCTAATGGATTTTTAACAATCATGGTCATACATACCAGAGTAATAATGATAATTGAAATGTTGTTTTCAGAAACAACAACATAGTATTACACACAAAAACAACATGCAACATGAGTATATAATATACAAAATATATTAGTTTATTGTTAGAAAAATATGTTGTTTGATATTTAAATATTGCAATACTTTTTTATTACGTTACAAAGGAAAGAAACAAACAAGATTTCGTTGCTAAGGTGTAGGAGTTGTTGTGTTAGTTTGAGGAAAAGTTTGCAAATATTCTTTAAATGTTTATTAGCCCACGCATGATGGTATAAAGTTCCAGAATAATAAACAAAACGTGTCGAATATGTTTTTATTAGATATTCAAAATAAATTGACAGAGTTTATTTTAATTTTAAATGTAAAAAATTCATATTTATTTATGAGCCCAAGAAATGGCAAATTGAAATGGATTTGTTTTGCAAAATAAGCATGATTTGCTGTAATTTTGGTTTTTTCGAATATTAATTTTTGTTTTTTTTTTTTTTGCTGGTAAATGAGACAGTTATAAGTAGCTAATTTAAAAAAAAAAAAAAAACAATGACTTACAAAAATTGATTTTAAAATAAACTAAATAAACTTTTTAAACGCCACTAATGGTGTCTCAAAGTGCCATATTAAGCAAATTTTAGTGTATTTTGATGATGATAATAATAAAAGATTTAATATTTTTACGATGTTGATTATGCTTATTAAAATAAAATAATGATAATTTTTACTACCTCTAAACTTAGGTCAATTCATTATACAATTTCTAACTACATTTTGCCACTCCCAGTAGTTTATTTGGTTTGTTGGTTGCTGTCTCTATTAGAGTTTTGGTTTTTTTTTTATGGGATATTTAAAAATATTGGCTATTTTAAACAACAAAATACACAATAGACTTAATGTCAATGCTAAATATTGTTAATGAAGTCTATTTTGTGGCGGTGCTGATTATAATGATGACGATGATTATAATAACAATAATGATCTGTGACTGACCGACAAATTTTGTTTTTAGCTCAATAATTTCGATTGTTTAAGTTAATTTTTATGAAATCAATATCTATGAATATATATAAAATTTAAATTTTGATTACACAAATTTTTTGGGAGGGATTTTTGTGGAGTTTAATGTGAATTTTAATAATAATAATAAAATTTATGAATAAGTACGTTTGATGTTGAAAGAAATCATGGCAGACAGCTTGACACCAAAAACTAACACACCCTCCTTTTTTTAATATAGAGTTATATAAACGTGTGTATTAATTATGCCACATTTGGGGACTATTGATTTTTTTTTTTTTTTTTTGATAAAGTTGCCAACCTGTCGTACTGTTTAGTTCGTGCTTGAAGTCTCAAAATGAAGATTTCCTGTGGCGGGCACAGCATACAAAATATAAAAGATCGGTGCTAAAAAACACCTCGCATTAATACCTCAAACATGAGATTGATTTGCTAATGATCTTCTGTTATAATCATCGCTTTAGATCTGTGGTAATCAATAAAGGGATAATAATCATTTTGAAAACATCCTCTTTCAGTATTATATCCGAAAATTTTCATCTGTAATTGCTTTAGATAATACAAAAAAAAAAAAAAGGCTTTTTTATAATTTCTCCTTTAATCCGATCTTTCAAAAAATTTATATTAATCATTATACTTACTTTTACAATATAAATAGAGAAGTGGTGAAGATTCAGAGAATACATGCAAATTAATTAATTTTATCTTATTTCCTATTATTAAAATTTTTGTTTTTCTTAAGTTTTAATTATTATTATAATTTTTTTTCTAGCAACAAATCCTGCATTCCTCCTCACCTTAGCAAATGTAAGCGGGTTTAACATCAGTACTGCTGCTAAAGAGTTCGAGTGATTTTGAATCCTTGATTTATAGGATAGTAATTGTTTTCTTACTTCTTCTTTCATTGTTGGAATTTTGAGTTCTCAATGGAGCTGGTAGTTTGTTATATAAAAAAGAGCATTTGTGATTTTTCTGCGAACTTTAGATTGTAATCTCTGCAATATTTCAAGATTTGAATTTGAGGCTGTACCCTACAACTGAATGTCATATTTCCAGATTGGTTTTATATTTACAACTTATTTTTAAGAGAAAGTTTTGAGTGGAAGCCAATTAGAGGATTAATTTTAGTGAGCTGTAGGTCAAGCGCTATTCTTTTGCTTTTAATATGTTTTTTCCAAGTGAGTATTCTGTCGAGATGAATGCCAAGGTGCTTAGCTTCGTTTTCCTGAGGGATTTCATTACACTGTCCAACAAATTAAGACTTTTTGAATGGAACAGAATAGCGACCCCATAATTCTGAAAGGGTATGTTGAGTAGATCATTTTTGTAGAACAAAATTATGGTCCAGCACGTCTGAGATTTTTTTACAGTGGGTCAAAGTTTTCATTGCTTGAATTTTTTCTTTTATTTTTTAATATTAATTTTAATAAATATCACACCCGATTTGTAAGTCACAGCTGACTAGACGCGAGAACTCGGCCGAACTTGACGCCGTTTTTACCTGTTTTGTATATGTTGGTGTATAATTTTACTAATTAAGCGTAAAGAGCTTTATTTACAACAATGGTGTCTTTGGTGACCCCCACTGAAATTTTCCGGCAAACATTTTCGTAGAATATTTTAATCCTTAAATGTCCTTTTTTAAAGGATATTTTTTGATTTTCTCAAAAAAAGGGTCAAATTGACCCATAAACAGACCAGTTAGAGGGTTAAGATCTTCCACAAAAATAATCCTCACACAATTCCACAATACAACTCTGACCATAAGAATTCTCTCAGACATTAACTTACAGCATTTTTTTCATATAGTATAATGCTCCCTTCGACCGAAGAATGAAAACTTTGACCCACTGTAAAAAAATACTCAGACGTGCTGGACCATAAGTTTGTGTTACAAAAATGATCTACTCAACATACCCTTTCAGAATTATAGGGTCGCTATTCTGTTCCAAAAATGCTGTTGGCCAGTGTTATTATTTAGTATTACAGGTGGACATGCCTTCTTTCTTAGCGTAAATGTGACTTGTACGGATATTCTTTCATTCGTCTTAATTCGCCAGACTTTTAGCCATTTGGAGAAATCATCTATGCATTTTTGTAAGATATTAGTAGCTGAACTCGGGCTTGTGTGAACAGTAAGGGCCGCTGTAACATTAGCAAAAGTGCCAATTAATACACCATTAGTTTGGCGGAGGCCAGAGGTCCCAAAAAAATTGCCTTGTTGGACACCAGCGTTGAATACATTTAGGCAGCTTACTTCATCCTCAGCTTTTACATAGAAGAGGCGATTTTGGTGATATGACCTAATGATAATGTAATAGTTTATTGCCAGCAGATTTTTTATTTTATAAAGTAGGCCTTCATGCCAGACTTTATCGAAAGCTTGCGAAATATCGAGAAAATCTCCTGTGCAGTATTTTTTATTTTCAAATAGTTCTTGTATAGTTTCTACAAGTCTGTGAACTTGTTCAATTGTACCATGATATTTTCTGAAACCAAACTGGTGATTCAGGATAAGGGATTTCAACTCGACAATACTCCAATACTTTAGAAGGAATTGAGAGTAAACTGATTGGTTGATACGAGGTTACATTTTGAAGAAGTGTACCTGGCTTAAGTATTATGCTTATCTGAAATTAGACCTTTTTTAGGCAATTTTTTAAGAGTTTTTCCAGTAATGAGGTCGTAACCTGTTGTTAGAATTAAGGTTATTTATGACGTTTGCTACTTCACTCCTTCCAAATGCTTGTATCGAGCATTAATCCGATAAATTTGTTTTAAATAAGTTGCAATGTATTTTGGAGTTTCCTCTGTGTTATTTGGAGTAAACATATTTTTCAAATGTTTAGCAAACGTGGCAGCTTTTTCATTATGTGGTTTAGTCCTGAAATTATATTACGTAATGGGTGGCTTATTTTAATTTGTTGCTTTACTTTATTCGTTATCTTCCACAATGAGTAGCCTGAGAATGTTGAAGGTCCCATATTTTTAAGTTCAGATTCTATCTTTTCATTTGTTTCAGCTTGGAGTAAGCTTTTAACTTCACGTATGAGTTTGTTTAATTTAGTCTTGTCTGCCGGTGATTTAGTTGTCTTCCCAAGTCTTTTTTGCCTCTCGTTTTGCAGATAACTTATATCGAACTTTAAAGGAGAGTTTTGGTACATTATTGTAACTGTTGGAGTGAGTGGGTTCCAAGCAGAAAATTGGATTATTTCATTGAAGTGCTGAATGGCATATTTAATTTTATTTTCAGTTTTTAATGTCTTTATAAGATATCGAAAATATGTTGAAGTCTGCATGGTTTTTCTGAAAGTTTTATTTTTGAACTTAGAGTAAGTAAAACAAGTGAGTGATCAGAGGACAAATCAGGGCAGGTGTAGCATTTAAAAGAATTTTAAGACACCCCTTTGGTTATACAGAAATCAATTAAATCGGTCGTTTTCCTCACATCTGTTGGCCAAAGTGTTGAAGATCCGGGAGATATTATTGTCAATGATATCTCTTATTAGAATTGCTTATCCGCCGTGGGCTTTATCATCCGGATGGTTTACAAAGTACAGCGTTTGGGAATTATAAAAAACTTTTTATTGTATAATGAGTTTCAGATATGAGAAATTAGTTTTTTTATCTCTTAGGCGTGTTGTGATAGCCCGTTAGCATTTCAAAATGCAATTTTCAGTGAAGCCATTTTAGTTGGATTTTGCCATTAAGCTGATGGGGTGATTTGTAACGGTTGTGGTCTGTTGTGAGAGTGCTTTGAGAAGGTTGATAACTTCGGACGTGTTGCTTTAGTTACTAGTTGAGGATTCTAACAATTGTTTTGATTTGTCAATTGCTGGCGAAGTGGTTGAGAGTCATTGATTGCAGTCTCCAGTTGTGGATTTTTTTGATTTTTTGTAGGATTTTGGGATTTTCATGCTATAAAGGCTGAAGAAAATATTTTTTGAAGAAGGGGCCAATCAAAAAAGGTATGTTCGCTAGCTTTGTTTCTTCTACAATAATATACCCAAAATTTTTTTTTTAAATCGGAGTGAACCATTCCGCACACCTTCCTTGTGTGTGTATCAGAACTTTAAAAATAGTGAGAAAGGTTTCAGAATTTGATTTCATTTCACAATTTATAGTGCACTAAAAAAATTATTATTATCAGATTGGATTTTCAAAATCCTTAATAATTCAGAGAAAATGTTAAATTAGAAAACAAGTGCCACTGAAATTTCATTACGAGTCCTGTGTTTAGTTTTTCCAATTTAATTGTTTTCCATTACATTTCTTCTCCCTCGTCAAGTGTTTCTGTTGCTATCCATTACCATTGTCTAGTATTTTAACTTCAGTCGTTCCTCTTTACATTTTGTTATACAATTTTGGTGTTTCAATATCACTACCTAGAAAATATAAATGGAAGTCATTCTTAAGGAATAAATTTTTCATAGATTCCAAATTATCATTTAGTTCTGATTAACCCATTCTAAAGTAGTTATATTTCTAGACTTCCAAAAATGTGATTTTTAATACAATTTATTTCTTTTAAAAACTATTACTATTAAATATAAAATATATTTAAATATATATTTTCATATAAATTTGATATTTATAACTATGATTAAGTACTAATCTTTAGTTATTTTAAAAAAAGTTATCAGGTTTAAATGATTTGTATTAATTTTTAACATTGAATTTCGAATAAAGTAATTTCAAAAATAAGCCTTGATTACTGAATGTGTATTAATGAAAGTTTTGTAAATTATCGCAATGCACTTTTTGTACTTTGCATTTTTATTTGTCTATAAATATATTCAGTTAAACCCCGATGGTCATAAGTTGCTAACTACAAACAGTTTTATTTAAGAAAAAGATGCCAAATGACTTTTATAAGATGAGAAATTGTTTAGTATGCTTAACTAAATAATTCAGTTTGTTGTCTGTTACAAATTATCTGTTAATTACCATTGATATAGGCTTTTTTATATTGATCCTATAAAACTGTTCCTGTATGCGTTAAAATTAAAAAAAAATCAAATTCTATTTGGGAACATCAAAAGATCTCATTTTTCACTAAACCATAAGAGGGGCTTTAAAAACAATGAAAAATATCATAAAAGAAAACTTTCACCCTATGACACCCCTATGTTAAAATGATTGTTTTCGATTCAAATTTTCACAACACCTTTTTTTTGCTGGGTAGTGATTTATCACAATCCAGGCAAAGATTCCAAAAAGCTTTTTATCTGCGAATAAACACATAAACCAAAAAACACAACTTTAAAATTTCTGGTTTCTATCTGAAGCGTTTCTGAAGTCCATCAAGCAAGAAGTCTTTTCTGATACCTCATTTTTACCAAGATCCTGGCTCTAAAAATACATATCTTAATTTTCAAGTTTCTAGCCAAATCGGTTTAGGAAAGATTTTTTACCTTTCAATCCTCTTGTTTACCACCTTCCTGGATAAAATTAAAAAAAGTACCTTATTAGAGAATTAGCCAATAATCTAGAGAACGCATGATTTATTTTAAATTTTTATTTGATAGAATATTTTGGCATTTAGTATTAAAAAGGAATTTTGGATATATGTACCATTACTACATTCTTAAAACGTGAGTTATGACTTTTCATATCAACATGTGAATTTGTCCATATGAAAAAAACAACAACAAATACGTAGGTGCCCAGCGAAGGGAGTTCGTTAATTGGGTATTGGAGAGACAACATGAAAATGCTGATTTTGCCGATAAAATCATCTTCAGTGACGAGGCCAATTTTCATCTTGATGGCTTCGTTAATAGGCAGAATTGTCGCATTTGGGGTGAGGAAAATCCTCGAGTGATTCACGAGAAGCAAATGCATCCTCAACGTGTCACTGTGTAGTGTGGTTTTTGGGCTGGAGGAATCATTGGACCTTTTTTTTATGAAAATGAGGCAGGTCAAGCGCAAACAGTCAATGGTGTTCGGTATCGTGAAATGATAACCAGTTTTTTCTTGCCTAGAATTGAAGAAATGAATGTGGAGGGCATGTGGTTCCAACAAGACGGCGCCACATGTCATACAGCCAGAGAAACAATTCAATTGCTGCATCAGTCATTTCCCGGTCGTGTTATTTCGCGTTTTGGAGATCAGAATTGGCCGCCTAGATCGTGCGATTTAACACCATTAGATTTTTTTCTTTGGGGTTTTTTGAAGTCGATGGTTTACGCGAATAAGCCGACGATGACTCAAGCCTTAAAAGAGGAAATTGGACGCTGCATTAGTGAAATACCGCAGCATTCATGCAAAACGGTCATTGAAAATTTCATTAAAAGATCGCGTGCAAGCCAGCAAAGCCGCGGCGGCCATCTGCACGATATATTGTTCCATACATAACCTCATTCTGTCTACTTTACGATATAATAAAGTTTCATGATTTTTTTTTTAAATATCTGTGTTTTATTTAAAATTTAAAAATTGCGTTCTTCTTGGGACACCCTTTATATATAAGGTCACATATGATTATATTTTAATATCGGGTAGAAAAAAAGGAATTATTTGCATAATTTCAGTGCAATTATAAGCAGTTGCTGCACTTTATACTAGATCAACTCTGTAAATAAACTTTAAAACTTTATTAAAAATAATTAAATTTTCTGAAATATTTTGACATCAAAACGATATATTTTTTTTATTAAATTAACTAAAAAT